>JAGFNQ010006193.1:257400-348106 GCA_024364735.1 Boesenbergia rotunda
ACCCATAGAAGTGTGGACTGAGCGAAAGCCTAGTCTAAGACATATTCGGACATGGGATTGTTAGTGATATGAGAGAAGTGTCCCAAGACAATCGCCTTATGATTGTAATCATTTATTCTAATAAATGAATATTCACTATTTGAGTATACATGTTTGTGTATTTGATTGAGATCTTAAACTCATTTACTGAATGTCCGCAATATAATTCACAGCATGAGAGAATTTATGATGAATTCACAACTAGTGATTATCTCTACATGTGCAATTGTGAAGTATTGAAATTGTCCCTAGTCGATGAATTGATAAATACGGACACTATCAATTCTGTTGAGACTAGTATGGGTTATTCTCTAATCAGCTGATTCTCACTGGCTGGTGACATTGAGATGCCCGGAGATAAACATGAATGCTAGTTAAGGGAACTAGTTCATTGGAGTGACTGGCTGTAAAACTTCATATGATAGTCTACATATAGATATGTCAGTGAAGTTCTTACTGCAGCTTAAGTGTGATGTTCCTTTGACTTGCGGTGTTCAAGTTATCTTGGTCATGGAGACTTATACTTTGACATCTTAAGCAAGCATCTCCAAGGAGGTGTGGACCGAGGATGATTGGGTATAAGCCGAAGTGCCCGAAGATGTTTGAACAACCTACAAAGGATTCACCACTCCTTGCGAGGAGATGTATACCCGAGGCCTATAATCGGATTGTTACTCGAAGTCTCTGGCCAGAGCATGACATGTTCAGAGTATGAATCTCTTAAATACATGAGAGTAATTAGAATCCGTAGGACGAGAAAACGTTACTTGGGCTAGGTGTGACGTAGTCAGTCTAGTGGGGGCTGACACACATAGACCATGTCCTGAACCAAGTGGGTATAAGATGGTGAAGGGAATGAGGCACGATTCATTATAGCTACTGAAGGGTTTCAGAATTGTTTCTGAGGTCAACCGTTGATCTTTCGATTAATTGGGAATCATGATGTACTACTAGGTGCCACTCATGATCGTTCTATAATTGATTAATTATAGACGGCCAACATAAATCGAAAGTCTATTTAGTCACATGCACTACGAGTAATCCGAGGGATTTAAAACGAGTTGAAAATTAGATTTTCGAATCAAGAGAGATTAAGTTTGGTTGAGCCAAACGATAAGTCGAATCTGGATTTTTCAGAGACGCATCGGAAGCGTAAAATGGCTAAGTCTTTTGAAGACTTAATAGATGAATTAAATAAGTTTAATTCATTGGGGCGTGGCTTGGATAGGCCGGCCAAAGAGGGCCTCCATCCTCTTTGCTTGGCCGGCCACAACAAAGGGAGATAACCAAGTTTTTTGTTCAATTTATAAAATAAACCAAGTGTGGTTTGTTTTATAAAATTATGGATGATATAAATTTTTATATAATAAACCAAGGTTTGGTTTATTTTTCATGGAAATTAAAATGAACCATGGATTGGTTTATTTTATAAAATCAATCATGGATTGATTTACCATGATAAGGAAATTTATTTCATAGGAGGGAAGATTTTTATCATGAATTAAAATATAATTTTAACCATGATATAAAATAAAACTTGGCATGATAGAATAAGTTATTCCATATTTGAAAGGCTTGATGGTTGAGAGACCACTATATAAAGGACCCAAGGCAAGGCTTGGGTGTGAAATATAGAGATGAAGGCATAGGCTCTCTCCCTCTCTTTCTCTCCTTCTCTTCTCCCTTTCTTGCCGTGCGCCAACCAGCCCCAAGAAGGAGCACTAGCCGGCCACCCCTGCCCTTTCCCTGCCGACCACCACCTGCTGCCGGAGAAGGAAGCTCCGGTCATCTCTTGGCCGGAAGAAGGTGCTGCCGGAATTAGAGTTTGCCGCAAGGATCCTTTTTGCCGCAAGCCTCTTCTTTTGCTTCGCCGGAATTTTGATTCCGGCCATCCTTTTGTGGTTAGTCTTCCGACTTCTCTCTTGGTTTTTCTTGTCGCGTTCTTGGAGAATCTAGTAGTTCTCGAGAACACGAAACTCGTGGCTTTGCGAAGTCATCCCGAAGATACTCGGCGTGGACGTGAATAGAGGCGGAGCTTCCAAGGGACGCTTACGGTTGGATCTCGTCCCTTCCTTCGAGTTACGCGAGGTAATACGTAAATTAGTTTATGTTTCTGTAAAATTTTAAATACATGATCATGTCTACACAAGATAAAATTGCATGCTTAGATGTGTGGTTAAATAATTAGAGAAATTATTTATGCTAAACCTTCCGCTGCACGTAATTAATTTTAAAATTACGAACCCGCATCCATGTCAACATGCACCCGGTCCCAACAGGGATAGCTCAGCATATGTGCTGAGAGGGGATAATAATAAGATTGGAATCTCGTGCACTTGTTCGTAGGCTATCCTAAAGGAACGAAAGATGGTTCTATAGTCCTAAGGATCAGAGGGTAATCGTTGGGACGAATACCAGATTCTTAGAAGAAGACTATGTGATGAACCATAAGCCTATGAGTAGACTAGTTCTTGAAGAATTAAGAGGGGATGTTCTGACCTTAGTACCAACTGTACAAGAGGATGCACCACAAGTCACTGCACCACGTGTCACAGAAGATACACAGGTGGTACCTCATCGTAGTGGGAGGGTTGTTAATCAACCAGAAGGATTCATGTTCTTGGCAGAGTATTCAGACTCGGTCCCTGGCGACCATGAATCAAGATCCCTAGACCTATGATGAGGAACATCCGCTTTGAAGACATAATCCAGTCATAGGATTTGTTCAAAGGACGGATGAGATTTGTGTGTGAAAGAAATGTGACGGAAACGTAGTGGTGTTCTTGTACTATACGTAGATAATATTTTGTTAGTTGACAACAATAACAAAGTATTATCAGACGTAAGGGTATGGTCGTCCAGACAATTGATATAAAGGACTTAGGAAGAAGCAGGACACATCCTTGGCGATCGAAGGTCGAAGGGATCACCAGAGAAGGATGTTGTCCTTATCCCAAGCTTCAGATAGAGACAGTGTCTTAACTCGTTTTAGCATGGAAACCTCCAAGTAAAGTTTTGTACTTTTCAGCTGTGGAGCTACTCTATCTAAGGAGATATGTTTAGATTATCAAAGGAGATAGAGCAGGTAATGACGGTTCCTTTAGCATTGGCTATAGGAAGCCTCATGTATGCTAAAATCGAGACCGGATATCTGCTTTGCCGTGGGCATGGTTTGCAAATATCAGAGTAACCCAGGTCAAGAAAATTGGATTGCGGTAAAAAGCTTATATTAGTGCCTGAAAAGGACTAAGGATTATAAGCTGGTTTACCAGGCAGACCAATTCCCTATGGGTTATACAGATACAGACTTCCAGTCGGATAGGGGCAAATATAAGTATTCCTCGGGTTGTGTTTACTTTAGGAGGTGGAACCATAGGTTGGAGGAGTGTCGCGCAGCGGCTGCGTGATGGACTCCACCATGGAAGCTAGATCGATGGCAGGCTCTAAGACAGCCAAGAAAGCTACATGGTTCAGGAACCTCAAGATGGACTTCGATGTGATTCCTGGTTTGCTCGAAGCTATCACATTTTGTTGTGATAAACAAATGGTGCAGTTGCAAACTCGAAGGAATCACGAGTCCATAAGGCGAGTAAACACATAGAGCCCAAGTACCATCCAGGAGAGGAAAAACTGTTGTTGCCTAGATTAAATCAGGGGACAACATGGGAGATCTTTTCACTGAGGCCTTGATAGCGAGAGCTTTAGGCATGTGGAGGATCAGAGAGTCAGATGTATGACATTTTGAGAACAACAATGTCTTTAAGTATAAGTGGGAGATTGTAAGATGTGTATACTGAAAGACATGAATTTCTTTATATGAACATCTTCCTTTTGAAAAGAGAATCACAACTACACTAGGTGCTTGTTTACATTCGTAGATGCACGAAGTCCAATTACTTTGCGTTGTAGATAACATGGTGTGTGGTGTCACACAGAAGATCATGTTATCAGTTCCTTGCTTAGTATAAAATAGAGGCCCACAACCGAGATGGAATTGGACAACCCATCAGGATGGTTGTAGTGTAATTAGGTGTGGTTGGTCTTGACCATAGAATTACACTAGTGTGCTTTGAGTACATTGGGTAGGACCAAAACCCGAGGTTATCCAATTTGTACTGACTCGATAATTGTATAGGACCTCAAGATATTATTATGGAGTACGATCCCTTAATCCCAAAATAATATCGGGCATATATTATTAATTATTGTTTCTTTGATTTACTAATGGGCGAGATCTATTCTGTTAGATCAATAGACCTGATAAGTTGGGAGATAATATTAATAATATGATGTGCCGATGATTATTGATGGAATCCATGTCCTGGTGAGTCAGGATGATGATGCCCCATTGATGAGCTCAAGAGGTTCATCGTGCTAAACCCTGCAGATGGATATGATCTGGCATGATGATAAGGTTGAGTGGTATTAGTCAAGGATCCAGAAGTTAATTAATTTAAATTGTCAATAATTTAATTAATTAACGGGCATTCGAGATCTTAAACACGGGAGGATGGACGACTCGTAATAAGTGGAGCTCATATGTAAATATGGGGTTGGTGTGGTAATTCAATGGGGGTCCTTTAGTGGAATGGATCCTCATTAATGGACCGGGTCCATTAACAGACCAAGATCCAACTCTTCCTCATGGTCTCTATCGTAGCCCGCGATATATACCCCATGGTGGCATGAAACCAAGAGGTTAATTGATCCGGATAATTAATCCAAGGATACACAAGAAAACCCTAGACTATTCTCTCTCTCCCTCTCACCCTCTCGGTTCATTGGCGTCGAAGGAAATAACCAGCGGCTGTGTTTTTTCTCCAGGCCGTGCGGCACAAAAGAAACGGCAGCCTGTTTCTTTTCTTCCTCCACGCGTGAAGCTGCATGCAGAAGCAGCGCCAATCTTCCACGCGTGAAGGAGCACACAGAAGCGGCGCCGAAGAAGAAAAAAAACAGCAAGTGCTGTTTGTTTTCTCTCCATGCAGATGCGGCATAGGCACCGACCGAAAACAGCAGTGGCTGTTTCTCCATCCGTGAGATGCATGGCTGTGCATGCAAACGACCGTTCATGTGAACAGCAGTGTCTGTTTTGCTCCTTCTCCATGCGTGAAGGAATGGGATGCAAGGCCGTTCATGCAAACGGCAGCCGTTGTGCTTCTCCATGTTGTGGCGTGAGTTTTATGTAGGGAAGGAAAATGGTTCATGTGATTTTCTCAAAGGAAGAAATGTTACACACAACTTTTCTCAAGGGAAGGAAATCGCGTGACCTTGAGTTGCACACACGATTTTCTCAAAGGTTGCACACGCAACTTTTCTCGAGGGAAGAAAATTACATGAGTTTGAGAGGGAGCCGTGATTTTTCTCAAGGGAGAAAAATTGCTCAAGGGAAGAAAAATCTGCTTAGGGTTTTGTATTTTGGATTATCTTCTTCCTAGGAGCGGCCGGCAGCATCCCTTTGTTTGGGGATTGGTTGGCGCAAGGAGAAGGGATCGACTTGGTGACCACGGGTCTTGGTAGATCGTCGCTCATACAACGTCCAAGAGGAGAGAGTCATACGGTAGAAGATCGTAAGGTAACGGAATGTACATTCTTCCTTGGCTCCTTTTGTTATTATTTATGTCTTATTCATTTGCCTCGTCATTTTATGTGTGTTAGTTTGTTAATTTGATTTTGTATCATAGTCATTAATTTACTAACTGGACGCCGACCATAAACACAAAAGCCGACGATCAACTCGTCGCCTTTTTCGCGGTCGAACGGTCGAGCAAATCACAAGGTCGATTTTTGTAATTGGTCGAGTTGTGATTTAGATCGTTCGATACGACACGAGATGGTCGATGGGTGACGGGTCTCCATTCGAATTAATTTTTTAATCTGTAGACATGGAGAGGTCTCTCGGATCGACCAGATATTTGCTTAGGAAACCCGCCAAGGCATACCCAACAAAAGAAAGAGAGGTTAAGAGAGCATTTTATGCTTCACAGCCAATGATTGTACTTTTGTACAAGGAGGACGATTTTAACACTAACGATCATGACCCTACTTTGCCTAGTGTTGTTAAATCTCTTTTGCAGGAATTTGATGATGTATTTCCTGAAGAGGTTCCTGATTGATTGCCACCACTTAGAGGAATAGAGCGTCAAATTGATTTCATCTCTAGAGCCACAATTCCTAATCGGCCAGACTATAGGTGTTACCCTGCTGAGATAAAAGAACTTCAAAGGCAAGTTGAAGAGTTGATGAGAAAAAGGTATGTTCGAGAAAGTTTGAGTCCATGTGCTGTCCTTGTTTTGCTAGTACCTAAGAAGGATGGAACTTGGAGAATGTGCGTTGATTGTAGAGTTATCAACAAGATTACGGTAAAGTATCGTCATCCTATTCCTAGATTAGATGATATGCTAGATGAACTACATGGCTTTTGCATTTTCTCTAAAATTGATTTGAAGTCAGGCTATCATCAAATTCGCATGTGTGAGGGAGACGAATGGAAAAATGTATTTAAGACTAGGTATGGTTTATACGAATGGTTAGTAATGTCATTTGGGTGCTTTTATTGGAAATTTTGTTGTAGTATATTTTGATGACATCTTGATTTATAGCAAAAATTTAGAAGAGCATCTGAATCATTTACAAAATGTTCTAATTGTTTTGCGAAATGAAAAGTTGTATGCTAATCTTCAAAAATATTCTTTTTGCACTAATCAGATTGAGTTTCTTGGTTATATTGTTAGTGCTAAGGGAATAACAATTGATGAGAAGAAAGTTAAGGCTATTCGTGAATGACCAACACCAAAAATCATAACTGAGGTACGTAGCTTCCATGGTTTGGCAAGTTTCTACAGAAGGTTTGTTAAGAATTTTAGCACTTTAGCTGCACCCTTGAGCGAAATTGTTAAAAAGAATGTTGGATTTCGTTGGGATAGTGAACAGGATTCAGCCTTCAACTCACTTAAGGAGAAATTAAGTTCTGCACCATTACTTGCATTACCTAACTTTGCTAAAACTTTTGAAATTGAGTGTGATGCATCAGGAATTGGTATTGGAGCTGTGCTAATACAGGAAGGTCGACCGCTTGCTTATTTTAGTAAGAAATTGAGTGGAGCAGCTTTGAACTATCCCACTTATGACAAAGGGATGTATGCATTGGTGAGGGCTTTAGAGACTTGGCAGCATTACTTGTGGCCCAAGGAGTTTGTCATTCACACTGATCATGAATCATTGAAGCACTTGGAGAGCCAAAGTAAGTTGAATAGACGTCATGCGAAATGGGTAGAGTTCATTGAATCATTTCCTTATGTGATCAAGTATAAACGAGGTATGGAAAATACTGTTGCAGATGCTTTATCTCGAAGGTATACCTTGCTCTCTACTTGGAACACTAAATTGTTAGAATTTGAATACATTAAAGATCTATATTCTAAAGACCCTGATTTTGGAAATATATTTGAAGTTTGTGAGCATGCTGCATTCGGGAAGTTTTATAGGCATGAGGGATTTCTATTTAGGGTTAATAGGTTATGTGTGCCTAACTGTTCATTAAGGGAATTATTAGTCCAAGAAGCCCATGGTAGGGGACTAATGGGACATTTTGGAGTGAGAAAAACCCTAGATGTTTTGTTAGAGCATTTCTTTTGGCCATATATGAAAGGAGATGTTGTAAAATTTTGTGAGAAGTGTATCACATGTAGGCAAGCAAAATCTAAATCTTTACCTCATGGGTTGTATACACCTCTGCCAATTCCTAGTGAACCTTGGTTTGATATTTCTATGGACTTTATTGTAGGTTTACCAAGGTCAAAATGAGATATGGATTCTATTTTTGTGGTCGTAGACAGATTTTCTAAAATGACTCATTTTATTCCTTGTATGAAAACAGATGATGCTAACCATATTGCTGATCACTTTTTTAGGGACATTGCATGACTTTATAGAGTGCCGAAAAGTATAGTTTCTGATCGTGATGCAATGTTTCTAAGCTACTTTTGGAAGATACTATGGCGCAAGTTGGGAACAAAGTTGTTGTTTTTTATAACGTGTCATCCACAAACAGATGGGCAAACTGAGGTAGTAAATCGAACCTTAAGTACTTTATTAAGAGCTATCATTCAAAAGAATTTAAATGGTTGGGAAGATTGCTTACCACATGTTGAATTTGCATATAATAGATCTATACATTCTGCTACTAAGTGTTTACCTTTTGAAGTGGAATATGGTTTCAATCCGCTAACTCTTTTGGATTTGTCACCTTTGCCTATTTCTGAGGATGGTAGTTTGGATGGTATAAGGAAAGCTGAATTTGTGAGGCAAATGCACGAGAAAGTAAGGATACAAATTGAAAAGAAGATTGAGCCATATGCTACGCAAGACAACAAGGGACGAAAGAAAATAATCTTTGAACCCGGTGATTGGGTTTGGGTTCATATGAGAAAGGAGAGATTTCCTGCTAAACATCGTACTAAGATGCATCCAAGAGGCGATGGACCATTTCAAGTTGTGGCGCAAATCAATGATAATGTCTACAAGCTTGACTTACCGGGTGAGTATAATGTGAGTTCCACATTTAATGTTTCTGATCTCTCTCCCTTTGATGTAGGTAATCAAGATTCGAGGACGAATCCTTTTGAGGAGAGGGGAATGATGGAGTCCAAGGAAGTGAATAAGTTTCCCAACAAGCTAACGATATGGATCATGCTCAACCCACTCTAGAAGATGTTGATGATCCATTATGCATCAAAGGAGGCCCAATTACAAGGGCTAAGGCTAAAAAGATGAAAGAAGCACTTAATGTGCTAATTGAAGATGTCAAAGCCAAAGCTACCATTGAAGAAGGTTTGACCAAGAGCAAGTCATACGGCTTAGTCAACCTAATTCAAGCCTTAGATGAGCTTAACTAGTCATTTAAGTCTTTTGTGTTAGTAGGAGCCCTAGAGCCAATTATGTGATCATTGACTAGGTACTTTTTGTATCATATTCTATCATTAAGGCAAGTTTGGTTATTATACTTACTTTATTATTCGTGCCATATAACTAAGTATAATAATGTTCTTGTGTAGTAGGTTCTTATCTACATTATATCGATTGGTTGAATCGATAGTGAGATAATGTAGAGAACACTACACTAAATTATTCCTTGTCAAGCATTAATATTTAGGGATAATATTAATGCATGGAGACTAGCATGTAGGTCAATTGATGACTTGAGCTCACAAGTCATGGATATGTGATATCAAGTTGACACATGGGTATACATTAGAGAATGTGTAATGAATTGACCCATCATGAGAAAGATTCATAGATTGTCATATGTGTGTCATAAACTTTCTCATGTGACTATTAGTATGAATAGTCCTTAGACCTGAAGTCACTAAGGTTCTCTACATAATGAGTTATGTACTTTGGTATCGTCAAACGTCACCCGTAACAGGGTAGACTATGAAGGCGATCACTGGGTATGTAATAAATTATGCGGAGGGATGTGAGTGATGTAGATGGGATATATCCCTCCCATATGACGGGAGTGATATCTGTGGGCCCCTTGATCGAGTAGGTCTACTAAAACGCATGACCATGCTCAAATGAGTTAATATGAGATATTGAGCTCATTTGTTTGAATGAGTCTACTTGGGGATCAAGAAACACATAGATTGATCGATGATGACACGGTCTATACCTCATTGGTCAATCTAGATATCAAGGATAGAAGGACAAGGTCATACATTATCATAATCACAGAGGTTTAGTCGGATCTCGACTTTTCTTGTTACTTGGGTAGCAGTGATGCATTGCTAGATGTCGCTCATTACTTATGTGTCTAAAGTGTTTAGGCGCATTGCCAACGTCACGAGAACCTATTGGGTCACACACACTAAGGACATGATGCTTCGGGAGATCTGATCGGGAGCTCGAGTTGGGAACTCGGGAGATCTGATCGGGAGCTCGAGTTGGGAACTCGGGAGATCTGATCGGGAGCCCGAGTTGGAAACTCGGGAGATCTGATCGGGAGCTCGAGTTGGGAACTCGGGAGATCGGGTCGGGAGGTCGGGTCAGGAGCTTAGGGACTTGGTCGGGAGCTCGGGCTGGGAGCTCGGGAGACTTAGTCGGGAGCTCGATAGACTGGGTTGGGAGCTCGACAGACTAGGTCGGGAGCTCGGCGCTCGGCAGACTTGGTCGGGAGACCTGGTCGGAAGCCCGAGAGGCCCGGTCGGAATTACAGGGGAAATTCATTAAAGTGTTTAATGAAGGAAAGAGAAAAGTCTCTCTTCATTGGATGAAGAGAAGGTGAAAAGTCACATGAAAAGATGTGCTCCTTATTGGCTTTAATGAAGGGAAGCCAAAGAGACAAAAGACTCTTCATATTCATGGGATGAGTATAAAAGAGGGTCTAGTCATTTTGAATGAGAGGGTGAGCTTTCCTTTCTTCCCTTCCTCTCTTCTTCCTCTTCTCCCTCTTGGCCAAAACCCTTTTGGATTCTTGGTTATCTTGTGAACTACCTCAAGTTGCTAGCACAACTAAGGTAGTTCTTCCAGAAGTTGAGAGATCGTGTCCGTGTGATACGAATAGAGGCACGGATACTTGAACGTGCAAGAGATCCGGTGTATCTTGGACGAGCGGGATAAGCGAAAGGGCACGCTCCAAAGGTATACACTGTAGATAGATCTATTAGATAGATGAACATTGTACGAGTTTTTCTTTCGCATGGATCGCTCGAGGGATCTTGTTTCCGTTGCGTTTTGTGTTTTGGTGCCGGGAGATCCCAACATCTTGTCTATGTAAGAGGGATATGTTAATTTTGTGGGTTCAATTTAGGCCCAATTTCTAACTTTATTTGGGTTGTAATGGTGCCAAGAGCTCAATATGGCTATGTCGCCTACATAGGCCTCTACTAAATGAGCTCCCTTTTGGCCTTTTATGGGTTTTAGGTCATCGTATAGCTTTAAATTAAGGGGGTGGCGGCCACATATGTAACTTTTGGCTTATTTCGATGTACTACATGGTTAGGCTCTCACTTGTTGGTTCTTCATTGAACTAGAACTTATCAAGGCATCCCCTTGTGGCGTTCAAGACTTATCAACCTCCATCCCAAGGTTGTGGTGTCTATCTTCTTCTTCTTCTATACCAAGGTTCGTGCTTTCCTAAGCATTGGGTCAAGGTTCTTCTTTCATTCTCCATCTTTTCGATTTAGACTATTTTTCTCTCTTTCTTCCATTTGTTGTGTGTTCTTCAGACTTCTTCTCTTGGGTTCACATCAAAACCGAGGTTCGATGTTAGGTTCTCCTGGCACCAAAACACAAAAACGTAGCGGAAACAAGAACCCACGAGCAATCCATGCGAAAGAAATCTCTTACAAATTTCATCTATCTAATAGATCTATCTACAGTGTATACCTTTGGAGTGTGCCCTTTGCTTATCCCGCTTGTCCAAGATGCGTCGGATCTCTTGCACGTTCAAGCGTCCGTGCATCTATTCATATCCACACGGACACAATCTCTCAACTTCGGGAGAGCTACCTTAGTTGTGCTAGCAACTTGAGATAGCTCGCAAACACCAAGAACCCTACAATAGGGTTTCGGCCAAAAGAGGAAGATGAGGGAGGGAAGAACAAAGGGAAGAAGAAGACCCATCCAAAGTCACAAGACCCTCTTTTATACTCATCCCATAAATATGAAGAGGTTTGTGTCTCTTTGGCTTCCTTCATTAATACCAATAAAGAGCACATCTTTTCATCTGGCTCTTCATCTTTTCCCATGCAAGAAAAGAATCTTTTCTTTTCCCTTCATTAAACACTTTAATGAATATTCCCCGTAATCCCGACTGGGCCTCTCGGGCTTCCGACCGGTCTCCCGACCAAGTCTCCCGAGTGCCGAGCTCCCGACCTAGTCTGCCGAGCTCCGACCCAGTCTACCGAGCTCCAAGCTCGGACCCAGTTTGCCGAGCTCCCAGCTCAGTCTACCGAGTGCCGAGCTCCCGACCCGCACTCTCGAGTTCCCAACTCGAGCTCCTGAACTGACCTCTCGAATTCCTAACTCGGCTCAAATCTCCCGAGTTCCCAACTCGGGCTTAGGTCTCTCGAGTTCCCAACTCAGGCTCAGATCTCTCGAGTTTCCAACTCGGGCTCAGATCTGCCGATCAGATTTCCCGAAGCATTATATCCTTTGTGTGTGACCCAATAGGTTCTCGTGACGTTGGTAGTGCACCTAAACACTTTAGACACATAAGCAATGAGCGGCATCTAGCAATGCATCATTGCTACCCAAGTAACAAGTAAAGTCGAGATCCGACTAAACCACCGTGACTATGATAATGTATGACCTTGTCCTTCTATCCTTGATATCTAGATTGACCAATGAGGCATAGACCGTGTCATCCTCAGTCAATCTTGTGTTTCTTGATCCCCGAGTAGACTCACTCAAACAAATGAGCTCAATATCTCATATTGACTCATTCGAGCATGACCATGCGTTTTAGTATTCCTACTCGATCAAGGGGCCCACAGATATCACTCCCGTCATATGGGAGGGATAGATCTCATCTACATCACTCACATCCCTCCGCATAATTCATTACATACTAAGTGATCGCCTTTATAGTCCACCCTGTTACGGGTGACGTTTGACGATACCAAAGTACATAACTCCTTATGTAAGGAACCGTAGTGACTTCAGGTCTAAGAACTATTCATACTAATAGTCACATGAGAAAGTTTATGACACTCATATGACAATCTATGAAACTTTCTTATGGCGGGGCAATTCAGTACACATTCTTCAATGTATACCCATGTGTCAACTTGATATCACATATCCATGACTTGTGAGCTCAAGTCATTAGTGACCTACATGCTAGTCTCCATGGATTAATATTCTCCTTGAATATTAATGCTCAACTAGGAATAGTTTTGTGTAGTGTTCTCTACATCATCTCACTATCGATTCAACCAATCGATATGATGCAGATAAGAACCTACTACACAAGGACATTATTATACTTAGTTATTTGGCACAAATACAAAGTATGTATAATAACCAAACATGCCTTTATTAATGATAGAATATGATACAAAATATCCCTAGTCAATCATCACATAATTGGCTCTAGGGCTTCTACTAACAATCTCCCACTAGCACTAGTGTCAATCACTGTAATATCTAATACCCAGTGACCTGGTATGGCCATCATGCTTCTTTTGTGCCAAAGCCTTGGTCAAAGGATCTGCGATGTTAGAATCAGTGTGTACTCTGCATATCCTCACATCTCCTCTATCGATGATCTCTCGAATGAGATGGAAGCGCCGTAGTATGTGTTTGGTCCGCTGATGAGAGCGAGGTTCCTTAGCCTGCACAATAGCCCCATTGCTGTCACAATAGAGGTCTATCGGGTCTGCTATGCTAGGAACCACACCAAGCTCTGCAATGAACTTCTGGATCCAAACAGCCTCTTTTGCCGCCTCAGACGCGACAATATACTCGGCCTCTGTTGTAGAATCTGCAACTGTGTCCTGCTTCGAACTCTTCCAGCTCACAGCGCCACCATTCAGACAAAATACATACCCTGACTGCGATCTGAAATCATCCCTGTCTGTTTGGAAGCTTGCGTCACTGTAACCCTTTACAGCTAGCTCCTCATTGCCTCCAAATATCAAGAAATATTCTTTAGTCCTTCGTAAGTACTTAAGAATGTTCTTGACAGCTGTCCAGTGACATTCACCTGGATCTGACTGGTACCTGCTCGTCATGCTCAATACATACGAGACATCTGGACGAGTACAAAGCATGGCGTACATGATACACCCTATAGCGGATGCATAAGGGATCTGATCCATACGATCTCTCTCCTCCTTAGAAGAGGGACATTGAGTCTTTAAAAGACTCACACCATGTGACATCGACAGAAATCCCTTCTTGGAATTCCGCATGGCAAAACGATTAAGCACCTTGTCAATATATGTACTCTGACTTAAGCCAAGCAATCTCTTAGACCTATCTCTATAGATCTTGATGCCTAGGATATAGGCTACTTCACCTAAGTCTTTCATTGAGAAACAATTCCCGAGCCAAGTCTTTACAAACTGTAGTGAAAGGATATCATTCCCAATGAGGAGGATGTCATCTACATACAAGATCAGGAAGATAACTGTGCTCCCACTAACCCACTTGTAGACACAGGGTTCATCTTTATTCTTGATGAAACCAAACGCTTTGATTGCATCATCGAATCAAAGATTCCAGCTTCGAGAATGCTTGCTTTAGCCCATAAATGGACCTTTGCCACTTACATACCTTTCCAGCATGATCTGGATCTACAAAACCCTCAGGTTGTGTCATGTACACATCCTCGAGTAGATTCCCATTTAGGAATGCGGTTTTGACATCCATCTGCCAGATTTCGTAATCATGGTACGTTGCAATAGCAAGCATGATCCAAATAGACTTAAGCATCGCAACTGGTGAAAAAGTTTCATCATAGTCAATACCATGAATTTGTTTGAAACCTTTAGCTACCAATCGCCCTTTATAGGTATGCATGAGTCCATCCATGTCAGTCTTTCTCCTAAAGACCCACTTACACCCGATGGGTTTAATTCCCTCAGGTGGATCAACCAAAGTCCATACTTGGTTACTGTACATGAATTCCATTTCGGACCTCATGGCTTCTAGCCATTTCTCAGAATCTGGGCTCATCACAGCTTCTTGATAGGATGTAGGCTCATTCAACTCAATGAGCGTAACGTCATCATGGTCAGACAAGAGAAATGAGTATCTCTCAGGCTGACGACGTATCCTATCAGATCTGCGAAGAGGTTGGTCTACTTGAACAGCATGTTGTTCCACAACTTCTTGTGCAACAATCTCATGATCCACAACATCTTGTGGTGCCTGTTCAATGTCCATTAAGGCCTCAGTACTATCTGCATCTTGAACTTCTTCAAGATGGATTTTACTCCCACTAGTTCTTCTAGAAATAAACTCCTTTTCTAGAAAAACACCATTTCTAGCGACAAACACATTGCCTAGTGTGGGATTGTAAAAGTAATATCCCGTTGTTTCTTTGGGATATCCTACAAAATAGCATTTATCAGATTTGGGTCCTAGTTTATCTGAGACTTGACGTCGATCGTAAGCCTCACAACCCCAAATCTTCATAAAAGACATCGTGGGACTCTTCCCAGTCCATATCGTATATGGTGTCTTTATAACAGCCTTTGATGGAGCTCGGTTAAGTGTAAAAAGAGCCGTTTTTAGAGCGAACCCCAAGAAGGAAGTAGGAAGATCTGTCTGACTCATCATTGATCGTACCATATCTAATAGTGTACGATTTCTCCGCTCGGACACACCATTCCATTGTGGTGTTCCAGGTGGAGTGAGTTGGGATAAGATCCCACACTCTTCTAGATGGTCACGAAACTCTTGGCAAAGGTATTCACCACCTCGATCTGATCGAAGCATCTTAATACTCTTGCCAAGTTGATTTTGTACTTCACTCTTGAATTTTTTGAACTTTTCAAAGGATTCTGACTTGTGTCTCATAAGTTACACATAGCCATATCTACTGATATCATCAGTGAAAGTGATGAAGTACTGATAGCCTCCTCTAGCTGCGACATTGAAAGGGCATATACATCAGTATGTATGAGTCCTAACAACTCTGTCGCTCTTTCGCCGTGTCCACTAAATGGAGTCTTGGTCATCTTGCCTAAAAGACAAGATTCACATGTCTCATATGATTCAAAATCAAATGAGTCCAGTAATCCATCCTTATGGAGCTGGGATATGCGACTCTCATTTATATGTCCTAAGCGACAATGCCAGAATATGATTGGTTCAAATCATTTGGTTTGAACCGTTTGGTATTTATGTTATAGATTGGGTTCTCTAGATCTAGAACATAGAGTCCATTCATCAGTGGTGCATTACAATAGAATATGTCATTTAGTATTATAGAACAACATTTGTCCTTTATGATAAATGAAAAGCTTTCTTGTCCAAACAAGATACTGAAATAATGTTCTTAGTTAATACAGGTACATAAAAGCACTCTTCTAGTTCTAAGATAAGCCCAGTGGGCAAAGACAAGAAATATGTTCCTACAGCAATAGGAACAACTCTTGCTCCGTTGCCTACTCGTAGGTCCACTTCACCCTTGGTCAATGATCTAGCTCTTTGAAGGCCCTGCACATTAGTACAAATGTGAGAAGCACATCCGGTATCTAATACCCAAGAAGAAAAGATAGATAGATTGACTTCTATAACAAAAATACCTGAGGCAAAAGTCTCACTTCTTTTCTTCTTTGCTTCCTCCAGGTAGGGTTTGCAGTTCCTCTTCCAATGTTCGGTCTCAACACAATGGAAGCAGGTCCCTTCCTTAGGCACTTTGCTTTTGGCCTTGGGTGCATTAGAGTTGGCATTGCCTTTGGCTTGGGTCTTACCCTTGTCTTTAGGCTTCAACTTGCCTTTGCCCTTATTTACCGTTAGTACATTACTGGTCTTGGTTTTCTTGAGATTGGGTTCAACAGTTCTTAACATGATGAGCATCTCAGGCAAAGGTTTGTCAATTTCATTCATGTTGTAGTTCATGACAAATTGATTATACCCCTCCGGCAACGATTGCAGGATAAGGTCTGTTGCCAATTCTTGGCCCAATGGGAATCCTAGTCTTTCAAGGTTCTCCACATACCCAATCATCTTGAGTACGTGAGTTCCTACAGGAGTTCCCTCTTGCATCTTGCATGCAAATAGGGCTTTGGACACCTCGAACCGCTCGTGCCTAGCTTGCCCTTGATATAGTTGTTTCAGATGCTCAACCATATCAAGTGCATTCATGTTCTCGTGTTGCTTCTGAAGCTCAGAGTTCATGGTGGCAAGCATGAGGCATGATACATCAAGTGCATCATCCTGATGCTTCTTGTAAGCATCCTTTTCAGCACGGGTGGCGGTAGCAACGGGTGCTTCTGGAAGGGGTTGCTCTAGGACGTACAGTTTTTGTTCTTGTTTGAGGACTATCCTCAAATTTCTGTACCAGTCCAGGAAATTAGCTCCGTTGAGCTTGTCCTTCTCAAGGACAGATCGTAGAGAGAGAGTATTTGACGTGTTAGACGACATGGTGATCTACAACAATACAACATACAGAAATAAGTATCATATCTAGATCATTTAATTAGGCCTTTAATTAAATGACACTCCCACTAAATCGTAGAGCTTTTGTAGGGGCTAGTCATGGATGTAGGCAAACTCATTTTGCCCACACTACTAGCTCCAAACCAAATAATGACTACATTTATGTGGGATAAGATCCATATTATACTTCATCTTGAGTTAGCTTTGGCTAATCGCCCAAGATTTGGTATAACTAGGTAGGTAACATTTTACCAATTACATCTTATGCAACTCTTGAAACAAAGGGTCAAGATTCACATTACATATCATCTTGAGTTAGCTTTGGCTAATCGCCCAAGACTTAGTATAATTTTCCTCTTACCCAATTTTCCCAATTTTTGGGATATGCCTATAAGTTTCTCAATCTAATTGAGGTGACTTAGTTAAGTCTCACCCAAAGTTCGATAGCGGGACATCACAATTGTCCTCTCGCACTCTACCAAGATAAAATGCGTTGCTTTGCTTTGCAAACCCAACAACAAATGATCGAGGTAGTTTATGAGTACCGAACCTTGGTAGGCATATTGAGTTGACTTAATTAAGATAAACATCTAAGCATGTATCACATACACACACATAGCATATATCAACATATAAGCAAGAAAACGTGACATGGCTATGGCCCGTATACTATGATCTTCTCAAGCTAATGAGAGGATCGATGGTCAACCTAGGGATAACATTTTCTTCAAGAGTATCCTCCGGTTATCATGTGTGGTTGGCATCCTCCTTGTACCTTTATTCTTCAATGGACACTCCATTCCTCTTTGTACATTACAATGTAGGAAAACTCGAGTTACATTCGAGTCTAAATCTAATTTTACAATTAGGAAGAATAGAGACAAGGCACGACACGCAGGTCGTATTATGAATTACAACATGCACACACACACACAAACATCCAATCACATTGGGGTTAAGGCCATAACCATTCACCATGTCATCAATCATATACAATAGATTTAGGACATTGATTTTATTATGAGAGCAAAAACAAAATTAGCCGCTTGAGCAGAAACTCACGGCGGTCCCCCAAGTGAGCCGCTGCCCTAGATTCATCAACATGAATCCGAGACACATATAGCTACGGTATGATCACTCGGACTCACCATTCCCGAGACGGTCTCGGGGCTCCTTCGCCGGGATGACCCGAGCGTCAGTCCTCCCGAGTGGGCCTCGGGAGCCTTCGGCTCAGTATACCTCAGAGGCCTATCTTCCGAGTGGGAGGTCGGGAGCCCGACTTCTATATCATACAATTGTATGCAACTCATAAAAAATCTTGTCCTACTTCTATATCACATATAAAAGGCATAAAACTTTGTACGATCTTACGCAAGTAGCTCTGATACCACTGTTTGGATCTCCTGGCACCAAAACACAAAAATGCAGCGGAAACAAGAACCCACGAGCGATCCATGCGAAAGAAATCTCGTACAAAGTTCATTTATCTAATAGATCTATCTACAGTGTACACCTTTGGAGCGTGCCCTTTGCTTATCCCACTTGTCCAAGATGTGCCGGATCTCTTGCACGTTCAAGAGTCCGTGCCTCTATTCGTATCCACATGAACACAATCTCTCAACTTCGGGAGAGCTACCTTAGTTGTGCTAGCAACTTGAGGTAGCTCGCAGAACACCAAGAACCCTACAATAGGGTTTCGGCCAAAAGAAGAAGATGAGGGAGGGAAGAAGAAGACCCATCTAAAATCACAAGACCCTCTTTTATACTCATCCCATGAATATGAAGAGGTTTGTGTCTCTTTGACTTCCTTAATTAATACCAATAAAGAGCACATATTTTCATGTGGCTCTTCATCTTTTCCCATGCAAGAAAAGAATCTTTTCTTTTCCCTTCATTAAACAATTTAATGAATATTCCCTGTAATCCCGACCGGGCCTCTCGGGCTTCCGACCAGGTCTCCCGACCAAGTCTCCCGAGTGCCGAGCTCCCGACCCAGTCTGTCGAGCTCCGACCCAGTCTGCCGAACTCCGACCCTGTCTGCTGAGCTCCGACCCAGTCTGCCGAGCTCCGAGCTCCGACCCAGTCTGCCGAGCTCCCAGCTCAGTCTGCCGAGTGCCGAGCTCCCGACCCGCACTCTCGAGTTCCCAACTCGAGCTCCCGAACTACCTCCCGAGTTCCTAACTCGGCTCAAATCTGCCGAGTTCCCAACTCGGGCTTAGGTCTCCCAAGTTCCCAACTTGGGCTTAGGTCTCCCGAGTTCTCAACTCGGGCTCAGATCTCCCGAGTTTCCAACTCGGGCTCAGATCTGCCGATCAGATTTCCCGAAGCATTGTGTTCTTTGTGTGTGACCCAATAGGTTCTCGTGACGTTGGCAATGTGCCTAAACACTTTAGACACATAAGCAATGAGCGGCATCTAGTAATGCATCATTGCTACCCAAGTAACAAGAAAAGTCGAGATCCGACTAAACCTCCGTGACTATGATAATGTATGACCTTGTCCTTCTATCTTTGATATCTAGATTGACCAATGAGGCATAGACCGTGTCATCCTCAGTCAATCTTGTGTTTCTTGATCCCCGAGTAGACTAACTCAAACAAATGAGCTCAATATCACATATTGACTCATTCGAGCATGACCATGCGTTTTAGCAGTCCTACTCGATCAAGGGGCCCACAAATATCACTCCTGTCATATGGGAGGGATAGATCCCATCTACATCACTCACATCCCTCAGCATAATTCATTACATTCCCAGTGATCACCTTTATAGTCCACCATGTTACAGGTTGCATTTGACGATACCAAAGTACATAACTCCTTATGTAGGGAACCGTAGTGACTTCAGGTCTAAGGACTATTCATATTAATAGTCACATGAGAAAGTTTATGACACTCATATGACAATCTATGAAACTTTCTTATGGCGGGGCAATTTAGTACACATTCTCCAATGTATACCCATGTGTCAACTTGATATCACATATCCATGACTTGTGAGCTCAAGTCATCAGTTGACCTACATGCTAGTCTCCATGCATTAATATTCTCCTTGAATATTAATGCTCGACTAGGAATAGTTTAGTGTAGTGTTCTCTACATCATCTCACTATCGATTCAACCAATCGATTTGATGTAGATAAGAACCTACTACACAAGGACATTATTATACTTAGTTATTTGGCACAAATACAAAGTAAGTATAATAACCAAACATGTCTTTATTAATGATAGAATATGATACAAAATGTCCCTAGTCAATCATCACATAATTGGCTCTAGGGCTCATACTAACATTCGATCCAATTATAAAGTCAGTATAAATTGGATGACTTCTATGTTGGTCCTGCTCAATGCACACAAAGTGCACTAGTGTAATTCTATGGTCAAGACAAACCAACCTCAAATTACACTACAACCATCCCGATGGTTTATCCAACTCCATCTCGGATGTGAACCTCTACTTATACTCTGCAAGGAACTGATAACATGATCTTTTGTGTGTCACCACACACTATGTTATCAACAATGCAAAGTATTAGACAATTATACATATACTAATATAAATATGCATCAGTGATTTTGTGATTCTCTTTCAAAATGTAGATGTCTATACAAAAAGTAATGCTTTTGGTATACATCCTAACAATCTCCCACTTATACTAAAAGACTCTACTGCCCTCATAATGCCTTACATCTGACTCCTTAATCCTTCACCTACCTAAAAGCTCTCGCTATCAAGGCGTCCCAGGTTGTTTTCTGATGTAATCTAGGTGACAACAGCTTTTTCTCATTTTGGGTGGTACTTGCGCTCTATGTGCTTACTCGCCTTATGGATTTGTGGTTCTTCGAGTTTGCAACTGCACCATCTGTTATCACAACTAATTGTGATAGCTCTGGGCAAACCAGGAATCACATCTAAGTCCATCTTGAGGTTTCTGAACCATATAGCTTCTTGGCCGCCTCAGAGGCTGCACTCAGCTTCCATGGTGGTGTCCGCCATGTAACCACTGCTTGACACTCCCCCGTACTATGATTCCACCTCCTAAAGTAAATACAAAACCCCGAGGAATACTTAGTCTTGCCCCTATTTGATTGGAAATCTATATAACCCACAGGGAGTAATTGGTCTGCCCGGTAAACTAGCATATAATCCCTAGTCCTTCTTAGGCACTAATATATGTTTTTACCACAATCCAATTTCCCTGACCTGGGTTACTCTGATATCTGCTAACCATGCCCACGGCAAAGCAGATATCCGGTCTCATTTATAACATACATGAGGCTTCCTATAGCCGAAGCATAAGGAACCACTTTTTATCTCCTCTATCTCCTTTGATATTTTAGGACACATCTCCTTAGATAGAGATACTCCATAGCTGAAAAGTACAAAACCTTTCTTGAAGTTTTATGCTAAAACGAGCTAGGACAGTATCTCTGTAAGAAGCTTGGGATAAGCACAACATTTTTTTTCTGACGATCCCTTAGAACTTTGATCCCAAGGATATGTCTCACTTTTTCCAAGTCCTTCATACCAAACTGCTTGGGCAACCATACCCTTACGCCTGATAATATTTTTACATTGTTGCCAATGAACAAAATATCATCTACGTATAGTACAAGAATACCACTACGTTAACGTCACATCTCTTATATACACAGATCTCATCCGGCCTTTGAACAAATCCATATGACTAGATTATCTCATCAAAGCGGATGTTCCTTGTCATAGGTGTAACGACCCGACCCGTCGACTCGACCCCACGGCCCCTTGGGTGGCCAAATTCCATTTTTGGCAGCCCAACAACCTGGCCCCTTTGGTCATCGACCATCTACCGTCGACCGTCGTTACTCACAAGAACTTCCCATGCCTGGCCAGTGGATTCTTACCTTCCCCAGGATTCGAACTCTAGACCTCTAGGCTAAGTACTAGAGTTTATGAATCCTAGTAGCCAAGTGAGCCGCTCTCTGATGACCCCTTTGGTCGGCCCAACTTTGACGACCCCTTTGGTCGTCGACCGTTGGCCGTGCCGTTACTCACAAGAACTTCCCACCCTTGGCCAGTGGTTTTTTTCCTTCCTCAGGATTCGAGCTCTAGACCTCCAGGCTAAGTACTAGAGTTTATGAATCTTGATAGCCAAGTGAGCGAGCTCACTTGGCTATCAGGATTCATAAACTCTAGTACATAGCCTGGAGGTCTAGAGTTCGAATCCTGAGGAAGGCAAAAATCCACTAGCCAGGGGTGGGAAGTCCTAGTGAGTAACGGCTAAGGCGATGGTCGTCGATATCAGTTGTTGGTCGACGATATAAGGGGCCAGGTTGTTGGGCCACCAAATGTTGATTTGGCCTCCAGGTTGTTGGGCCGCCCAAGGGGCTGAGGGGTCGAGTCGTTACAATAAAAAGGCGCCTTTTTATTGTAACGACCCGGCCCCTCGGCCCCTTTGGAGGCCAAATCAACATTTGGTGGCCCAACAACCTGGCCCCTTATGTCGTCGACCAACAAGCGATGTCGACGACCATCGCCCGAGTCGTTACTCACTAGGACTTCCCACCCCTAGCCAGTGGATTTTTGTCTTCCTCAGGATTCGAACTCTAGGCCTTCAGGCTAAGTACTAGAGTTTATGAATCCTGATAGCCAAGTGAGTCGCGCTCACTTGGCTATCAAGATTCATAAACTCTAGTAATTAGCCTGGAGGTCTAGAGTTCGAATCCTAAGGAAGGCAAAAATTCACTGGCCTGGGGTGGAAAGTCCTAGTAAGTAACGGTACAACTGAGGGCCAGGTTGTTAGGCCGCCAAAATGAGATTTGACTGCCAAAGGGGCCGAGGGGCCGGGTCGTTACAATGGGTCCAGGGATCAAATTCATGTTCACTAGGGACCAAGTCTAAAGACTCTCCCAAAAACACAAATCTTTTTAGGTTGTCCAAAAACCCTCCAACTATGACGAGGTACCACCTGTGTATCTTCTGTGACACGCGGTGCAGTGACTTATGGTATATCTTCTTATACAGTTGGTTCTAAGGTCAGAATGCCCCTCTTAATTCTTCAAGAATAATTTTACTCATGGGCTTGTGGTTAATCACATAGTCTTTCTCTAAGAATCGAGCATTCGTGCTAACAATGACCCTCTCATCCTTAGGACTATAGAACCACCTTTAGTTCCCCAAGGATAGCCTACGAACAAGCGTACTTCTATACGAGATTCTAACTTATCAGTATCGCCTTTCAGTACATGTGCTGGACAACCCTAAATCCGAATATATCTTAGACTAGGCTTTCACCTAGTCCATATTTCTGTGGGAGTAGAGGGTTCTGACCTAGATGGTACCAAGTATATACGCTGTCGTTTCCAGAGCATATCCTTAGAACGAATCCGACAACTCGGAGGAACTCATCATTAACCTAACCATCACCATAAGAGTCCTTTTTCTTCTTTCTACTGCACCATTCTGTTGGGGTGTACCGGGTGCAGACAATTGAGATTGAATCCGAAACCCTGATAAGTAAGTCCTAAACTCTCCCAAGAGGTATTTGCCACCACGATCCAATCGTAGTGACGTGATACTTTTACCTTTTTGTTTCATCACATCCACCTTGACTTCTTTGATCTCATCAAAGTATTCAGACTTGTGGCGCATCAAGTAAATGTACCTATACATTGAATAATCGTTTATAACATAGACAAAGTATACAAGGCCACCTCTATCCTGGATAGACATAGGACCACACAAATCAGAACGAACCAATTCTAACATATCTTTGGCTTTATACCCCATGGCCTTGAAAATCTCTTGGTCATCTTACCTTCCAAGTAAGATTTAGAGGTTGGGAAGTTTTCCACCACCAATGAACCCAAGGGCCCATCGGCTATCTGTTGATGTAGTCTGTCCCTGATTGTTGTTTTGGTGTTGACACTGATTTTAGTTTAAGTGGATGATTATTGATTATGATTTGCCTGATCGGGGATCAGGCATGGTATGGAAAATCCTAGCTTGGAGGGCTAGGTGTTGAAAAATCCTAACCTGGAGGGTTAGGTGTTGAAAATCCTAGCTTGGAGGGCTAGGTGTGTGAAAAGTCATAATTTGGAAGAGGTGGGTGAAAAGTCCTAGCTTGGAGGGCTAGGTGAAAAGTCCTAACTTGGAGGGTTAGGTGCAAATTCCCATCTTGGAGAATTAGGTGAAAAAGTCCTGGCTTGGAGGGTCAGGTCCTAGCTTGGAGGGCTAGGTTTGGAAAAGTCCTAATCCGGAAGAGTTGGGTGAAAAGTCCTAGCTTAGAGGGCTAGGTGAAAAGTCCTAGCTTGGAGGGTTAGGTGAAAAGTCCTAACTTGGAGAGTTAGGTGCAAATTTCAAACTTGGAGGGTTAGGTGAAAAATCCTTAGCTTGGAGGGCTATGGTGGTTGGAGCCCCTGGATCGGTCTGGTGACCGATCAGGGAGTTGGCACGATGCTCCTTCGTGGATTGGTCTGGTGACCGATCCAGCGATGACTGATCGGTCTGGTGACCGATCAGGGAGTATGCGTTTCACCCACTGCTTAGCTCCTGATCGATTTCGTGATTGATCAAGGAGCAAATAGTGAGGTTGAGTTCCCTTGCTGATCTGCTCCTGATCGGTCTGGTGACCGATCAGGATCACTGTGCAGATCATTCTGGAGAACGATCCAGTGTCGCAGGTTCCTCTCTATGATCGATCAGGACGGAGCTTGATCGGTCTGGTCACGACCTGATCTGTCTAGTGACCGATCAGGAGGTTGCCTGATCGGTCCGGTGATCGATCAGGAGGCCTGGACTGCGAAGCTCAGAAATCGCCCGATAAAGGGGTGGATCGGTCGGGTGATCGATCCACAACCTGGGATCGGTCGGGTGATCGATCTAGGAGAGTCCCAAAGAAATCGCAATTTCTAATCGAGCGTTGGGGACCGATCAGGACGGAGCCTGATTGGTCTGGTCCCAGCCTGATCGGTCCGGTGACCGATCAGGAGGCTCTCTGATCGGTCCGGTGACCGATCACTTTAATTCAAATTGCACTGTCAGGCGCTCTGATCGCGCCTGACCATATCCGATTCTCTGCTGCTTATATCTGATTCTTGATTTACTGTGTGATATGCTGCTCTAACACTCTGATTAAGCTGCAGGTGACAGGGGAGGATTCAAACACTCAAGGAGAAGTCAATGGAAGCTTTCCTTGGAGCAGGTTTGTCCGTTTTCCATCTCAGGTTGCAACGGTTGGGCTGCAGACTGGAGCTTCCGACTGGAGCTTGGCTGAGGGGAGCTCAGGAAGTCCAGAGAGGGCTCAGTGGTAGTTGGCGTTGGCAGGGGAGCAGCTGGAGGCTGCAGGAGATGCTGTCACCTGGTGCTGAGTCGAGAAACAAAAGGGTGGAAGAAGGCTTCGTTAAAGCAGAAGTTTTGAGTTCTTGCTGCGCCTTGTGTTCTCCACATCTAGCTTGCGCGTTTTGAAGTTTCATCACCTTGAGCAAGCTACTGCAATCGAGAAGCAATCATCCATTACTTGAGCGCTTGAAGGAGAGAACAAGAGGCTTAGAGTCCGACAACAGGAAGACACAAGGAAGGGTTTCTTGCGTGAGATCGCCGCTGGGTGGAGCTCAGGAAAGCTTGCTGTGTTCTTGTCTTTGCTAAGTGCTTGAGTAAGATCCATCTTGTTGTTTCTTTGTGCTTAAACTTAAATCTGATTGAAACGATGTGGAGAGGTTTCTCCACCAAGAAGGAGGTTGTTTTTTATCCGGTGATAACCGGGGCTTGATCTGCCGACAATCAAGGGATCGCCCACCTTAAGGGCACGCCAAGGAGTAGGGGCAAGTTATCCTCGAACCTTGTAAACCCTCCTTGTTAGCGATCTTGCTAGTGTGTCGACTTTGCTTTCGTTCTCTGTTTTCTGCTTACTCTGTGATTATTTCTTCCGCTGTGCTACTGATAAGTTTGAGTGCAGAAATTCGATTTGTGCCAAAGGTCTAAGTGATTGGCTATATTCACCCCCCCCTCTCTAGCCATCCGGGTTCCAACACTATCAACCTATGAATCTTACTAAGATTAATATAACCAAGCCTTAGATGCCAAAGGTATGTTTGGTTCATCTTGGAAGGTACCTTTTTCTTATTTTGGTTAGATGATGAGCTATTAACTTCTAATTGCATCGTGGGAGATTTTGGTTCCTAAGTGTACCAATTGCCAATCAATGTACCTGACAGATAATCTTTCTATTCCACTTTTCATAACAAAAAAGCAATAGAATATCCATTATTTCAAAAACTGAACCAGAGTTCTTTCTAAAATTAGGTACATAAAAGTAATTTTCTTAAAACCAAAACTTTATTTTCCTATCTAAAGACAAATAAATAACTCCCACTGCAATAGTCGCCACCTCCGTACAATATCCCATGTAGACGGTAATCTCCTCCTCAGCTAGTCGTCGGGTTTCCTGGAACCCCTACAGACATGATTAGTGGCATCCGTATCTACACACCAGGTACCTGTAGATAACACCGCTAAACATGTTACAACGACAAAGGAAAAAGATATACCTGAATTATTCTTCTGACGGCGGGGATAGTCCGCCTTCCAATGTCCAGACTGCTTACACGTGAAGCACTTGCCTTTCGGCTTCTTCACACCACCCTGCGGTCCTTGTAATCCATCCACTTTCTTTGATCCAGCTTATTTTTTCTTTTTCTTGCCTTTCGGTATAGAAGTAGAAACCTCTTGAGCAATGAATGAATGTGAACTCTGAGGAGAAAACCCTTCTACCGCCTGGAGTTCTGTAAGAAGTTCTGCCCACGAATATGCACGTTTGTTCATATTGTAGCTTAGGCGAAACTTCTGAAAACTCTTTGGTAGAGATTGGAGAATGAGATCTATTAGGATCGTCGCGCCAAGCTAGAGGGGGTGAATAGCAAATTCTCGATCTTCTTCTTCCTACACGTGTTAGCTAGCGCAAGCGGAAAACTAAACAATAAACTAAACAATGCTAACACGTCACCTTTATGTTGTTCAGAGATGATGCTCCTACTCCACGGCTGTCCGTAAGGTCGATGATCCTGATCCGTCGGTGGATGACTCCTCGGAAGACCTCCGGCAAGCTCGTGCAGCTCCTTGTGGGTGGAGAAACCTCGCCACAACCTGGACAACACTTCCTGAGCACAAAGACTACTAATGAGCTCTAACCAAGCTCATTTCGTCAAAACCTCTTAGCCAAAACCGAGACCCTTTAAATAGTGCTCAAGGCTGAGAAACCCGCTACCAGTCGACTGGTCCATTACCAGTCAACTGGTCCCACCTAAATTCAACCGTTGCAAGCTCAATGTTCGAATTTCCAGCCACCACCAGTCGACTGCCCCATTAGCAGTCGACTGATCTTTCTGTGGCATATACCAGTCAACTGGTCTACTTCCACACCTAAGGATTCCCCTTCCCGAGTACATTTCTCTCAGCACTCGAACCCTAGGATTTCCCGAGTACATTTCCCTCAGCACTCGAACCCTCATGACCCAGCTGACTCTCCATCCAGCGGCCTTGATCTGTTACCTTCACACCCTCTTCGTCTTCGACTCCCGTCCCTCAGATGCGCACACAAGCCCTCGGCTTGCCTTCATGCCATCCTTCACGCATGCCTCGAAGTCCGCATCCCTCGGCTCATCGTTCCTGCTCTAGCAGCCTCGATCTGTTGCCTTCAAGCCCTCTTCGACTTTGGCCCTCGTCCCTTAGATGCACACACAAGCCCTCGGCTTGCCTTCTTGCCATCCTTCACGTATGCCTCAAAGTCCGCTTCCCTCGGCTCATCGTCCCTGCTTTGTCCATGGTCCCTCGGATGCGCCCACAAGCCCACGGCTTGCCTCCATGCCATCCTTCACCGTACTCGAAACCGTCCAACTGAGTCAATGTGTATCCTGCAAACCTGCACACTCCAATACACTTATCAAATACAAGGGTGAACCTAACTTAAACCCTTTGCCCAAACATCAAAACACATGGTCACTCCAAACCACAGATTACCCCAATAAGATCGACCTGGGTTTCCCCATCGATTTCTGCTCCAAGGATTTCCATCTCTTTTAACCAAGTCATAATTTTGATAACATGTTCCCTCACGGGCATACCCTCAATCATGGTGGTTGTCATCAAGTTTCTCATAACCTCTTGCCTAGCGGCCCAATTATGATGTCTAAAGAGTTCATCGAGATTGGATGTTTTATAACTAGTAGTGAAAGAAGCCTGATATTGATGACTCTTCGCCATCTCGTCTACTTTTATCCACTGCCTAAAATATTCCATCTCCTCTTCATCATTAATCACGCTGTGATTTTTAGCACAGAACTCAACACGCTCACAATTGGATTCCTCGGCAGTTGAGACAAAATCCATGATTAATTCCCAATCATTATTATTAAGGGCATTAAGTTGGTTTTCTCTTAGAATTAAATCGAGTGGGTCTAGATCCATTTTGAAAACACCTGAGAATCACAACAATCACAACTTTAGATTTCAAAATATATTGATTCCTCAAAATAATAAATTTGAAATCAACTAACACCTCAAAACACTGAGATTTTTGCATGCCACGATGGCGTGGACGTATACGAATTCTACATTTGTAAGAGGAGGTTTTACCCATTAATTTTATTATCATGTCAACCTAACTTTTTGAAATATAAAATTAATAGTTGGTTCTCTTTGGCCCTGCAAATAATAGCAGTGACTCCGATGGGGAGGATACTATTACTTGCATCTAAGTGTTTACCATTACACGATACTAAAAAAATTATCTCAGATTATGTGTCGTCCGATGGGAAAAATCACACGCTCATCAACAATTTTCTATAATCATGTCTGACCCAGTGATCCACAAAACAAGCCCATCCGATGGGGAGGAAGGCACTTAGAGCCGACGAGCAGACTTGTTCGCATCACTTGTCAAATTAGTAATGGAGGCCGCGGGACTCTTAGGGTCCCTCTCCCACTTAGTTATTTATAATGAGGAATTTTCATGCACACACACAACAAACACATAAACCAAAACAATAAATAAGAAAAATCCTAGATTTTTCCAACTATCATGGCTTTGGTCTCCAATGTGCCTCCAGTTGTGTTGTCACCTCTTCCGCTCCTCCTTACACCATGCGTAAGTCACCATTGACGGGATATCCTAGCCGAGATGATAAGCTACTTATTTACATCCATCGATTATATACTCGACAATAGAGTATATACAAAATCTAGATCAAATGTAAATAAAAGCTCGGCTAAACATGTGTCATATTTAATTACAAAAATTAAATACCTATTTAGCCTCGACAACCCCGAGGATTCAAATAAATTACAACAATGTACAACCAATCACATATACTCAATATTCAAGCCATAATAGTTGGAATCTCGTGCATGCAACCAAAGAGTTAGCCTACGCACATCATACTATTATCCGGCAAAAATGAAATACAAGATAATGTGCAAAAGATAACCGAATCCTAAACACACAAAATTGGAAACCTCAGCTTTTATACCAAATTGATAGGAATAGCTCGGCGGGTTTTCCTAAGCGAACACGGGGTCGTCCATGAGAGGCCTCTCCATATCTACGGATTAAAAATTTAATCCGAATGGAGACTTATCTCCCAAATGACCGTCTCGTCGTCGTATTAATTGGTTCGAGTTACAACTTAGCTAAACTTGATAGTTAAGTCTTGTAACTCGCCTAACCAATTGGTCGCGGAAAAGACGACGAGCGGATCGTTAATTTTTGTGTTTATTATCGGGATCCATGACATAATTAATTATCAACATTAATTAAGAAATAATTAAAACCATGATAATTAATTAAAACCACACATGCAATAATAGAAAAACAAAGGAGCCGTAAGAGAAGGTATACCTCTCGTTACCTCGCGATCTTCTATCGTATGCCCCTCCCCTCTTGGACGTCGTGTGGGAGACGATCTACCAAAAACCGGAATCACCAAAAGCCACCAATCAATCCTCCTTCTTCAATGCACCAAGCAAACCCTAGATGCTAGGGTTTCCGTCGGCTCCTCCAAGAAGAAGAAGATGAAGGAGAAGGGAAGAAGATCTCTTCTTCTTCTCAACAACCCTATCCAGCCTCCTCCACCACATCCTATCCCGCGGCTCCAAGCTCACAAGGAAGATGACAGCTCCTCCACCTTTCTTCCAACTAGCACCGACCAATTAAGAGCAAACCTAGCTGTCGCCGGCGAACAAAGGAAGAAACTCCTTCTTTCTTGCCCCCAAAAGCTTCTCCTCCTTCCAACAGCTGCTGCCAACCAAGGAAAGGAGAGAAGACCGTCGGCTTCTCCTCAAGTTGCCGTCGGAAACCCTTGCATGAAGGATTTCGGCGCCGCAACCCTAGGGTGGTATGGGTGCCGCCATTGGCCCTCCTCTCACCCACCGGAGCTTGCTCCAACCAAGAAGAAGAAGAGGACGCCTCTCCTCTTCCTACAGCCGTGCCTCAAGTGGAGAGAAAGGGAAGAGAAAGGAAGGAAACCAAGTCTCCTTCTTCTTCAAAGCCGCCGGCCAACCCTAACCCTAGGGGAGAGAAGGAAAGAGAGAAAGAGAGAGAGAGAGGGAGAGAGAAGAGGCGTAGGATTCTTATGATTAATTGGATTAATTGGTTTCATGATACCATGGGGTATTTATAGGGCTACATTAGGGACCATAATGAGGTGGGTCTTGGCCTGCTAATGGATCCAATCCCGATCCATTAATGAAGAATCATTTCACTAAAGGCCCTTCATTGAATCACCTCACCAACCCCCATATTTATATATGAGATCCACCTATTATGAGTATAATTTCTCTCGTTGTTTAAGATATTGAATGTCAGTTGATTAATTTAAATTATTGACAATTTTAATTAATCAACATCCAACTCCTTGACTAGTACCACTCATCCTTATCATCATGTTGGACCAAGTCCACCTGCAAGATTTAACATGACGAACCTTATGAGCTCATCAAGGGGGCATCATCATCCTGACTCACTAGGACATGGATTCCGTCTATAATCAACGGCACACCATGTAAATAATATTATTTTCCAACTTACCGAGCCTATCGATTTAGCAGAATAAATCTCGTTCATTGGTAAATCAAAGAAATAACTACTAAGTACATGTGCCTGTTATTATATCGGGATTCAGAGCATGTTCTTCCACAATAAACCGAGGTTCGATCCAATTATAAATTCAATATAAATTACATGACCTCTATGTTGGTCCTGCTTAATGCACACAAAGTGCGCTAGTGTAATTCTATTGTCAAGACAAACCAACCTCAAATTACACTACAACCATCCCGATGGTTTGTCGAACTCCATCTCGGTTGTGAGCCTCTACTTATACTCTGCAAGGAACTAAAAACATGATCTTCTGTGTGTCACCACACACCAGGATAACATGATCTTCTGTATTAGACAATTATGCATATAATAATATAAGTATGCATCAGTGATTTTGTGATTCTCTTTCAAAATCTAGATGTCTATACAAAAGGCAAGACTTTTAGTATACATCCTAACAAGACCTGGTGGAGGACTGGACACCGAAGACCTGATTCGGAAGATCGGGCAGAAGACTTAGCCGAGCAAGGACAACGGATAGAAGTAGGGATGGGTCTGTTAGTGATATGAGAGAAGTGTCCTAAGGCAATCACCTTATGATTATAATCATTTATTTTAATAAATGAATATTCACTATTTAAGTATACATGTTTGTGTATTTGATTGAGATCTTAAACTCATTTACTGAATATTCGTAATACAATTCACAACATGAGAGAATTTGTGATGAATTCACAACTAGTGATTATCTCTATATGTGTAATTGTGAAGTATTGAAATTGTCCCTAGTCGATGAATTGATAAATACGGGCACTATCAATTCTGTTGAGACTAGCATGGGTTATTCTCTAATCAACTGATTCTCACTGGCTGGTGACATTGAGATATCCGGAGATAAACATGAATGCTAGTTAAGGGAACTAGTTCATTGGAGTGACTGGCTGTAAAACTTCATATGGTAGTCTACATATAGATATGTCAGTGAAGTTCTTACTGCAGCTTAAGTGCGATGTTCCTTTAACTTGCGGTATTCAAGTCATCTTGGTCATGGAGACTTATACTTTGACATCTTAAGCAAGCATCTCCAAGGAGGTGTGGACCCAGGATGATTGGGTATAAGCCGAAGTGCCCGAAGATGTTTGAACCGCCTACAAAGGATTCACCACTCCTTGCGAGGAGATGTATACCCGAGGCCTATCGTCGGATTGTTACTCGAAGCCTCTGGCCAGAGCATGACATGTTCAGAGTATGAATCTCTTAAATACATGAGAGTAATTAGAATCCGTAGGACGAGAAAACGTTACTTGGGCTAGGTGTGACGTAGTCAGCCTAGTGGGGACTGACACACATAGACCATGTCCTGAACCAAGTGGGTATAAGATGGTGAAGGGAATGGGGCACGATTCATTATAGCTGCTGAAGGGTTTCAGAATTGTTTCTGAGGTCAACCGTTGATCTTTCGATTAATTGGGGATCATGATGTACTACTAGGTGCCACTCATGATCGTTCTATAATTAATTGATTAATTATAGACGACCAACATAAATCGAAAGCCTATTTAGTCACATGCACTACGAGTAATCCGAGGGATTTAAAATGAGTTGAAAATTGGATTTTCCAATCAAGAGAGATTAAGTTTGGTTGAGCCAAACGATAAGTCGAATCTGAATTTTTCAGAGACGCATCGAAAGCGTAAAATGGCTAACGTCTTTTGAAGACTTAATAAATGAATTAAATAAGTTTAATTCATTGGGGCTTGGCTTGGATGGGCCGACCAAAGAGGGTCTCCATCCTCTTTGCTTGGCCGACCACAACAAAGGGAGTGAACCAAGTTTTTGGTTCAATTTATAAAATAAACCATGTGTGGTTTGTTTTATAAAATTATGGATGATATAAATTTTTATATAATAAACCAAGGTTTGGTTTATTTTTCATAGAAATTAAAATGAACCATGGATTGGTTTATTTTATAAAATCAATCATGGATTGATTTACCATGATAAGGAAATTTATTCCATAGGAGAGAAGAGACTTGACTGGTTTTTTATCATGGATTAAAATATGATTTTAACCATGATATAAAATCAAACATGGCATGATGGAATAAGTTATTCCATATTTGAGAGGCTTGATGGATGAGAGGCCACTATATAAAGGACCCAAGGTAAGGCTTGGGTGATAATCAAAGAGTTGAAGGCATAGGCTCTCTCCTTCTCTTTCTCTCCTTCTCTTCTCCCCTTCTTGCCGTGCGCCAACCAACCCCAAGAAGGAGCACCAGTCGGCCGCCCCTACCCTTTCCCTGCCGACCACCACCTGCTGTCGGAGAAGGAAGCTCCGGCCATCTCTTGGCCGGAAGAAGGTGCTGCCAGAATTAGAGTTTGCCGCAAGGATCCTTTTGCCGCAAGCCTCTTCGTTTGCTTCGCCGTAATTTTGATTCTGGCCATCCTTTTGTGGCTAGTCTTCCGACTTCTCTCTTGGTTTTTCTTGTTGCGTTCTCGGAGAATCTAGTAGTTCTCGAGAACACGAAACTCGTGGCTTTACGAAGTCATCCCGAAGATACTCGGCATGGACGCGAATAGAGGCGGAGCTTCCAAGGGACGCTTACGGTTGGATCTTGTCCCTTCCTTCGAGTTACGCGAGGTAATACGTAAATTAGTTTATGTTTCTGCAAAATTTTAAATATATGATCATGTCTACACAAGATAAAATTGCATGCTTAGATGTGTGGTTAAATAATTTGAGAAATTATTTATGCTAAACCTTCCGCTGCACGTAATTAATTTTTAAAATTACGAACCCGCATCCATGTCAACATGCACCCGGTCCCAACAGTGGTATCAGAGCCGAGGTTTGTGTTCGACATAATCATATAATTGTTTTGCGGAAAGCTTTATCATGATCTCAATTTTGGAAAATTTTCAATTATGTAAACTTTCCAATTATGTTAAATTTTCGATTTAGGAATTTCAAAGTTTGGAAATCGTCATGAAATTTCACAAACTTTTGAAATATCTCTGTTTTTGAAATTTTATGATAATTGTGAAAACTTTCCAATTTTGAAAATTTTTTATTTTGGAAATTTTCCAATTTTGGAAAAATGTAAGTTTTTTTGTACCAGAAACTTACAATTATTCTGAAAATCTTTTATTTTTGGAAACTTTCCATTTATGGTAGGCTCCCAATTTTGGGCACTTTCTTTCAAGAAAGTCTAGACAAATTATAGGAATATTAATTGGCATTTAAATTTATAATTAGAAATTAAATTATTTACAAAATTCTTTATTTTGGATTGAGCCTCGGGGAGCCGTCCAATTTAAAGTTAGTTGTTATAATTAAATTTCCTAAATTGAATTTAAGCTGTCAAATATTTAATTTGGATTGAGCCTCAGGGAGCCGTCCAAATTAAGTTATTGATATTAATTTTCCATAAATAAAATATGTGATCAAATCTTGAAAATTTTTGAGATGATTCTCAAACGATAATTTCCTTATTTGATTTATGAGGTGATGCTCTTACATATTATTGTCTCCAAAATTAATTAGGAAAATTGTTTCCTATAGCATATATTTCGTTAAATAAGATTTTCATGAAAATAATATGTGGTTGAATTAAGAGAATTTGTCTCTTAATTTAATAAGATTTGATTTAGAGAAATCAAAGTCTTAAACATATTATTTCCGAAATTGATTATGATAATTCAGAAAATTATTTCCCAAAACAATTCCTTGAATAAAGTATGAAATTAGAATTAGGAAATCCGGTTCCTAATTCAATTAATGGGACATGATAAATTAAGTCACATACATACTTTATTAAGGAAATCGTTAGAACATGATATAATTATATGTCATGAATGTGCATAAAAGAAAAGGATGAGACCCAAAACCCCTTACAAAATATTAAGGCCAACACCTTCCATTAATATGGTTAGAACCAGAGTTTTGTTTCTCGTTTGGGTTGATGGACACATCCATGCCCGGCTTGAACCTCAACATGTTCAAACCATGGAATTAGTTTATGATTAATATAGTTAGAGTCAGAGGTCAATCCTTAGTTTTGGTTGTTGGACACATCCAAGCCTGACTAAACGGTTGAATGAGCTCCAACCATATTAAAACTATTTCTTGATTAATGGGTCAGCCTTAAGCTTGGAGCATCGATTTGTTGTGCCACAGCCAAGGTCGATGTAAAGAGAGCTGCAGTTGGGTGCTATGTATATTGTTGCATACTTGTTAATGAGTTAACAACCCAATGATTTATACAATCATTCAATTAGTTGATAACATAATATGATAGTTACATATGTATAATATGTAGTCGGTATAATTACCTACCTTCATAGTTAAGAATAAATTGATGGACTCTAGCCATGGTTGTTCTTATCTATGGTTGGATATCAACCTATTTGGAGATGTTCCTACGATCTCCCGAATTGATAAAAAGGGTTATTCAATTCGAAAAATAAATAGGATTTAATTAATGTATATTGATGCATTCTTTATCATTCTCATCACATAACCTCAATTTGTATTTCTAGGATAATCACCTGATCATGTCTTCTCTGAATTTGCGTTCCATTTTGGACACCAATAAGCTGACTGGGCCAAACTTCATGGACTGGCTTCGAAACCTGAGGATAGTCCTCAAGGCAGAAAAGCTTGCTTATGTCCTTGAAGAACAACTTCCCAACCATCCTCCTGAAGATGGAACTCCAGACCAGTTAGTGGCCTATCAGAAACATGTGGCCGATTCTGAACTTGCGAGTTGCATCATGCTGGCCGCTATGGTACCTGAGCTACAAAAGCAGCATGAGCATATGGATGCTCATACCATCGTCTTCCTTCTTCATGAGCTGTTTGACGAGCAGGCGAGATCCGAAAGGTTTGAGGTCTCCAGACTCCTCTTCACCTCTAAGATGCAGGAAGGCACTTCTGTTTCACAGTTTGTGTTAAAGATGTTGGGGTACATTAAGCGACTAGGCATACTCGGAATTGCAATGGATCACGAACTAAGTATTGACTTAATTCTACATTGTTTGCCCAAGAGTTACTCATAGTTTGTGATGAATTATCAGATGAACAAACTGGAGACTACCATTCCTGAGTTGCTTAACCTGCTGGAGACTGTAGAGCCTTCTGTAAAGCAGGATCAGAAGACGGTACTGTTAGTTGGTTCCTCAAAGAAAGGCTCTAAGAGGAAGCCCAAAGAACAAAATAAGGGAAGGAAGAAAAAGGACAAAAAGATTGAAAAGGCACCAAAAGGCACTTGCCATCACTGCAGGAAGGAGGACCACTGGCGAAGAAACTGCAAGGTTTATCTTGAGTCCCTGAAGAAGAAGGCATCCGATGCCCCATCCTCTTCAGGTATCTTCGTTATTGAATGTTACTCTATTTCCTCGGACACCTGGGTACTTGATACTGGGTGTAGCTCACATATATGTAATGACATACAGGGGCTAAGGAATAGAAGAAGACTCGTCAAGGGAGAAGCGAATTTGCGAGTTGGAAATGGAGCAAAGATTGCTGTTGTTGGCATCGGAACATATTTGCTAAAGCTCCCTACTGGACTTGTCTTAGAATTGGATAATTGTTATTTTATTCCTTCGTTAATAAAGAACATTGAATCTATTTCATGCTTGAATGAAAAGGGTTATCATTTAACTTTTAGTAACAATTGTTGTTACATAACTTTAAATGGTGTTCTTTATGGGACCGGAACTTTATGCAATGGTATCTACACGGGACATTTTCAATATCGATGTTAACAACAAACGTGCTCGAATAGATAATCAAATAGACTCCTATATGTGGCATTGTCGTCTTGGCCATGTAAGTAAGAAACGCATGACCAAATTACACCGATGTGGAATTCTGGAATCATTTGAACCCGGTTCATTTGATACATGCGAATCATGCTTAAAAGGCAAGATGACCAAATTACCCTTTTTCAGAAAAGGTAAACCAGTGGGAGAATTGGTTGGTCTAATACATACTGATGTATGTGGACCAATGTCAACTCTTGCACAAGGAGGCTATAGCTACTTCATTACCTTTATCGATGATCACTCACGATTCGGGTATGTGTTCTTAATGAAACACAAATCTGAAGCTTTTGAGAAATTCAAAGAGTTCAGAAGTGAAGTAGAGAAACAACTTGGCAAAAGTATTAAGATACTTCGATCCGATCAGGGTGGTGAATACTTAAGTCAAGAGTTTCAAGATTATCTTAGGGACAATGGGATATTGTCTCAATGTACTCCGCCATATACACCATAGCATAATGGTGTATCTGAGAGGCATAACCGAACCTTGATGGACATGGTTAGATCTATGATGAATCATGCAACTCTTCCAAAATCCTATTGGGGCTATGCGCTTAAGACAGCTGTTTACTTACTAAATAGAGTCCCGACCAAGGTAGTCTCTACTACTCCATATGAGACGTGGAATAGTAAGAAACCTCATTTATCTCACCTAAAGATATGGGGTTGTCCTGCTTATGTAAAGCGGACTGTATCAGACAAATTGGATGCTAAGTCTGATAAATGTCTATTTATTGGATACCCTAAAGAAACGAAAGGTTACCAATTCTATCATCCCTTGGAACAAAAGGTGTTTGTTTCAAGGCATGCTGTATTTCTAGAAAAAGAATTTCTTTTACAAGAAAACAGTTGGAGTAGCATTGAACTTAAAGAAGTTCAAGAAACTCCAATAGACATTACAGAGATACCTAGTCTAGACCCACAACCAATAACTCATAATGATGAGCTATCAGTTGAACCTAAAACTGTTGGTGCCCCGGTTAGTTTTGATGTGATCCACCAAGTTAGTTGGGTCCTGTTGGTTTACTGATCCCTCTGCTAAGTGTGCAGGAGCTTAGGTACGGAGGAAGTCGAGCATAAGACGTGGCGGACGAGAAGGATTGCGCGGGAAAGCGAGCCGACTGGCTCGGTGCAATCCGAGGGACGCGGAAGCTGCGGAAGAGTACGCCGGTGGAACGAGAAGGACGTGCGCGACGTCCGAGGGATGAAAAGCCGAGAGGAAGTATGCTCGAGGGGCGAAAGGCCGAAGTCGGGTTCGGGTGAGCCTAACTCCGGTTGGCCGGAAATCACCCAGATGACGAAGAATCAAAAAGACTGGTCCAAGCGCCCAAAAGAAAAGAGAAAATTATTTGGTGCCAAGAAGGATCGAACCTTAGACCTCAACAACACTCACAAATCCATTTACCATTTGGGATAAAGAGTGAAGCAATAAAGTGTTGCTGATATTCAACAAAGATTGATGCAAGCGCCCAAAAGATAAAACTAAAATATTTGGTGCAAAATAGTATTGAACCCGAGACCTCTACATAACAAGCTAATGCACTTACCATTTGGGATGAAGGGCGATGGTAGTAAGATCTTGCCGATACTGTTACTTAGATATTACAACAGCGGCATGGAAATTCCCACAGCAATATCGAGCGGAAAGATAAAGTTTAAATAAAACTTTATTACTTAAAAGATAATATTACATTATCCTTGAATCAAATCCAATGGATGCAGTTTAATCCCATCCAAGATCAACCATCCAGATTACATCCATGGATCAACGGCTAAGAGGAAAGTCATTTTTTTCTGTAATTTCTTTAAGTCTAAGTGTGCTTCAGTTGTAAGGCTTCTCCGCCACAAGGAGATTTTCTGATTGAGCGTTAACCGTCTTGGAAGCAACGACCAAGTTGCAACCAAGTTTTTTCTTAAAGACGAGTGCCCTCTTGTTTTATTTCTTAACCGTCTATTCACCCCCCTCTAGCCGGACCAACCCGATCCTACAAGTGGTATCAGAGCCAGGTTGCCGCAGAAGGACTAACCGCCAACTGCAGCAAATCTCAAGAAGATGGTTGGACCAGTGATATACCCGCCTAAGTTTGAGGGGGAGTTCACGGCATGGAAACGGAAGATGCAGGTATTTTTTGTTACTGATTATGAGTTATTAATTATTATGAAAAATGGCTATGCAGCTCCAAAAGATAATGAAGGAAAGATCAAGGATCCTGACTCCTGGAATAAGAAGGAGCAAGTAGACGCAGTTGCTAACGGAAAGGCAGAATTCCATCTGCTGACCGTCCTCCCAGAGTAAGATGTCAACCGGATCGGTAAGTACGAATCGGCGAAGGAACTTTGGGAAAAGTTTCTCGAACTGCACGAAGGCACCTCGGAGGCAAAGCTGGCGCGACGAGATGTTCTTCGAAATCGACTAACAAATCTCCGAATAGAAAATGGAGAATCTGTTGCGAGATTGCATGCTAAGGTAAAAGAACTAATCACAAGCCTCGAAAATCTCGGAGAAACAGTGACCAACCGCGATACACAAAGGTATGCGCTAAACGCATTTCCGAGAACCCCGGAATGGACCTCGATAATCGACGCATATTATATTTCAAAAGATTTAGAGGTAAGTACGTTAGAACAGTTATTTTCTATTCTAGAACTTCATGAATCTCGTTTTGTAGAAAAGAACAGAAAAGCAGACAACGTCGCACTGAACATAAGGAAGATCCAACTCGACGAAGAATCTTCAGCAGACGATGAAGAAACAGCACTAGCGGTAAGAAAGTTGTATAAATTCATTAATACTAATCGCTCTAAAAAGGAGCAGAGAAAGAAGAAACACACGATCCGATGTTACAACTGCAACGAGGAGGGACACCTGATAGATCAGTGCCCCAAACTCAAGAACCAGCCAAAGAAGAAAAAGGCACTAAAAGCTACCTGGGACGAGACTTCGTCAGATGAATCGGAAGCCGAAGAATTCGTTGGACTTGCACTGATGGCATGTCACCAAGATGAAGATGAAGAAAGTACCTCGGAAGAAAGTAGCAACGAAGGGGAAATCCCTAACTTCGAAACTGACCCGGTAAGTGAGGTATGCCTACTTCCACCTGCTCGAATTTACTCTATACTAAAATCTATGCTAAAGTCGATGAATAAATTAGAAATAGCAAACTCTGAATTAAAAGAAAAATTAGTCACTCCATGCTCATCTGATCTATCTGACCAACTGAAAATAGAGAATGAAAATTTAAAAAATTTAGTAGAAAAATTAGAAAATGATATTGCATGTTTAAGAACTAAAAAGAATTTTTATCCTGAAAATCTGATTTGGTATATTAAAAATCACAGGGGTCAACTTAGAAAAGTGACCAAGAACTATATTCCTCCTAGATTTTTAATTAACCCTGTAGATAGGAACTTATTTTGGGTTCCAAAGTCTATTTTAAGTTGATTATTTTTCTTTCTATTACATATGCGCTTAATTATCTGACATCTTTTTTATTAAGAAATTTAGTTTGATTAATTGTTACTAAATAAAAATTGTATCTCTAACTTTTCCAAATGCATAATCTTGTTGTCTATCTACGAAGAATTTTTTTCAGATTTTTTTTAACACGTTTTAAATTTTCATGATTTTATGTTCAAAATTCGAATCTTAAATATTAAAAATAGAAAACAAAGTTATTTTCTCAGATCTGATTTTTTCCATGATTTAGATATAATTAAAAGAATTTAATAAAATTTTTATTTCGAATATTTGAAGCAATTTTGAATTTTTAAATATTTTTTCTTCAAAAATTCTCCAAAGACCCAAAGACCCAATCCAGTTATGTTCACCAAAGACCCAATCCAAAGACTCTCCAAGAACATGAAACCTTTAGGTTGCCTAACAATAAGGTATCCCCTGTGTATCTTCTGTGACACGAGGTGCAGTGACTATTGGTATTCCCTCTTGTACAGTTGGTACTAAGGTTAGAACGCCCCTTCTTAGTTACTTAAGAATAATTCTACTCATGGGTTTGTGATTTATTACATAGTCCTTTTCTAAGAATCAGACATTCGTACCTCCGAATATCCTCTGATCCTTAGGATTATTAAACCACCTTATTGATGAAAGCCAAGGAGGGGTTTCAAGCCTACAGACAAAGCCGAGGATGAAGAGGCATTGAAGGGAATTGGAGGACCCATGACAAGGTCCAAGACTTAAAAATTGAAGAAAGTCTTGGAAGGCTTAATAATGGAGCTCAAGGAAAAGGAGGATCAATGCACAATGGAGGCAACAACTAAATAGATCACATTTCTTCAACTAAAATGAAATTGAGCCAACTGAGGACCATTTTTGTATGTATTTTTGGGGGATTTTTCTAGAGTGACATTTCAAGTCCTTTGGTGGGTTTTAATGCCTTTTTGAGAGTTCCTAAACTATTATTAGGGATTAGTGGTTGCATTAGTGGAAAATAAATGTCATGCATTTATGCATGCATGATAATGGTGCATAATTAGTACTTAGTGGGAAGTGTAGTAGAGGTTGATGTTTCAACTTCCACTATGTCTATATATAAGAAAACTCTTGTATGTGAAATCTGAGTTTTCTCTATTGTGAGAGCTTCCTTCGAGTTCTTAGGCTATGAACTAAATCCGATCTTATCAAGGCAACTTGTGGCGATCAAAACACCCATGACTTATCACTCACCTTATTATCTTTCTTGAGTGTGGCGTCACTATCCTTCCCCAAACTGAAATTCAAGGCGATCTTATCATTGGGTATCAGAGCCTAGTTCCTTGATTTTCAGGTTTGAGTTTTGTTTGTCAATTCAAAACAATAAAATTCTTTTTGTTCTTGTTCATCTTCATTGATCTCTCATCCATAGTATTCCATTGGTATCTTTTCATTTTCCATCTCTATTTATCCCCAATTTCTGTTCTCCATTTGGGTCCTAAACTTTAAAAAAAAAGGCTGCTACTAGAGTCATTGTGTTTTTAGTTGAAAAAAAAAGAAAAGAAAAAAAAATTGGGAAAAAAAAATTCTAAGCAGCACCAAAGAAAAAAAACAAAAAAAAGGGATTTGTGAATTAAAATGACTCAATATTCCTCTCATTGCTCTTGATCGTTGTTGAATTTCTTGTTCTATCCATTTATTTCTCTTGTTCTACTCATATTTTCTTGTTGGTTTCATGCTCACTCAATCGTCTACTTGTTGTCTTGAAAAAAAAATCATTGATAAGGTTCTTTTCTTAGGAGCTTATAAAGGAAGCTAAGTGGCTAAATTTTAGTGCAAACACGTGAGTAGAGTGGTGAGGTACTTCTAACATTTCTTTTGTAATTGTCCTTGTCATCTTCTTTTTGTTGCAAGCATGAGTGGGGAAAGAACACCTAATTCCCCTAGGCGAGATCCTACTAGACTTCAAATGGAGGCACTTACTCAACACATTGAGAGGATGCTTCAAAGACAACTTGAAGGATTACACGAAAGGATGGACCGACTTGAAGGAGGAAGAGTTTCAACCATGGAGGCAATTCTAATCATGAAGAAGCTCATCAAGCAAGTGACCTATTCTACGGTTCTCCAAGAGAAGGAAGGAGGCATGACGGGGGAAGACATGAAAGAGGAGGAAGAGACCAAAGACGTGAAGATGATCTAAGAGGTGTGAAAGTCAAGGTACCTTCCTTCCAAGGGAGGAATAACCCCGAAACATATCTTGAGTGGGGAGATGAAAATAAAACAAATCTTCTAATTCCACAATTACAATGATGCAAAGAAGGTGAAGGTGGTTGCCCTTGAGTTCACTGATTACGCCTTAATTTGGTGGGATCAAGTGCAAAAGGATAGAAGAAGGTATGAAGAGCATCCTATAGACACTTGGGATGAAATGAAAACTTTGATGAGAAGGAGATTTGTGCCTTCCCACTTCCACAGGGATTTGCACAACAAATTGCAAAGACTCACCCAAGGGAGTAGGAGTGTGGATGAGTATTACAAGGAGATGGAGGTGGCTTTGATCAGGGCCAATATTATGGAGGATATGGAAGCAACCATGGCCCGATTTCTCCATGGCCTAAACCGAGATATTGGAGTCATTGTGGAGTTACAACATTATGTGGAGCTTGAAGACTTAGTTCATCAAGCAATAAAAGTAGAGCAACAATTAAAGAGAAAGGGCATTATGAAGAAATCATCTTCTTCAAACTATTATTCAAGTTGGAAGGACAAGCCAAAGAAGGAGGGTTCTTCTTCTAATTCTAAGGAGGTAACAAGCACTAAGAAGCCTATTCCTACTAATTCTTCTTCTACTTCTAAGAGTAGGGATATCTGTTGGATCGAGAGAAACGATAGAGGGGAGGGGGTGAATATCGTTAAACGTTCGGATTAAGAAGTAGAGAATGCACAGCGGAAATTAACACAAACACACGCAAACACCAAGGTTTTTACTTGGTTCGGAGTCGCGGTCGGCTCCTACTCCAAGGCCCACGGTCGTTGACCGTTTTCTGCGGCCAATTCTATATGTGCGCAAAAACAGTTTACAAGAAGTATTACAAGACTAGTGCAGTAAACTTTAAAAGAAGCTCTTCGTTACCAATGTCCGTTGTAGATTGTATTTTCGGAGCAGAGGGACGTCATCAGCACTTGTATCTCGAGTCGGGAGGTTTCCGGAGCAGAGCGTGAGCGTAGAAGAGCGTGAATGCTTTGAAAGAATTGATTGCTGAAAGCCTTGGGGTCGAGGGCCTTTTTATAGCCCCTGGGGACGCCCGGAACGTCGGGGGCGCCCCCCACGTGTCAGTTGATCCGAGTTCCTCTCGGTCAGCTCTGATCCCTTCAATCTCGAGATCAGGCTTTGACGAGGGCGCCCGGGATGCTGGGGGCGCCCGGGTTGACTGGGTCACCTCTTATCCGTTTGGCTTCGCTGGCTTTTGCTTTGTTAGCTTAAACTGGGGGTGCCCGGGAGCATGGGGGGCGCCCGGGAGCACGGGGGCGCCCCGCCCATAAGCCGCCGAAGTACTTCTTTTGCTTCATCTATTTTGTGTTCACCTTGGGGGCGCCCGGGACACTCCGGGTGCCCTACTCAGCTGCTGCCTCACTCCTTTGAGGCTCTCTGAGCTGCAGATACTCGTTCCTTCGGTCCTGCATCCAGGGTTAGTCCAAAACAACATAAAGCAATAATATGTTAGTTTTATACAGCCTTAGCTGTCTTGGTTCTGACTTTGGGTCTCCCAAATGGAGCCCTAGGTCGAACCGACGCCTACTGTTCCCTCGACGGGGAACGCGTCCTCACCTACTCCTCTCGGGAGAATTTACCTGATGCCAACCGGCTCCTCCGGTTGGACTTTTGCCCAGCAGTCCTTCGCTAGGTGCCTAGCTGTCCTTCGCCAGGTCTTCAGTACCAAGCCGTCCTTCGCCTGGTGCCTAGCAGTCCTTCGCTAGGTCTTTGTATCCTGGCATTCCTTCGCCAGGTGCCTAGCAGTCCTTCGCTAGGGCTTTGTATCCTGGCATTCCTTCGCCAGGTGCCTAGCAGTCCTTTGCTAGGGCTTTGTATCCTGGCATTCCTTCGCCAGGTGCCTAGCAGTCCTTTGCTAGGACTCTTCCTGCACACTTGAGTAACATGTTAGATAAACATTATACATTAACTTTTGAACCCTTTTGCCATTATCAAAACACAGGTTCGACTTGGGTGCTTTCTGCACCAACAATCTCCCCCTTTTTGATTTATGGCAACTCTGGTTCAAAAAGTTAAGTTAATCAGAACAAGTAAACTGAAATTTTGTTTCCTCCCCCTTGAAGGAATCTCCCCCTAGATTTTTCAAAAGTTCGTGGGGTTTTTGAAAATATATTCTAAGTCTAAAGATGGATTTTACTTAGAATAATTTTCAACTTAAACTTTAAAGACATATTTTTCGAAATAATTTTGGTTGTGCACTTTTGAAAAATTTATACTAGTAGAAAATTTTAAGTTTAAATACTTAGATAAATTTGAAAACTTAAGTTTAAGTATTACGAAGGATTTTGAAAACTTAAGTTTGAGTACTAAAGAAAATTTTGAAAATTTAAGTTTAAGTACTCAGAAGGTTTTTGAAAGCTTAAGTTTAAAATACTTAGAGGGTTTTTGAAAACTTAAGTTTAAAATACTTAGGAAAATTTGAAAGATTTAAGTTTTAAGTACTTTGTCAAATTTGAAAGATTTAAGTTTTAAGTACTTAGGAAAATTTGAAAGATTTAAGTTTTAAGTACTTAGGAAAATTTGAAAAATTTTAGTTTTAAGTACTTAGGAAAATTTGAAAGATTTAAGTACTTAGGGAAGATTGAAAACTTAAGTTTAAAGTACTAAGAAAGCTTTGAAAACTTTTAAATACATAGAAAACCTTAGTACTTTTGAAAAATGAATTAAGTACTTTTTGAATATAGAGTTTGAAATTTTGGATTTAGAGAAAAACTTTTAAACTCTCCTTTCCTATCTCTCCCCCTTTGCCATATATCAAAAACAAAGAAGTATAGCAGAAACAGGATAATTAAATTGCATAAAAGAAAATAATAACTTGCATAATTCGCTGTACTGAATCAGTTCAGGATATGAATTAAATAAAATCAGTTTCAATTTTCTCTTTTAGGGTCATGTCTAACCCAATTAGCTACTTACTAACTGCTATAAGCAGTAATTTTCGCTAGGGTTAGTCAAGTTAAGTGTTCTGTTCAAGTTAGATTTTCTAAACTTGACACTTAACTTGATTACTGTGTAAGTTGTATTTAGTGCCCCAATTACTGCAGATGCACTGACTTAAAGTATCTTGAATTAAGACAAAGACCTAAGCATCTCAACCCATTCTAGATTATCAATCAAAAGAACCCTAAGGTGCTTGTGAGATGCTGGCTTCTAAATCTATAGGTGCATGCAGTTCTAGGGTTAGGGCCTAGGCTAAGTCCATTTGCGAAAAAGTCCTAGTTTTAAAAGGGGTAGTTTTTTAAAAATTTAAGTCAAAAAATTTATTTATTTTTAAAACTTTTCAAAAGTAAGTAAAAGCTGATTTTGAAAGCATTTTAAAAACTACTTTAAAAGCTGATTTTGAAATGAATAAGAAAACCAACAGTAGACTAAATCTATTCTACCAAGCATAATCCTAACTGCCTTCTTAGTGAGCTGAACTCAGACTCAGGTAGTGGTTTGGTGAATATATCAGCTAAGTTAGATTTAGAGTCTACATGCTTAAGGACTATCTCACCCCTAGCTACATGATCTCTTACAAAGTGATGTTTAACTTCTATGTGTTTAGTTCTGGAATGTTGGATTGTGTTCTTAGTTAGATTAATTGAGCTTATATTGTCAATGAATACCTGAGTTTGGGTCTAGTTGAGCTGGAAGTCCTTAAGAGTGTGCATCATCCATAAAAGTTATGCTACGCATTCTCCTAAGGCAACATATTCAGCTTCAGTTGTGGATAGGGCTACACAGTGTTGTTTTCTGCTGCACCAACTTACTAGACTATTTCCTAACAGTTGGCAGCTTCCACTTGTGCTCTTTCTATCTAATTTACAACCAGCATAGTCAGAGTCCGAGTATCCTGACAAATCAAAGGTTGAGGTTCTAGGGTACCAAATCCCTACATTTAGGGTGCCCTTCACATATCTTAGTATTTTTTTAGGGCTGCTAAGTGCGTTTCCTTAGCACAGGTTTGGTATCTAGCGCACATCCCTACAGCAAAAAGAATATCAGGTCTGCTGGCTGTAAGGTACAGTAGACTTCCTATCATACTTCTATAGAGTTTGAGGTCTACTGGTTTACCATCAGGGTCACTATCTATTTTTATATTAGTGGCCATGGGGGTACTTATTGTTGGATCGAGTGAACCGATAGAGGGGGGGTGAATATCGAAAAACGTTCGGATTTGAGATAGAGAAATTGCACAGCGGAAGATTAAAACAAAACACGCAAACACAGAGTTTTTTACTTGGTTCGGAGCCTAGGTCGACTCCTACTCCAAGGCCCACGGTCGTTAACCATTTACTATGGGCAATACTATAATCGCGCAATAACAGTTTACAGTATTGAATTACAAATGTTGCAAGTTAAACTTTTAAAACAAAATGCTCTTCTTTTACCGACGTCCGATGTAGGTTGTCTTTTTCCGGAGCAGCGGGACGTCGTCGGCTCGAGTTGGGAGGTTTCCGGAGCGAGGCGCGAGAGCAGAAGAGCGTAGAAGCGTTGAATCAAGTGTTGCTTTGAAGCCTGGGGTCGAGGGCCCATTATATAGGGCCCGGGGGCGCCCGGAACGTCGGGGGTGCCCCCCACGTGTCGGTTGATCCGGCAACTTCTCGGTCAGCTTCTGATCCCTTTACCTTCAGGATCAGTTTTGACCGGGGCGCCCGGAGCGCTCGGGGCGCCCGGAGCGCTCGGGACGCCCGGATTGACCGGGTCAAAATTTCATCTGCTGGCTTCGAAGGGAGCTGCTTCGGCAGTCGGTGCTGGGGGCGCCCGCAGCATGCAGTGCGCCCGGAGCAGTGGGGTCGCCCGGAACACCCGGGACGCCCCGACAGATAACTGTCGAAGCGCGTTTTTTCTCCTGCTGATTTGTGTTCACCTTGGGGGCACCCGGAACATCCGGGGCGCCCTGCTCAGCTTCTGCCTCACTCCTTTGAGGCTCTCTGAGCTGCAGACACTCAGTTCTTCGGTCCTGCATCCAGGGTTAGTTCAAAAAACAAAAATATTAATATTTTATACAGCCTTAGCTTTCTTGGTTCTGACTTTGAGCCTCCAAAATGGAGCCCTAGGTCAAACCGACGCCTACTGTTCCCTCGACGGGGAATGCGTCCTCACCTACTCCTCTCGAGAGAATGTACCTGATGCCAACCGGCTCCTCCGGTTGGACTTTTGCCTAGCGGTCCTTCGCCAGGTCTTGGATACCACGCTGTCCCTCGCCCGGTGCCTAGCAGTCCTTCACTAGGGCTTTGTATCCTGGCATTCCTTCGCCAGGTGCCTAGCATTCCTTTGCTAGGGCTTTGTATCCTGGCAGTCCTTCGCCAGGTGCCTAGCAGTCCTTCGCTAGGGCTTTGTTTCCTGGCAGTCCTTCGCCAGGTGCCTAGCAGCCCTTCGCTAGGACTTTGTTTCCTGGCAGTCCTTCGCCAGGTGCCTAGCAGCCCTTCGCTAGGACTTTATTTCCTGGCAGCCCTTCGCCAGGTGCCTAGCAGCCCTTCGATAGGACTTCTTTCTGCACACTCAAGTAACTTTATTAGATCACAAATAAACTTAACTTTGAATCCTTTGCCAATATCAAAACAAGGTTCGATATGGTGCTTCCTGCACCAACAATCTCCCCCTTTTTGATTTATGGCAACACGATTCAAAGTTAAGTAAAAATTACAACAGTTTAAGCAAGAAGGTTAAGACCAATAAATCATAGCAATTCTGAACAGTCTAAAACCAATGTAATTTGAACAGGAAAAAATTTTCTCATACTCCCCCTGAATCATTGACTTAACACTTAACTTTGACCCTTCCTCCCCCTTTGATATATATCAAAAGCAAACATGGGTGAACAAGGTAAAGTAAAAAAATTTTTGCAAACCTAAATTTTGTTACAAAACTTTTACTTGGCTTTGCAAAAAGAATTTTACTTAAGCAAAATTTTGAAGCCTAAATTTTGAAGCTAAATTTTGTTATAAAATAATTTGTGTATTTTGAAATACACAAATCTTTAAAAAATTTCTAGACAAGTTTTTTTTAAAAAAAACTTTACTTAGAACCATTTGTCAAAATTTTTAAAAAATTTTTGCTCAGACAAATTTACTAAGAAAAATTTTACTTAGAAAAAAACATGTACTTAAAAACATTTGAAACATTTAGACATACTTAAAAAATTTTGAAGCGCTAGAAATACTTGAAAGCACTTGAAGTAGTTTAAAAATGTGTGTATTAGACATTTTTAAAGTACATTACAAAATTCTTAGACCAATTTTAAAGTACTTAGAAATACTTAGCTTTTTGTGAAAACTAGATAAAAAAAATTTCTCTCTCTTTTCTATTTCTCTCCCCCTTGGCCATATATCAATAAGGAGGTTTTAAAAGAAGATTTAAGAAATAAATGTGTGTATCAGAGTTTATGAGCTTTGAAAATAAAAATACTTGTTATAATTCTGAAAGTATAGCAAGTAGCTTAAATTGTACCAATGAAAACTCCACTTTGAAAAGTATTGTGAATTTAAAAAAATATTTTGTATTTGTTGACAAGTTTTAGAAAATTCACGTACTTAGAATACTATTGCCTTAGAAAAGTATTAGTACTCTTTGAAAACATTATATTTTGAAAAATAGAAGTACTTTTGAAAGATATTATGCAATTTTTGAAAAATATAAGTATTTTTTTTTAAATTTGCATTTTTGAAAAATATGCAAGTACTTAAAAAAACAGATTGAGCCTTTTTGGAAAGTCTAGGTATTGTTTTTGAAAACTATTACACTTTGAAAAATATAAATAATTTCTGAAAAGTATTATGCATTTTGAAAACATAATATTTTACTTGACTAGGTTTCTCATTCAGTCTGAGACAATCACAGGAAACCTTGTTGACTACAAGGACATTTTCCTAAGTGTCCTGAAAATTTCTCCAACCCAAGTAAATATTATTTCAAAGATAATTTCATAAGCCACAAAAATTTTGAAAAATAAAATAATAGTATTTTGAAAAAAATTATTTAAGTTTTCAAAAGGATTTTAAACGTGCAGTGCATGAAAACATATAATTTTGAAAATGTTCAATAATTCTTTTAATTTGATCTCCCCCTAAACTTAACCCAGTCCTAGGAAGCTTGTTGACTACAAGCGATCTTCCTCTGAGTTTTAGGGTTTGATTTAAATTATAAGAATTATTTAATAACTTCAAAACAAATAATTACCAAAAGAAATTTCAGAAATTCTTCTTTTGACTCAAACTCCCCCTAAATTTTACACATCCTAGGAGTCCTTGTAGATCATGAAGTGGACCTTCCTCTGTATCTTTAGGGTTTATTAAAATCAAAAGAAACAATTTTGAACAACCTTCTGAGTATGATAACTTTCAAGGAGATAAATTTGAAAACATAACTTGAAATGTTTAGCACAGTTTTCGAAAAACATTTTGAAATGATGATAATTTTCAAACAGATAGTAGTATACGAAGGTTTTTGAATCAATTTTTGAAAATCTTATTTTGAGATGATAATAGGTTTTAGAGCATAAGGTTTTTTTGTTTTTTTTTTGAAAAATTTGAATTTTTCGAAAAAGATTAAGAAGAACTCCCCCTGTATCCGACACAGTCTGTCTTTTATCTAAGTTCCTTAAGGGACTTCAGTGTTGACCAGGTTGACTAGGGTTTGACTATGTTGACCAATTAATAACTAAATCAAACAGACCTTAGATTCTATCGAAAATGTGTCTATTGTGATATTTAACATGAAATTCACTATTTTGAAAAAAATAGGGTACAGTAAACTAAATTAATTTGCAAAATAGAAATAATTTTGAATAACTCTTGCACACCTTTTTATTTAAAAGGATAGTGAATTATGCTTTTAGGTCCTAGATGTCTCACCCAGTTCTACGTGATCAAGCATGTTAACCTTATAGGTTTTATGAGACAAATTTTAGTAGAAATAATAAGTTATTTTGAAAAATCATGATTAATTTTGAAAAAGTTAAATTAATTTTGAAAAACAATTGGTTTTGAATTTATTTTGAAAAAGAGTATTTGAATCTACGATCAATTGAAATTTGTGTTAGATTTGAATTTAACAAGAAGTAACTTGAATTTAAATTTCAAAAATTGGCTTCCAGGTCTTGGCGAGGCACTAGGCCTTCTTTGGCCGTAGCCTTATTGGATCATCAACCCTTTCCTTGACAAAGCCTTTTAGTGAAATTTCATTTTCAAAATTACTTTTTGAAAAATTCTGGTCTAGCTAGTTTGGGTCTTGGATCGGTAGCTTCGGCTAGTTCCACTATAAAGGTTTCCCTAACGTACTATCATCTCACCTCCACCAAATACTATGTTGTTCAAATTTCAGTTAAACCATTTTAGTTCTTAATCTAACCAGTCCTAATTCTAAGCAAAAAAATAAAAAAACAACATACAATTAAAGCAAACAAGAAAAAATGATCTAAGTTACATCATAATCGAAATAAAACTTTGGTTTTTTAAAATCAGCATAGTTGTGAATTAAATTTTCTAACGTATTAACCTTAACTAATTTATAAGATTCAATCATATTATTCATGGTAAATAATGGATTTTGAAATACTGTAAATTTACCTCTCAATTTCTTTATGGAGGTCTCCCCCTTGATTTTAGTCATCTTTCTTTTGCTTGATTGTTTCTTCAGTAATTTGTAGTAGTCGCGAGTCAACCAGACCAGTTTGGGTCGATCTCCTCCATTGTCTTCTGATTCCGAGTCTGAGTCGGACTCGGGTACAGGTTGAGGCTTCTTCTTTGATGGTTCTCTTGGAGCTTTTCCTGCAATAGAAATTACACCTTCCTCGACCATTACAGCATTTGTTTGATTATTTAATCTAATTTTGAAAAGAATTCAAAATCAGTTACCGTCTCTGTCAATTCGTCGTCTAATTCTGGTTCGACTTTGGATTCGGGTTCAGACTCTGACTCGGCTGTTTGTGCTTGGACCGAAAGGGCAAGATAACTTACCTGATCTTCTTCTTCATTTGAGATCTCTTGATGAAGGTTAATCAATTTTTCCCAGATTTCTCTAGCACATCTGCATGGACCTACTAGCTCGAGTTGCTCCATGGTTAGGCCACATTGTAGGATTGCAGTTGCCCTTGCATCGGTCTCAATTTGGTTGAGGGTGTGTTCATCCAGTTTGTCCCACTCGATTGATGACTCATCTTCTACGGGAAACGAGAATCCCGTTTGGATGATCTGCCATAAGTCCATGTGGGCCTTCAGAAGGACTCCATTTGACATCTACAAAACGTGAAGTTCTCACCCGAGAATAGCGGTGGACGTGCACTGTTCCACTCTTGGTTGGCCATTTAATATAAACGTTGCACACAAACAAAATAAAAAATGTACCAAGACTTGGTCTTGGATTAGTAGTGTGGGAGAGAAAAGATATAGCCCAACAAAAATATTGCACGAATTTCGAGGTAAAATAATAATAAAAAATTATGACAAATTTTTTAAAATGTTGATTTTATTACTTCTGATTAATGATGAAAAAGTAAGAAGTCAATGTTTAAAAAAAACTTTGCTCGAATTAGGGTAGCACGAGTTTAAAATAATAATAAAAAAAATTTTATGACAAATTTTCAAAAGTTGATCGTTTTAACAATTCTAACTTATGGTGAAAAAATGAGAATTCAAAATTGAAAAAGGGGGGGATCGTTTTAAATCCACCTACAGATATTTTTTATTTTAAAATAAAATGCGAAAAAGATCGAGTGGTGTTGATTAACTAGAAAGAAAAGAAATAAGATTAAAAATTTTGTAAATCCGAAAAACTTTCAAACTGGTGGTTGCACCAAGTTTGAACTACCCCGCTCTGATACCACTTGTTGGATGGAGAGAACCGATAGAGGGGGGGTGAAAATCGAAAAACGTTCGGATTTGAGATAGAGAAATTGCACAGCGGAAGATTAAAACAAAACACGCAAACACAGAGATTTTTACTTGGTTCGGAGCCTAGGTCGACTCCTACTCCAAGGCCCACGGTCGTTGACCGTTTACTGCGGGCAATACTATAATCGCGCAATAATAGTTTACAGTATTGAATTACAAATGTAGCAAGTTAAACTTTTAAAATAAAACGCTCTTCTTTTACCGACGTCCGATGTAGGTTGTCTTTTTCCGGAGCAGCGGGACATCGTTGGCTCGAGTTGGGAGACATTCGGAGCGAGGCGCGAGAGCAGAAGAGCGTAGAAGCGTTGAATCAAGTGTTGAATTGAAGCCTGGGGTCGAGGGGCCTTTATATAGGGCCTGGGGGCGCCAGAAACGTCGGGGGCGCCCCCCCCCCACGTGTCGGTTGATCCGGCAACTTCTCGGTCAGTTTCTGATCCCTTTACCTTCGGGATCAGTTTTGACCGGGGCGCTCGGAGCGCTCGGGGCACCCAGATTGACCGGGTCAAATTTTCATCTGCTGGCTTCGAAGGGAGCTGCTTCGGCAGTTGGTGCTGGGGGAGCCCGCAGCATGCGGGGCGCCCGGAGCAGTGGGGGCGCCCGGAACACCCGGGGCACCCCGACAGATAACTGTCGAAGCGCATTTTTGCTCCTGCTGATTTGTGTTCACCTTGGGGGCGCCCGGAACATCCGAGGCGCCCTGCTCAGCTGCTGCCTCACTCCTTTGAGGCTCTCTGAGCTGCAGACACTCAGTCCTTCGGTCCTGCATCCAGGGTTAGTCCAAAAAGTAGAAATATTAATATTTTATACAGCCTTAGCTGTCTTGGTTCTGACTTTGAGCCTCCAAAATGGAGCCCTAGGTCGAACCGACGCCTACTGTTCCCTCGACGGGGAACGCGTCCTCACCTACTCCTCTCGGGAGAATGTACCTGATGCCAACCGGCTCCTCCGGTTGGACTTTTGCCTAGCGGTCCTTCGCCAGGTCTTGGATACCATGCTGTCCCTCGCCCGGTGCCTAGCAGTCCTTCGCTAGGGCTTTGTATCCTGGCATTCCTTCGCCAGGTGCCTAGCATTCCTTCGCTAGGGCTTTGTATCCTGGCAGTCCTTCGTCAAGTGCCTAGCAGTCCTTCGCTAGGGCTTTATTTCCTGGCAGTCCTTCGCCAGGTGCCTAGCAGCCCTTCGCTAGGACTTTGTTTCCTGGCAATCCTTCGCCAGGTGCCTAGCAGCCCTTCGCTAGGACTTTATTTCCTGGCAGCCCTTCACCAGGTGCCTAGCAGCCCTTCACTAGGACTTCTTTCTGCACACTCAAGTAACTTTATTAGATCACAAATAAACTTAACTTTGAATCCTTTGCCAATATCAAAACAAGGTTCGATATGGTGCTTCCTGCACCAACACTTATGCTTTTAGAGTTATCCATTTTAAATTTCTTTATTAGCTCCTTAGCGTATTTGGATTGATGGACATAGTTTCCATCCCTAGTTTGTTTAATTTGTAACCCTAGGAAAAAGTTAAGCTCACCAACTAAGCTCATTTCAAATTCATTTTCCATTATTTTAACAAATTCTTTTAGAAAGTTTGAGTTGGTGGACCCAAAGATTATATCATCTACGTAGATTTGGGCAATAAATATATCTTTTCCTAGGGTCTTAATATAAAGGTTGAGTCAATTTGTCCTTGTTTAAATTCTTTAGAAATTAAGTAAGTCGATAGGCGTTCATACCAGGCCCTAGGTGCTTGTTTTAGTCCATATAGTGCTTTAGTGAGTTTGTAAAAGTGGTCAGGTCTTTCTAAGTACTCATACCCAGGAGGTTGTCCTACATAAACTTCTTCTTTAATGAATCCATTTAGAAAGGCTGACTTTACATCCATTTGGTATAGCTTAAATCCTTTATGGGATGCAAAGGCTAATAACATCTTAATGGACTCAAGTCTATCTACTGGGGCATATGTTTCGTCGTAATCTAACCCTTCTACTTGGCTGAATCCCTTTGCTACTAAGCGGGCTTTGTTTCTGACTATTTCTCCTTGATCATTTAGCTTGTTCCTAAAGACCCACTTAGTGTCAATGATGGATTTGCCTTCAGGTTTAGGTACTAGTTCCTAGACTTGGTTCCTCTCAAATTGGGCTAATTCTTCTTGCATAGCTATGATCCAATCAGGATCAGGTAGGGCTTCATCTATATTCTTAGGTTCTATTTTTGAAATCATTGCTATTTGACTAAGGTTTCTATAGGAGGATCTGGTCCTAACTCCTAGAGTTGGATCACCCACAATTTGATCGGTTGGGTGACTGAGTCTGGGTTTCCTGGTTTTTCTAGAACTTGGTTCAGCCTCAGGTCCGGCTAGTCAGTTTGGTTCACTATTTGATTCAACTCTTTGAGTTGGTTCGATTAATGGTTCAATAATTGGTTCATTTGACTCACTAGTTGGTTCAATAGTTAGTTCGTTTATGGGTTCAATTAAGGATTCACCAACTTGTTGATTATCTTCTTGATCAGTGTATGATGAAGTTGGATTTGGATTTGAGTTAATTTCTTCATCGAATATTAGGTTGGTTGTTTCTTCGATTTGCTTGGTTTGGTTGTTGTAAACCCTATAGGCTCTACTTGTTGTTGAATATCCTAGGAAGATGCCTGGGGTTGACTTAGACTGGAATTTTCCTAAGTAGTCTTTGATGTTTAGGATATGGACTTTGCATCCAAAGACCCTTAGGTAGTGTAGATTTGGAAGTCTATGGTAATATAGTTCATAGGGTGTTTTGTTGTGTCGTTTGTTAATCAGGACCCTATTTTGGATGTAGCAAGCCGTACTAATTGCTTCTGCCCAATATTGGTTGGCTAAGTTAAATTCATTGAGTATAGCCCTAGCGGCTTCTTGTAGAGTTCTATTTTTTCTTTCGACTATCCCATTCTATTGGGGGGTTCTAGGACACGAAAATTCATGTATGTATCCATTTACCTTACAGAACTCCTCGAACCATTAATTTTCAAATTCTCCCCCGTGGTCACTCCTAAGTCTTTTGATTTTAGTATCGTTTTGATTTTCAATTAACTTACAGAATTCATTAAATAGGTTTAGGGTTTCAACTTTGGTCTTTAGAAACCTAACCCAAGTAAACCTTGAGTAATCATCAATTATTACTAAGCAGTACCGGTTTCCGCTTAGTGACTTAGCTCCGTGTGAATCAAATAGGTCAAGGTGCCGGAGCTCAAGAGTGGTTTGAGTTAGATCAGATTGAATTAGTTTGTGATTAGATATGGTTTGTTTACCTTGATTGCATGATTCACATATTAAGTTTTCATGGTTTTTAATTTTGGGAATACCTTTAATTAGGCCAAGTTGGGTGATTTTTAAAATAATTCATAGGTTAGTGTGACCTAGTCTCCTATGCCAGAGGTTTGATTGTTCTAACTGAGTTAACATGCATTTAGGTACAAGGGGGAGGTTTATAGTGTAAACATTATTTTTCCTAGTGCCCTTAAGCATGATTTCTGAGTCTTGTACGTTTCTAATCAGGCAGTTAGAATTGTTGAAGGTGACTATATAACCAGAATCACATAACTGACTTATGCTAAGCAAGTTAAAATTGAAGTTTTCAACCAAAAGAACTTTCTTAATAACAAAGTCATATTTAAGTTCAATATTACCTGACCCAATTACTTTGAGTGTAGCATTGTTGCCAAACATAGTTTGCAGAATCGCGATCCTGGATCGTAGGATCGTACGATCCTACGATCCTACGCCAGAAAATGATCCAGAATCGCGCAGAATCGATTTCGTAGCAGGATCGCAGCAGGATCGGTAGGATCGGACAGAATCGTATAGGATCGGACAGAATCGGAACAGGATCGGTGAAAGCTTCAAGAGGTCATAATTTTTGACTCGGATTGAACCACGTGACCTATAATATATCAAATTGAAACTCGTTCAAAGATCTACAGGTTAGTTTTGAGATTGAATCCCAAAAAATATTATTTAAAGTCTTTTCAGAAGCTCAGAAGATTATTAGTCTTTTTTATTATTATTTTTTTATCTTTTACAGAGTTAGTGTTAGGGTTTTAAGATTATTTAAACATCTATTTAATTATTTTTAGTTAGTTTTTGATTAATAATATTATGTTATATCTTTTTCCTAAGGATTTTAAGATTATTTAAACATCTATTTAATTATTTTTAGTTAGGTTTTGATTAATAATATTATATTATATCTTTTTCCTAAAATGATACGTTTTTAGATGTCTATTATCTAATAGGTTGACAATTAAATTGGATCATCTTGTAATCAATAGAATATTCTTGAAGTTGAACGTGATTATTATCATTATAGTGTTAATAAAAATTGTATATTCTTTCATTTTAAGGGTTTTTAGTAGGATCGTACGATTTTACGATCCGATCCTGACCGATCCGATCCTGACCCCAAATCGATCCTGTGTAGGATCGCGATTCTACGAACATTGTTGCCAAATGCCACTGAGCCTAGGTTCTTGAACTTGAGTTTGGTGAATTTCAATTTATCTCCAGTCATGTGTCTGGAGCAACCGCTATCCAACATCCATTGGTCTAAATCTTTATGTTCCTACACATAAAGAGTTTTGTTGATTTGGATCCAATTAGAGTCAGGAATAACTTAAATTGATTTTCACTGCCTAGTCTGTCTCACCCAAATCTAGGGTTTTCAATCACGTTAGCCTTATAGGTTTTGTGAGACAGATTTTGATAAAAGAAATTTTGAGAAAAACATGATTTATTTTGAAAAACATAATTAATTTTGAAAACAATTGAATTTATTCTGAAAAGAATGTTTAAATCTACAACTAACTGAAAATTTGTGTTAGATTCGAATTTAACAGAGACTAGTTTGAATTTGAATTTCAATGATTGGCTTCCAGGTCATGGTGAGGCACTAGGCCTTCTTTGGTCGTAGCCTTATTGGATCATCAACCCTTTCCTTGACAAAGCCTTTCAGTGAAATTTCATTTTCAAAATTAATCTTTGAAAAATTCTGGTCTAACTAGTTTGGGTCTTGGATCGGTAGCTTCGGCTAGTTTCACCAGTCTAAAGAGACCAACTAGAGAATACTTGACCTTATTAGAATTGGTTTCCCTAACGTACTATCATCTCACCGCCACCCAATACTATGTTGTTCAAATTTCAGTTAAGTCGGTTCAGTCCTTAAACTAACCATTCCTAAATCTAAACATGGTAAATTGTAGGAATTAAGTAAACAATCAAACAAGCCAATTGCAATCAAGAATTGAATTTTATCTAACAATAAATATTGTTTTCAATTTGGCTCCCCCTGGACTAAAGCCACGATAATGGTCTGGCAAGATGTGAATCTTGTCCTTGGGGATCCAGTATTGATTTGATCCAGTTTGTTTGTTCAGGCATAGTTTGGGTACCCATGCCTGAACTTTAGGTCTGGACTGGTTCAGTACAGCAAAGTAGGATCTTTGTCTAGATTTGGTTCTATAACCTAGTTCGGATCGATTTAGAACCGACTTCTGTTTTCCAAGAATCATGTCAAGACCCTTGGAACCAAAAGTTAATCGTTCTAAAGCTGATCTAAGGTCCTTAACCTGAGTTTTCATGGAGGAGTTCTCTTTCTCAAGTTTTTCAACTTGAGTAGAGGTTCCTTCTTGAACCTTCTCAGTTAAGGGTCTAGAGTCAGCTCCCTCTTTCAGGAGTTTTACTTCCTGTCGGAGGGATTCGACTCAGAGTTTAGCTTTCGCCAAATCTCGAGAAAGATAAGAAATTAACTCATTTAACTGACTTCTAGTAAAACCACTTACCTTGATTTCGCCGTCCTCTGAAAATGTCAGTCTGTCGTCGTCCTGTTCTGATTCTGATTCGGTCTCGACTTTTTCTGAGGCGGTTAGTGCGAGTAGGTTTGACTGTGGGACCTCTTCTTCTTCGGAGGAGGAGGACTCGTCCCACGTTGCCTGAAGTGCCTTCTTCTGTCTATTCTTCTTGGTCTCCTTTAGGTTCGGACACTCCATCTTGTAGTGACCCTTCTTCTTGCACTCATAGCAGGTCACGTTGGGCTTGTTCTTTTCATTTGCGGGTTCAGCTGGTTCGTCCTTTCTTCTGCTGGCTTTCCGTCTGTTGGTTTGGTTCTTCAATTCCTTGTAGTAGTTTCGGGGCAGTCAGACCAGCTTTGGTCGATCTCCTTCTTCGTCTTCTGAGTCTGAGTCTGAGTTAGACTCGGGTTCAGGTTGAGGCTTCTTCTTGGTTGTCCTTCCAGTTTTACCTACAACAAAGGCAATACCTTTCTCAGCCAGAATGCAGTTATTCTGTTCATGTAATTCTAATTCAGAGAACAATTCATCTAATTTAATTTTTGAAAAGTCCCTTGAAACCTTGTATGCATCTACTATAGATGCCCACAAGGTGTTTCTCCGGAAAGCATTTAAAGCGTACCTTATTAGGTCACGGTTTTCTACCTTGTGACCGATGGTGTGTAGTCTGTTCATCAATTCCTGAATTCGGTCGTGGAGTTGAGCTGCTGTTTCATTGTCATTCATCTTGATCGTGTATAGCTTGTTCAAGAGGAGATCTCTCTTGCTGATTCGACTGTCTGAAGTTCCTTCGTGCAGCTCGATCAGTTTCCCCCACAGTTCCTTGGCACTGTTGAATGGACCCACCCGGTTCAGCTCCTCTTTTGTTAAGCCGCATTGGAGGGTCTGGGTCGCCTTTGCATCGGCTTCAATCTTCCGTTTTAGAGCGGTGTCGCACTCTATGTAGGTTTGAGGTACTCCTTCAGCATTTTTTGGAATCTCCAGTCCGGACTGGATGATTATCCACATGTCCACCTGAGTTTTCAGGTGGACCTCCATTCTGCTCTTCCAGTAGGAGAAGTCCTCCCCACTGAAGAGAGGTGGTCTTGCAGTGCTGAAGCCTTCTTGCATGGCCATTTTATCTGAAACTAAGAAAGAAAAAGAGATATCCCAAGACTTGGTCTTAGATTAGTAGTGCGGGAAGTAAAAGAAGAATATTTTTTGAGGGGTGTTGCACCAACCTCGTTAACGAGAAAAATTTCGAACGGGAAAACAAATAAAAAGAAATTTCAAAAAAAAATCTGAAAAATTCTCAAATTGGTGGTTGCACTAAATTTGAGCTTCTCCGCTCTGATACCACTTGTTGGATCGAGAGAAACGATAGAGGGGGGTGAATATCATTAAACGTTCAGATTAAGAAGTAGAGAATGCACAACGGAAATTAACACAAACACACGCAAACACCAAGGATTTTACTTGGTTCGGAGTCGCGGTCGGCTCCTACTCCAAGGCCCACGGTCGTTGACCGTTTTCTGCGGGCAATTTTATATGTGCGCAAAAACAGTTTACAAGAAGTATTACAAGACTAGTGCAGTAAACATTAAAAGAAGCTCATCGTTACCAACGTCCGTTGTAGATTGTATTTTCGGAGCAGAGGGACATCGTCGGCGCTTGTATCTCGAGTCGGGAGGTTTCCGGAGTAGAGCGTGAGCGTAGAAGAGCGTGAATGCGTTGAAAGAATTGATTGCTGAAAGCCTTGGGGTCGAGGGCCTTTTTATAGCCCCTGGGGGCGCCCGGAACGTCGGGGGCGCTGATAAGTACCATTTTGTTGATTATTTTAATTGCTAAAATCTATGTTTGACCCATGTTTTACTTGCTTAATTGTGATTTTTCCCTAGGTTTTAGGACTTCCTCTTATTTTGGACTTAATTGCAAATTTACACATATTTGGATTATTTGACCACTAAATTTTTGATCTATTTTTGTAGGCATGAAAAGTTCATGGACCTAGGGCATACTGGGTCAAACTTGAGTCGGAAGTGGACCCGGATCGAGTTATCAAGCTTCGGATTAATCCAGGCCGCCCGATTCAAAAGTGGCTAGATCTGAGCCATCCGGGACCATCTGAAGCAATCCGAGCTAGGGTTAGGGTTGATCAAGCACTCTAATCATGATCTGAAGGTTTCATCCCAATCAGAGCTCATTCAACCGTTGGATCAAGCTCGGAGGGCTCTAGATCGTCCATTCAAAGATTAGGTTGATCTGGACCATCCGTTGCACATCTGGAGGATCCGAGCTACCACGAGTCAGATCCTGACCCCTGATCAACATCCTCAAAGTTTGGCTCAAATCAGAGCAAGATCAGCCGTTGGATCTCCTCCGATCAATCTGGGCCGTCCATTCTTATGTACTTAAGGAAATTTTCCCAGCTCTTCAGCCTCGTCGCGTCTTCTTCGCCGTAGCTCGTTTTCTTCAGTAGTTTAGCGATTTTCTTCATCGTTTCTTCAATTTCTTCGTTTGAAGGCGTGACCACCTCAATTCGAGGCTCATCCTTGAGTGACAACAAGGATTTGGATTGAGGCTTAGCTTAATTGGCGAATTTTCAGTTATTAGCAGTAGATTTCATTTCTGCCATTTCATTTCTGAACCTTGTATCAGATGATTAGTTTTCTTGTATGGATCGTTTCCTTCTCAATTCGAGGCTAATCCTTGAGTGACAACAAGGATTTCTTGAGCTGAGATGAGAGATTGAGGCTTAGTTAATTTCGGTTATTAGCTGTAATCTCATTTCTGCAGTTTATTCCATTACTGCAGTCGTATCAGATTGATTAGTTTCATTTTCTGAATTTGTGTTTTGCTTAATTAGGTTTAATTCTGCCGTTTGTTCTATTTGAGTAGCACTTTAATTTTAATTCTGAATTCAATTTCAATTCTGCACTTAGTTTCGATTTCTGCAAAACTCTAACTCCAATTTTGCCAACTAGTTTTTCATTCCTGCAATTCGATTCCCCTATCAGAACATGAATTCATTTCTAAATTTGGACTCAACTGTATTGTTGCGTGCCAATTTCAGTTTGTATATCAACTCCACTGCGGCAACACATCAGTTTGCCATTTTAGCAATTCGTTGCAACCAAACAGTGGTTTTCCTTAAGCTTCCTTGAACTCTAGCTTAGTGCATTTGAATTCAGCTTGCATCTGTTGTTTTTGCACCCAATTCAGGATCTGAAATTCTGCATTTCTTTCTTGTTTACCTGAGCATACATTTCTGCAACCAGATTTATGAAACCCTGCACACAGCTCTGCCTTTTTGCATCATATCAATTTCTGCATTCCATTCCTGCAATTCGACTTTCTTTCTGATTCAGTCTTTCTACATGCCTCAGTTCGATTCTGCTGAGTTCGTATCAGTGAAGATTGAAGTTGGAATTTTATTCCATTCATTTGTAGCTGCATTTCTGAGTTCAAATCCTATTTTTTTCAGCACTGCATTTCTGAAATTTACTCATATATGCGTATCAGTTTTGGGCTCAGAATTCTTACTCCGCAGCCCTTGTTTCTGCATTAATTGCTTCTGAATTGTGAAATTGATTTGTTTGTTTCAACTATATTTGCTAACTTCAGTTTATAGTGTTGCTTTTAGCATCGTTTTCAATCCATCAGCTTACCTTGATTGCGTGCCAGATTGATGAACTTTTGCACTTGGTATCAACAGAAACCTTGGCTTTGATTGGTGCTAAGTTAATTACAACTTGTAGTGTGTTTTGGAGCTTGAAAACATCTAGTATTGCATTTGTCCATTTCTGAACATTCCCTTGCATTTGCTTGCTGCCATTAAAATTGCATCGAGTTTGTGTTGATGTGTTTGTAGTTTAATTTCTGAATTTAATAGTTAGCAATTGTATTAAATTGTTTGTTTTCGAAAATTGCCATCACTGCCTTCATTCCATGGCTTGGCATTTGTTTTACACTCAAAATCAGATTCATTTTCCAGAAATTGGGTAAGTGTTTTTAGTTGATTGAATTGGCTATTGATTGAGTTATAACTTGTTATCACTTGTTTAGCTTATTAGCTAAGTTTCCTCTATTTTCATTGCATTTCCAATTCTATTTGAAACCAAATCCAATTCACGTTCGAAACCCAAAATTCACAAATGACACATAAATACAAGCTTGAATCAAACACAATCTCAACTAGTCTCGAGGAAAAATACGACCTGTGGCCCCTTTACTACGTTTTCATTCTTTGATTGCAAAAAGGGTTTCCAGCATTTATAAATATCTAAATTTGAGACCCACATTCGTGATATCTATTTCGGCTCCATCAGGCGCCCCCCCCACGTGTCAGCTGATCCGAGTTCCTCTCGGTCAGCTCTGATCCCTTCAATCTCGGGATCAGGCTTTGACGGGGGCACCCGGGATGCTGGTGTTGGATCGAGAGATGCGATAGAGGGGGGGGGGGTGAATGTCGCAAATCGTTCGGATTAAATAAAAAGAGTAAGTGCGCGGCGGAAATAGAGACAAAGCAACACAACGCTAACAAGGTCGTTTTACTTGGTTCGGAGCCTGGGTCAACTCCTACTCCAAGGCCCACGGTTGTTGACCGTTTACTTTGGGCAATTCTATAATGCGTAGAATGAGTACAGAAGAGAAATACAAATTGCAATAAGAAAGATTACACTTCTGTATTTACCAACTCCCGGGGTAGGCTCGAGTTTCGGTGCAGCGGGAGGTCGACGGCGCTTCGGACTTGAGTCGGGAAGTTCCTGGAGCAGAGCGCGGTCGTCAGAGAGTTTGGATGCGTTGAATGAAAGTTGTGTTCTGAAGAGGAGGGTCGAGGCCCTTTTTATAGTGCCTGGGGGCGCCTTGGTCAACGGGGGCGCCCCCCACGTGGCAGCAGATCCACAAGAGGCGCGGTCGTCGACTTATCCCTTAATCCTCGGGATAAGGCCTTGACTGGGGCGCCCTGGACGCTGGGGGCGCCCTGGTTGACCCGGTCAAACCTTATCCGTAGCGCTGAGCTCTCCTCGGTAAGGCTGGGGGCGCCCTGTGCGCTGGGGGTGCCCAGGACAGCGGGGGCGCCCTGGGTGCGCAGTGCAGACGCGGCAGCAGTTTAACTCTTCAGTTGGTTTGCCATGGGGGCGCCCGGGACAGCGGGGGCGCCCTCAGAATGTACTGTCGAGGTTCATTTGCTTTCTTTGTGTTTTGTGTTCACCTTGGGGGTGCCCGGGACACTCCGGGCGCCCTGGTCAGCAGTTGCCTCTTTCCTTTGAGGCATTCTGAGCTGCAGACACACGTTCCTTCGGTCCTGCTTCCAGGGTTAGTCCAAAACACAATAAAACAAATATTTAATTTAATTTCTACAGCTTCAGCTGTCTTGGTTCTGACTTTGGTCTCCAAAATGGAGCCCTAGGTCGAACCGACGCCTAATGTTCCCTCAAGGGGAACGCGTCCTCACCTACTCCTCTCGGGAGAATTTACCTGGTGCCAACTGGCTCCTCCAGTTGGACTTTTGCCCGGCAGTCCTTCGCCAGGTCTTGAGTTGCCAAGCTGCCCTTCGCTTGGTGCCTAGCAGCCCTTCGCTAGGTCTTTTCTTCTGGCAGCCCTTCGCCAGTGCCTAGCATTCCTTCGCTAGGACTTGTCCATTCTGGCAGTCCTTGGCCAGAGCCTAGCAGTCCTTTGCTAGGGCTTTTCCTGTCTGGCAGTCCTTCGCCAGTGCCTAGCATTCCTTCGCTAGGGCTTTTCCTGTACACTCAAGAAACTTGTTAGACAACAACTAACCCTTAACTTTTGAACCCTTTTGCCAATATCAAAACACAGGTTTGACTTGGGTGCATTCTGCAACAACAATCTCCCCCTTTTTGATATATGGCAACCTAGTTCAAAAAGTTAAGGAAAAAAATGCTAAAATTGAAATCCTAAGTTAGATTCCCTCCCCCTGGAAGAAATCTCCCCGTAGGTTTTTCAAAAGTAGGTGGTTTGAGTTTAAATACTTAGAAAATTTTATTATAGAAAAACTTTTTAAGTATTGGCTGAGTTTTTCAAAAAAAATGTTCTAAGTTTGAAGAAGTTTTCATATTTTAGCAAATTTTGAGTTTAGGAAAACTTTTTAGACTTAGACTTTTTCAGTTTTTGAAAACACTTGTTTTTAAGCACAAAAAAATTCAGGCTTTAAAAATTCATACTTAGAAAGATTCGAGACTTGGAAACCTTTTTCAGACTTTGAAAACTTTTCAGGCTTAGGAAAAAATTTCAGACTTAAAAAACAAAATTTCAGACTTTTAGAAAAAACTTTTCAAAGAATATTTTAAGCAAAAATTTATAGCAGTTCAGAGCAAAAAGGATTTTAAGCAAATAAATTAAGCTTAGAAATAATTCAGAGTTAGAAATTTTGGAAAAACATTTTTGTTCCCTGTTTCCTTTCCAACTCTCCCCCTTTGACATATATCAAAAAATGCACAAAAAGATATTTGCAATAATTAAATAAAACATTTGCTGTACTGAATCGAGCTAGGACCTAAGTCTGGTTAAATCTTTAGGGACCTGTCTAACCCAATTAGCTACTTACTAACTGATATAAACAGTAGTTTTCGCTAGGGTTAGTCAAGTTAAGTGCATTGTTCAAGTTAGATTGTCTAAACTTTGACACTTAACCTGATTGCTGTTCATTTAGTGCCCCAATTGCTGTCGATGCACTGACTTAAAGCATCTTGAATTGAGGCAAAGACCTAAGCATCTCAACCCTTTCTAGGTTATCAATCAAAAGTATCCTTAGGTGCTTGTGAGATGCTGGCTTCTAAGTCTATAGGTGCATGCAGTTCTAGGGTTAGAGCCTAGGCTAAGTCCATTTTCGAAAAAGCCCTAGTTTTGAAGGGGGTAGTTTTTTGAAATAAAACTAACTAAAAAAATTTTTAGAACTGAAGAAAAAACTTTTTAAAGTCAAAGTAACATTTTTAACAAAAACATTTTAAAATCAATTAAGACATTTTAAGATCAATTTAAAACATTTTAAAACAAAAACCAAATGATTCTATTCTACTAAGCACAACCCTAACTGCCTTCTTAGTGAGCTAAACTCAGATTCAGGTAGGGGTTTAGTGAATATATCAGCTAGGTTGGATTTGGAGTCTACATGCTTAAGGACTATTTCACCCCTAGCTACGTGATCTCTTATAAAGTGATGTTTTACTTCTATGTGTTTGGTTCTAGAATGTTGTATTGGGTTTTTGGTTAAGTTAATTGAGCTAATATTGTCAATATTGACTTGGGTCTGATTGTAGTCTAGTTGAAAGTCCTTAAGAGTATGCATCATCCATAGGAGTTGAGCTACACACTCTCCTAAGGCTACATATTCGGCTTCAGTTGTTGATAAAGCAACACAGTGTTGCTTTCTACTGCACCAACTTACTAAGCTGCTTCCTAAAAGTTGACAGCTTCCACTTGTACTTTTTCTATCTAATTTACAACCAGCATAGTCAGAATCAGAGTATCCTGATAACTTAAAGGATGAAGTCCTAGGGTACCAAATCCCTACATTTAGGGTGCCCTTAATGTATCTTAAAACTCTTTTAGGGCTGCTAAGTGAGTTTCCTTAGCACAGGTTTGGTACCTAGCACACATTCCTACTGAAAAAAGTATATCAGGTCTGCTGGCTGTAAGGTACAGTAGACTTCCTATCATACTTCTGTAAAGTTTTAGGTCTACTGGTTTACCCTCAGGGTCACTATCTACTTTTATATTGTGGCCATTGGGGTACTTACACTTTTAGAGTTATCCATTTTAAATTTCTTAATTAGTTCTTTAGCATATTTAGATTGATGTACATAATTTCCATCCTTAGTTTGTTTGATTTGTAACCCTAGGAAAAAGTTGAGTTCCCCAACTAAACTCATTTCAAATTCATTTTCCATAATTGTTACAAATTCTTTTAGAAATTTAGAATAGTTGATCCAAATATTATATCATCTACGTAAATTTGGGCAACAAATATATCCTTTTCTAAAATTTTAACAAACAAGGTTGGGTCGATTTGACCTTGTTTGAATTCTTTAGAGATCAGGTAATTGGATAATCTTTCATACCAGGCCTGGGTGCTTGTTTTAGTCCATACAGGGCTTTACTAAGTTTGTAGACATGATCAGGTTTTTCTATATCCTCAAATCCTGGGGGTTGTCCTACATTCTTCCTTAATAAGCCCATTTAAGAAGGCTGACTTTACATCCATTTGGTATAATTTAAATCCTTTATGGGATGCAAAGGCTAGTAACATCCTAATAGACTCAAGTCTAGCTACAGGGGCGTAGGTTTCATCATAATCCAACCCTTCTACTTGGCTGAATCCCTTAGCTACTAAGCGGGCTTTATTTCGGACTATTTCACCTTGATCGTTTAACTTATTCCTAAATACCCACTTAGTGTCAATTACGGATTTGCCCTTAGGTTTAGATACTAACTCCCAGACTTGGTTTCTCTCAAATTGGGCTAACTCTTCTTGCATGGCTAAGATCCAGTCAGGATCAGGTAGGGCTTCCTCAATAGTCTTAGGTTCAATCTTTGAAATCATGGCTATTTGACTAAGATTTCTATAGGAAGCTCTAGTTCTGACTCCTAAGGTTGGATCACCTACAATTTGGTCAGTTGGGTGACTGAGTCTGGGTTTCTTGGTTTTCTAGTACTTGGCTCAGCTTCAGGTCCAGCTGGTCCAATAGGTTCAATTCTGGGTTCATTAGTTGGTTCAACTGATTCAGAAGTTGGTTCAATTGTTAAGTCATTAAAGGGTTCAGTTAGGGTTTCAGAGTTATCTTCTTGATCAGTATTTGATGAAGCTAAGTCAGAATTATCAGATTTTGATTAGTTTCTTCATCAAATATTAAGTTGGTTGTTTCTTCAATTTTCTTAGTTATTTTGTTGTAGACTCTATAAGCTCTACTTGTTGTAGAGTACCCTAAAAGATACCCTGGGTTTGACTTGGATTGGAATTTTCCAAGATGTCTTGGTATTAAGAATATGGACTTTGCATCCAAAGACTCTAAGATAGGGTAAGTTTGGAAGCCTATGGTAGTAAAGTTCATAGGGTGTTTTATTTAACCTTTTATTAAGCAGAATCCTATTTTGGATATAGCAAGCTGTGCTAATTGCTTCTGCCCAATAGTGGTTAGGTAGGTCAAATTCATTGAGCATAGCCCTAGCAGCTTCCTGTAGGGTTCTATTTTTCCTTTCTACTATGCCATTTGTTGGGGGGTTCTGGGACACGAAATTCGTGTTTATATCCATTTATTTTACAGAATTCTTCGAATCTCTGATTCTCGAATTCTCCCCGTGGTCAGACCTAAGTCTTTTAATTTGGTATCATTTTGATTTTCAATCAATTTGCAAAAGTTGTTAAATAGGTTCAGGGTTTCATCTTTGGTCTTTAGAAACCTGACCCAGGTGAACCTAGAGTAGTCATCAATTATCACTAAGCAGTATCGGTTTCCACTTAGTGACTTGGCTCCATGTGAATCAAATAGGTCAAGGTGTAGGAGCTCAAGTGTGGTTTGGGTTTGATCAGATTGGATCAATTTGTGACTAGATTTGGTTTGTTTGCCTTGATTACAAGATTCACATATTAGGTTTTCATTTTTGATTTTGGGGATACCTTTGATTAAGCCAAGTTGGGTAATTTTTGAAATAGTCTTTAGATTGGTATGACCTAATCTTCTATGCTAGAGTTTTGATTGTTCTAACTGTGTTAACATGCATTTGGGTATAAGAGGAAGATTTATAGTGTATACATTGTTTTTCCTAGTGCCCTTAAGCATGATTTCTGAGTCTTGTGCATTTCTAATCAGGCAATTAGAATTGTTGAAAGTAACTAAATAACCAGAGTCACATAACTGACTTATGCTAAGTAAGTTAAAATTGAAGTTTTCCACCAATAGTACTTTCTTAATAATGAAATTGGATTTAAGTTCAATATTACCTGACCCAATTACCTTGAGTGTAGCATTGTTACCGAATGCCACTGAGCCCAGGTTTTTGAGCTTGAGTTTGGTGAACTTCAATTTGTCCCCAGTCATATGTCTGGAGCACCCGCTATCTAACATCCATTGGTCCAAATCTTTATGTTCCTACACATAAAGAATTTTTGATGATTTGGATCCAATTTAAGTTAGGGATAGCTTAATTGAGTTTCACTTCCTAGTCTGTCTCATCCCAGTCTAGGGTTTTCAATCACGTTAACCTTAAGGTTTTTGTGAGACAGGTTTGAAGGTAAAAATTAGTTTTGAAAAGGAATTTTAATTTATTTTGAAAATGTTATTTTAGTTTTGAAAACAGATTTGAAACCAAATAGGTTTAGAAATTTTGAAAAATAGTTTAAAGAAATAAGTTTTGAAAACAGATTAGAATCTATAATTATTTGAAATTTGAGTTAGATTCGAATTTGACAAAAGTTAATTTGAATTTGAATTTCAGAAATTGGCTTCCAGGTCTTGGCGAGGCACTAGGCCTTCTTTGGCCGAAGCCTTATGGGATCATCCACCCTTTCCTTGACAAAGCCTTTTAATGAAATTTCACTTTCAAATTAAATTAGGTCATTTTCTGGTCTAACTAGCTTGGATCTTGGATCGGTAGCTTCGGCTAGTTCCGCCAAATTGGCTTCCCTAACGTACTATCATCTCACCTCCACCCAATACTATGTTTTCAAGTTTCAAGTAATTTCGTCCTTAAATCTAAGCATGGCAATTTGCAAGAAATTAAATAAACAAGCAATCAAAAGAAATTATCTAATTATAAAAATTGTTTTGATTTTGGCTCCCCCTGGACTAAAGCCTCTGTATGGGTTAGGCAAGATGTGAATCTTGTCCTTGGGAATCCAAAATTGATTTGAACCAGTTGGTTTAGTCAGGCACAGTTTTGGCACCCATGCCTGAACCTTAGGTCTTGACTGGTTCAGTACAGCAAAGTAAGATCTTTGCCGAGATTTGGTTCTATAACCAAGTCCGGATCGGTTTAGAACAGACTTCTGTTTTCCAAGAATCATATCAAGATTCTTGGAACCAGAAGTGAATCGTTCTAAAGCTGTTCTTAAGTCCTTAACTTGAGTTTTCAGGGAGGAGTTCTCTGATTCAAGTTTTTCAACTTGATCAGGGGTTCCTTCCTGAATTTTCTCAGTTAAGGATTTAGACTCAGCTCCCTCTTTCAAGAGTTTTACTTCCTGTCGGAGGGACTCGATTCGGAGTTTGGCTTTCGCCAAATCTCGGGATAGATATGAGATAAGAGAATTTAATTGCAATTTTGAAAAGCCCGTTACCTTTATTTCGCCGTCGTCGGAGAATGTCAGCTTGCCGTCGTCCCGGTCCGAGTCTGAGTCAGTCTCGATTTGATCTGAAGCGGTCAGGGCTAGAAGATTGGACTGAGGTGCTTCTTCTTCTTCTTCTGAGGAAGACTCGTCCCAGGTTGCTTGGAGTGCCTTCTTCTTTTTGTTCTTTTTGGACTCCTTTAGACTTGGACATTCAGTCTTGTAGTGGCCCTTCTTCTTGCATTCGTAGCAGGTTACGTTGGGCTTGTATTTGTCAGTTGCTGGTTCAGCTGGTTCATCCTTTCTTCGGCTTGTTCTCCGTGTGTTGGCTTGGTTCTTCAACTTTTGTAGTAGTTTCGAGCTAGCCGGACCAGTTCAGATTGATCTTCTTCTTGATCTTCTATTTCTGAATCTGAGGTAGATTCGGGTTCAACTTGAGTTTTCTTCTTAGTTGTCCTTCCTGTTTTCCCTGCAAAGAAAGCTATACTTTTCTCGACCAAATTGCAGTTAGTCTGTTCATGAAGTTCAAGTTCAGAAAATAACTCATCTAACTTAATTTTTGAAAGATCCCTAGAGACCTTGTATGCATCTACCATAGATGCCCACAAGGTGGTCCTAGGAAACGCGTTTAGGGCATACCTTATAAGATCACAGTTTTGAACCTGGTGACCTATTGCGTGAAGACCGTTCATCAATTCTTGGATTCTAGCATGGAGCTGGGCTGCTGTCTCGTTGTCTGCCATCTTGATGGTGAAGAGCTTGTTCAGTAGCAGATCCCGTTTGCTGATCCTTGTATTTGAAGTTCCTTCGTGGAGCTCGATCAGTTTACCCCATAGCTCCTTGGCACTGTTGAAAGGGCCTACGCGGTTCAGCTCCTCTTTCGTTAGTCCGCATTGGAGGGTCTGAGTTGCTTTGGCGTCAGCTTCGATTTTGCGTTTGAGGGCAGTGTCCCACTCTGAGTAGTTCTGTGGTACGCCTTCAGCATTTGTGGGAATCATCAGTCCAGACTGGATGATTATCCACATATCCACCTGAGTTTTCAGGTGGACCTCCATTCGACTTTTCCAGTAAGGAAAGTCTTCTCCACTGAAAAGTGGAGGTCTGGCGGTGCTAAAGCCTTCTTGGATGACCATTTGTTCTGAAATTGTGAACAACAAAAAAAACAAGAATATTCCAAGACTTGGTCTTGGATTAGTAGTGCGGGAAGTAAAGAAATAAAAACAATTTCAAGGGGTGTTGCACCAACCTTGAAAGAAAAATTCGAACGAAAATTTTAAAAAAAATGAGAGAGAAAAACGAATGAAATCCGAAAAATTTTCAAACTGGTGGTTGCACCAAGTTTGAATTCCCCGCTTTGATACCACTTGTTGGATCGAGAAAGACCGATAGAGGGGGGGGTGAATATCGGAAAATGTTCGGATTTAAAAGAAAGAGCAGTTACGCAGCGGAATAAAATCAAACAACGCAAACACCAGTAGTTTACTTGGTTCGGAGCCTGGGTCGACTCCTACTCCAAGGCCCACGGTCGTTGACCGTTTACTTTGGGCAATTCTATAATGCGCAAAACGGTTACAGAGTAAGATTACAAAAATGACTGTAAATAGAAAGTTACACTCTGTTTTACCAACTCCCGGTTGTAGATCGAGTTTCGGTGCAGCGGGAGGTCGATGACGCTACGGACTTGAGTTGGGAAGTTCCTGGAGCAGAGCGTAGTCGTCAGAGCGTTTGGAAGCGTTGAATGAAAGCGGTGGTGAAGCTCGGGGTCGAGGGGTGCTATTTATAGCACCTAGGGGCGCCCTGGTCGTCGAGGGCGCCCTGCCACGTGTCTCCCGATCCGTGCTTCGCTCGGTCAAGCCTTATCGCACCAGAATAGGGATGAGGTTTGACCTCTGGGGCGCCCTGGTCGCAGAGGGCGCCTTGGTTGACTTTTTCCGCGCAGAAGACTCGGCTGTGGATAGAGCTGAGGCTTCGTAGAGAGAGCTGGAGGCGCCTTGGCTGCTGAAGGCGCCTTCACTGACGAAGGCGCCTTCGCTGCTGAGGGCGCCTTGCCCAGTAAGCAGCTGAAGCCCATTTGCTTCGTTTGGTTCTGGTTCACCTTGAGGGCGCCCTGGACACTTAGGGCGCCTTACTCAGCTGTTGCCTCACTCCTTTGAGGCTCTATGAGTTGCAGACACACGTCCCTTTGGTCCTGCATCAAGGGTTAGTCCAAAACACAACAAAACAATAATTTTATACAGCCTTAGCTGTCTTGGTTCTGACTTTGGTCTCCAAAATGGAGCCCTAGGTCGAACCGACGCCTAATGTTCCCTCAAGGGGAACGCGTCCTCACCTACTCCTCTCGGGAGAGTTTTACCTGGTGCCAACCGGATCCTCCAGTTGGACTTTTGCCCGGCAGTCCTTCGCCAGGTCTTGAGGTACCAAGCTGCCTTTCGCTTGGTGCCTAGCAGCCCTTCGCTAGGTCTTTACTTCTGGCAGCCCTTCGCCAGTGCCTAGCATTCCTTTGCTAGGGCTTTGTCCATTCTGGCAGTCCTTCTCCAGTGCCTAGCATTCCTTCGCTAGGACTTTGTCCAGTCTGGCAGTCCTTTGCCAGTGCCTAGCATTCCTTCGCTAGGGCTTTTCCTGTACACTCAAGAAACTTGTTAGGCACCAATGAACCCTTAACTTTTGAACCCTTTTGTCAATATCAAAACACAGGTTTGACTTGGGTGCAATCTGCACCAACAGTATCTCCCACTATTTCGATTCATAAAGTACTTTTAATTAAGGATATGAAGTTTAATCTATTAAGTGTGAGTCAACTATGTGATGCCGGCTTTAGAGTAGAATTTCATGCTAAGAAATGTGTAATAAGGCAAAGTGAATCAAACACTATCATATTAGAAGGTTTTAGAGAGACAAACTTATATTATCTTGATCTATCTTATGCTACTAACAATATTGTTAAGTGTCTCATGTCTAAAGAAGAAGAAGGGTGGTTGTGGCACCGGAGACTTGAACACGTCAACATGAGAAACATTGCAAGAGTAGCCAAGGAAGAGTTGGTGAAGGGGCTTCCAATGATCAAGTACGAAAAGAACAAATTGTGTGATGCATGCCAAGAAGGTAAGCAATCCAAAGCATCACACAAAGGTAAAACTCTAATCACCATGCACCTCCTTACCTTTAGAACTTTTGCATATAGACTTGTTTGATTGTCATAGTACTCCCTCACTTGTGGGGAGTAAATATTGTCTTGTAATAGTAGATGACTTCTCTAGATTCACATGGGTTTATTTCTTGAAACATAAGGACGATACTCTAGAGATCTTCATAGGATTTAGTAAGAGGGTAGAAAACGAAAAGAACACCAAAATAAACCGAATTAGGAGTGACCATGGTGGGGTGTTCCAAAACGCTGGTTTCACACAATTTTGTGTTGAAAATGGATACAAGCATGTGTTCTCATGCCCAAGGACTCCTCAACAAAATGGGGTAGTTGAGAGGAAAAACCGAGCCCTACAAGAAGCTGCTAGGACTATGCTTAATGCATACTCTCTTCCTAGCTACTTTTGGACCGAAGCGGTTAACACCGCTTGCTATATTCAAAACCGGGTGTTGGTACATAAGTTTTTAGGAAAAACACCCTTTGACCTATGTAATAGAAGGGTACCCCAAGTACACTATCTTAGGGTCTTTGGATGTAAAGTTTACATCTTAAATACCAAAAACGACCTAAGAAAATTTGAGTCAAAAGCCGATGAAGGAATCTTAGTAGGGTATTCTTTAACTAGTAGGGGTTATAGAGTGTACAACAAGAGGACAAAGGTGATTGAGGAGTCCTCAAATGTCAAATTTGATGAAACCACTAGTACCTACCCTAGAAAGGCTTCTATTGATAAGGATATAGAAGAGGTTCAACCCCTTACCCAAAGAATCCAAGACCTACATTTGGAGGGCAATGATCAAGGGGGAGTAAGAAATACACTAGAGGATGAGGAAGAAGGAGTAAATGAACCTACAACCTCTAGACCATTGAGACATCACCATGATCACTCTATTGACCAAATAGTGGGTGATGTCACTCAAGGAGTAAGGACTAGGTCCTATTTTAGGGACCAAACTAGTCAAATAGCTCTAATCTCCCAATTAGAACCTAAGTCCATTGATGAAGCATTGGGAGATGTTGATTGGGTTTTAGCCATGCAAGAAGTGCTAAACCAATTTGAGAGGAGTGAAGTTTGGGAGTTGGTTTCTAGGCCCAATGATTGTACTATTGTAACCACTAGATGGGTGTTTAGGAACAAACTAGATGACCAAGGTAAAATCACTATGAACAAGGTTAGATTGGTAGCTAGGGGGTTTAACCAAGTTGAGGGACTAGACTATGATGAGACTTATGCCCCCGTAGCTAGATTAGAGTCAATTAGAATTCTACTAGCCTATGTCGCTCACATGGGGTTCACACTCCATCAAATGGATGTGAAGTCGACATTCCTTAATGTGATCATTAAGGAAGAGGTCTATGTAGAACAGCCCCCAGGGTTTGAGGACCCTAACTTTCCAAGACACGTGTTCAAATTAAGAAAAGCCTTATATGGATTGAAACAAGCTCCCCGGGCTTGGTATGAGAGGCTTTCTTCATTTCTAGTGTCCAAGGGGTTTAGGAGAGGAACAATTGACCCTACATTGTTCCTAAAATCTAAGGACAAGGACATATTCGTTGCCCAAGTCTATGTAGATGATATTATTTTTGGGTCAACAAATAATGACTTCCTACAAGAATTCATCAAATGTATGGAAGATGAATTTGAGATGAGTCTTGTAGGAGAGTTAACCTTTTTCTTAGGTCTTCAAGTTAAGCAAACTAATGAAGGTACATATGTCTTTCAAACCAAATATGCTAAGGAGATGTTAAAGAAATTTGGTTTAGAAAATGCTAAGGTAGCATCTACACCCATAGGAACCAATGTGAAAATGGATAGTGACAGTGAGGGGAAAATGGTAGACTCTAAACAGTATAGGAGCATAATTGGTAGCCTTCTATACCTAACCGCTAGTAGACCCGACATACTTTTTGTGATAGGTATGTGTGCAAGGTACCAATCGTGTGCCAAAGAGTCCCATTTGGTTGTAGTCAAGAGGATCCTAAGGTATGTGAAAGGTACCCTAAATGTCGGACTTTGGTATCCTAGAACCCCTAGTGTTGATCTAATTGGATACACCGACTCGGACTATGCAGGGTGTAAGTTAGATAGGAAAAGTACAAGTGGAGGGTGTTAATTCCTTGGGTCTTCTTTAGTTAGTTGGAGTAGTAGGAAACAACCATGCGTTGCCCTATCAACAACAGAGGCAGAATATGTGGCAATGGGTGGATGTGTTTCCCAACTCCTTTGGATCATGCACACCCTAGAGGACTATGAGCTATATTACACCAAGGTCAAAGTCTTGTGTGATAATGTAAGCACAATCAATCTAACAAAAAATCCAATTCACCATTCTAGAACAAAACACATTGAAGTGAAACATCACTTCATTCAAGACCATGTGGCAAGGGGAGACATAGAACTACACTATGTTGAATCAAAGTGGAACCTAGCCGACATCTTTACCAAGCCTCTTCCCGAATCGGAGTTTACATCCTTAAGAAGAGGCCTTGGAATGTGTTTTGTGGAAGTATAGGATGAACTTGGAGACATTAGCTTTGAATAAGGGTGCTTGATCCATTAGGGTGATACATTTGGCTCACTTGTGCTTGTGGCACATTGTTGAACCATTAAAAGTATCAAAATATCAAAACTAGACCAACTATGGGGAAGACAAGTGTTTAATTAATGGACACTTTGCCCAAAGATCATAGTTGGACATTTTAAACATTGGAAAACCATTTCATGCTTTACATACTTTGCCATGTTTTTAAAAGTCATATGATTGCAAAATTGATTTCAAAGTTTGATACAAAATGTAGTGGTTTTCAAAACTTTTGGATTTTTATCAAAAGTCATGCATGTTTGAAATTTTATATGGTTTAATATTTTCCCCTGATAGAGTATAACATTTCAAACATGTATGCAAAATTTTACAATTTTTGAAATTTTCTGGAAGTTTCTGAAATTTGACAGAAAATCTGAAATATCAAACTGATAGCGTATCAATCGACTGCCCTATCGCCTGTTTTCAGCCACTGTGAGAAATTTTAGAAATCGAAAATTCTCACATTTGATGTCATGGGTTTTGGTTGCTTGAGACAATCATTTTGATGGTGTCAAAGGGGGAGAATGGAAGGTTTAAGTTAGAATTTTGATTTAAAATGGATGATTTTAGGTATTTTGTCTAATTTAGACCTTGAAAGGTTAAAATTTGGAGAGAAGACATGAATTAAGGGGGAGGTACCTCTTAGGTTTTTATATGTCTTACATTCTTACATATATTGATGTTGTTAAGTGGAAACTTAACTTGGATTGTGACTAGAATTGAAAATGGGGGAGACATAGGTTAAGGGGGAGGTTACCTCTTAGGGTTATTATGTCTCATGATGTTTCAATTGATATATGTTGCTATTGCTATTGCTGTTATTTATCTCTAACTTAAACATATTGCCACACATCAAAAAGGGGGAGATTGTTGAGGCAATCGACCCTTAAATGATTGGAAGATCATGGTTTTGATGTGTGGGCGAATATGTTTAAAGTTAGAGTGTTATGTTGTATTTGATATGTGTGATTGAGTTTGCAGGACTTGGAGAATCACACATAGTGGACATATCCGAGGGACGAGAGTCGAGGGAGGAGAGCTCCAAGGGCAAGCCGGAAAGTGGACTTCAAGGGCACACGTGAAGAGTGACATGGAGGCAAGCCAAGGGAAGGCTTGCGTGCGCATCCGAGGGACGATAGCCAGAGGAAGAAGACTTCAAGGGGCGAGCCAAGGGAGCAGACCTGAAGGCACACGCGAAGGAGAAGGTCCGGAGTGGCTGGAACCAAGCTGGGAGGCAGGGCAGTCGACTGGCCCAGAGGCAGTCGACTGCCAAAACCCACAGAAAGTTCGCAGCTTCGGACCAGTCGACTGGCATTTTGGCAGTTGACTGGTATTCGCCCGAAACTAGCCGTTGGCTAGCTGTTTACTAGCCGTTGGCCAGCATTTATTGCTGGACCAGTCGACTGCCCTCGGGGCAGTCGACTGGTGCGGGCTGGACAGGTTGCGAATCTGTCTTGTTCACCTATAAAAGGAGCACGTTTTGTACGTGTACGGTACGGTTCCGTACAGTAACGAAGTGCTGCCCAATTGTAGAGTGATCTTTGTTTCCTCCATCATTTTTCTGCATCTGTAAAGAGGAAGCTTTTGCTGTAAAGGTTTCTCCACCTCAAGGAGACTTTTCGATAGTGAAAAGTGGTGCTCGTAGCGTGGATCCTTGGATTAGTCACCCATCTGGGTGGATACCAAGTAAAAGAACTTTGTTAGCATTGTTATTTCTTTTGCATATTATTTCCGTTGCGCTAACATCTTTGTAGAGATCAAAACGATCTGCGAAAGTGCATTCACCCCCCCTCTGCACGCCTACATCGATCCTTCAACTTCTTCTTTAATCTGGCCCACGGCTCCTTCCAGAGCGCTAGACTCTTCCAACGTCCATAATGTAAGGGAGCTCGCCAATTTGGCTAGCTCATCTGCCTTGACATTATCAGCTCGAGATATCTTTTGCAGAACAACTTCAGTGAAAGAAGACCTCAGTTGCTCATATATGGTCACATACCTTTACAGGCGCTCATTCTTAACTTCGAACTCACCTTTTAGCTACTGAGCTACGAGCTGAGATTCTGAGTGCAAGATAACCCAAGCAGCTCTCACTTGCTTGGCAGCTTGGAGCGCCGCTAGGATCGCCTCATATTTGGCTCGTTATTGGTGGCTCGGAAGTTGAGTTGGTTAGATAGTTGTAGCATATCTCCTCTAGGAGAAATCATCAGAATTCCGACACCATTGTTCTTGTTGTTGGAGGAAGCATCAACATAAATTTTCCACACTTCATCAACTTCAGGTCCTGGGACAGCTTCAAGCATAAAGTCAGCTAAAGCTTGAGCATTGATAGTAGTACGGGGGTGGTACTCAATCCCATACTCGCTCAACTCTGTCGTCCACTTGATTAGTCGTCCCGAGGCCTCTAGATTTGTGATGATGCGCCCGAGTGGACTATTAGTAAGCACTACAATGGGATGCGTCAAAAAATATGGTCTCAGTCTTCGGGCCATCAGTACTAAGACATATGTCAGCTTCTACAGGGTAGTATAACGAGTTTCTGCATCTTTCAGGATGTGCCCGAAGAAATAGATGGGATACTGAGTAGTACATTCTTCCCGAATAAGCGCATAACTCATGACTTGCTTAGCTACGAATAGGTAGACAAACAGTGTTTATCCCTCCATCGGCTTATATAGGATGGGGAGTTCGGAGAGATATGCTTTTAAATCTGTAAAAGTCTTCTCACATTGATCATCCCATTCGAACTTGACAGTTTTTCTCAGAATTTTGAAGAATGACAAAGTTCTGTCAGCAGATCTGGAGATGAACCGGGATAGAGTTGTAATTCTTCCATTCAGCCACTGTACGTCTTTGAAATTGCGAGGGGAAGACATGTTGAGAATGACTTGCACTTTATCTGAATTAGCCTCAATTCTTCTTTCTGTCACCATGTACCCGAGGAATCGACCACTTTTCACCCCAAATGAACATTTAGCGGGGTTTAATTTTAGTCCATTGGCCCTCAAGCTGACGAATGTCTCCTTTAGGTCGACTATTATGTCCTTCCCCTTCTCTGTCTTGACCAGGATATCATCTACATGCACTTTGATATTCCTCCCGATCTGGTAGCGGAAGACCTTATCCATCATTCGCTGATAGGTTATCCCTGCATTGCGCAACCCAAACGGAATGATATTGAAGCAGTAAGTGTCATCTGCCGTTACAAAACTGACCTTCTCTTGGTCTTCCTGAGCAAGAGGAACCTGGTGGTATCCCTGATATGCATCCAACATTGAAATAAATTCGTAGCCAGAAGTCGAATCTACCAGCTGATCAATGCGAGACAAGGGGTAACAATATTTAGGGAAAACTTTATTTAAATCATGGAAATCAATATAGACCCGCCATATACCCCCAAGCTTAGGGACTAGTACAACATTTGCCAGCTATGTCGGGAATTGAACTTCTCTGATATGCTCGACCTTCAACAACTTTGCGACCTCTTCCCTGATTATCTTGTCTTGCTCTGGTGCAAACTGTCATCACCTCTGCTTCACCAGTCGGCTCCCGGGGTGATATGCAACCGATGCATGGCCAAGGCTGGGGGGCTCCCTTGATTTCTTTAGTAGCCCATGCAAACACATCCTAATGGTCCATCAAGTAACTGACCAGCCAGCTTCTAAGTTCTGGCACAAGATTAGCATCAATTCTTGTGACTCCTCCAGCCTGTTGAGGATGGACTTGGACTTCTTCGCTTTCGACCACCCTGCGTTCCTCTTTAGCTCCTTATTTTTCTCGAGGATTAGCAAGGTCGATTTGCAAGGCTTCATGTGTCGTTGGGTTCTTGTGGGCTTCTGTTCTAACCTCCCCACTGTAGTACCGCCGGGAAGCTAGTTGGTCTCCTTTGACTTCGGCCACCCGCTCTCCCACCGAAAATTTGATCTTCTGGTGGTAGACTGAGACCACTGCCTGAAATAGGCTAAGCGTCGATCGCCCCAGGATGACATTGTAGGATGAGGGAGCATCCACGATCATGAAGGAAGTCCTCCTTGTCCTCTGTAGCGTGTCATCCCCCCAGCGACAGAGACAGGGAGATCTGTCCTATCATTTGTACTCTGTATCCGGTGAAGCCGAAGAGCAGGGTGGAGACAAGATGCAATTCATCCTCGTCGACCTGCATCTGGTCCAGAGCTACCTTGTACAAGATGTTGACGAAGCTACCTGTATCCACAAAAATACGTTTAACCTCATAATTAGCTATTCGGGCGAGGATTACCAGTGCATCTTTGTGGAGGCTTCCACGTCCTTTAGATCGTCAGGGCTGAAGGAGATAATAGGGCCCTGGCGCTTCTCCTTGTCCGTCCCAATGGCGTAAATTTCCAACCGGCGGGTATGGGCTTTCCTTGCCTGATGAGAGTCTCCTCCAGTCGAACCTCCTGAGATTACTCCCACATGGCCCGATGGAGGTCCGCGAGCTGGAGCCTTGATGTTGGTGCAAAATGCATCAGTAATGAACGGTCATCTTCGAGGGTTTTGATATTTGACAATATACTAAAGTTAGTGACAATGTATTAGACAATATATTAAGGGTGGTTAAACTGATCAAGGGTTAAACCAAACAGGACCTTATATTTGGTAGGGTAAACCCAGGTTTGATCAGGTTGACAAGGGGTTAGCCAAACATGATCTGATGTTTGACAGAATAAATACAACCCAGGGTTGGTCAGTTTGACCAAGGGATTAAACCACACCGGACTTGAGGTGTGAGATTATACTTACCTGAAGATTGAAGGAAGTCTAGTCAGGATCATGATAACTAGCAAAGAAGTGATTTTGGTGAAAGAAACCCTGGTGAGTGAAGCCGGGTCCTAGCAAGGGAAGCTAGGTGAAAGAAATCCTAGTGAGTGAACCTAGGTGAAGTAAATCCTGGTAAGTGAAGTAGGGTCTTAGCAAGGGAAGCTAGGTGAAGGAAATCCTAGTGAGTGAAGCTAGGTGAAGTAAATCTTGGTGAGTGAAGCTGGGTCCTAGTGAGTGAAGCTAGGTGGACTAAGTCCTGGTGAGTGAAGCTAGGCACGAAGTCTTGGTCCGGGGGATTGAGCACTAAGTCCTGGTCGGGGATCGGGCAACGGAGTCTTTGCCGAGCGAGGATGGCGGACAGAAGTAGAGACGGGTCGAGGTCGGACGTCTCGAGATCCGAGTTCTCGGAGGCCGAGCAAAAGTCCAGCCGGAGGTCCCGGTTGGCAAAAGCTTTAGTCGAGCGGGGATCGAATAGAAGTAGAGACGGGTCGAGGTTGGACGTCTCGAGATTTGGGTTCTCGGAGGCTAAGCGAAAGTCCAATCGGAGGTTCCGGTTGGCAAGCGCAACTTCTCCAAGTATGGAGTAGGTGAGGATGCGTTCCCCAGGAAAGGGAACATTAGGCGTCGATTCGACCTAGGGTTTCGGGTGAAATCCAAAGTCAGAACCATTCATTAAGGCTAAGATTACTTGTATGTTTGTCTTGCGTTTGGTGTCTTGCAGATACCTGGAGTTGGAGGCAAGATAGGAGAGCAGAACACAAAACAAGTTGACCTAGGAAAAGGGTTCCCAGGCGCCCCACAAGGGTTAGGTGCCCTACATCCCAGGCGCCTGATTGGTCCCAGGCGCCTAGGATGGCCTTCTTATCTACGCTGTGAGTTCGGTGCAATGGATGATGTTTGATCGACACGTGGCAGGCGCTCAAGACATCACAGGTGCCCGTGAAGCTACTATGTAAAGGGGTTTGACCCCTCATTGCATAACATCAACTTTCACATCCGCTAAAGTATTTCGTGCAAAGCAAAAGTGCTCAAAGCGAAGCTCTGCAACCAAGGAAGCTCCAGGAGAAGTGCGCGGCACTTCGGACTTCCGGATTAGCCAGATCTTCCATTTTCTTTTGGTTTGCTTTTCATTTACGTACTGAATTTGTTTATTATTTGTGTGTAATTCAAACTGTAAGATGGGTTTCTCTGCCATCGAAAAGTTCGGAAAGGAGACCATTAGTGGACTCACGATTGAGTGTTTAGTCCTTGGATGTACTGACCCTGAGAGTTGGGAACCAAGTAAAAATCCGCGTGTCATTTGTGTGTTGTTTTTCTTTTATTATATTATTTTCCGCTGCGTACTAACCCTGATAGAAAGACGGTTAAACGAAGATTTTCAACAAATTTTTTTGAGTCGATATTCACCCCCCCTCTATCGACCGGCACCGATCCTACACTTGCCTTTCTTGGGATCCCTTTCAGGGGAGATAAACTGGTGGGGCACTATCTCCCGACTTCTTCCTCTCGAGAGTGACCGAGACCGACGCCTGGATCTGTCCTCCCCCGACTGTCGTCAATGAGGGGAAGGGCTTCGGCGAGGAGATCGCCATCGATACCTCGCTTTGTTCCACTTTTTGCGGGGCTTGGCGTCTGTGTCATTAGATCTCCTCTTCTTCAAGGTATAACACTCTTCTATAAAGTGCGTTGTACTGCCGTGGAAGTCGCAGTACTTCTTCGGTGGCTCGGGTTCCTCGGTGTCAACTGTCTCCACCACCCTCTTCTTGTCAGCCCAGTGATCCTTCCTGGAGCGAGGATCTTTTGCTCGAGTTGGAGCGGGTGGTTCTCTCCTCTCTGATCATACTGAGATTTGAATAGGAACTCTCGTCGAATCTTTGCGACGGGCGTGCTGCACCTCCTCGACGTTGACGTACTTGACCGACCGTCCCAATAAGTCATCGAAGCTGGCCGGTGGTTTCTTCACCAGCGATCAAAGAAATCACCTTCAGAGAGTCCTTGCATGAAGGCGCTGATTGTTGGGACCGGGTGCATGTTGACATGGATACGAGTTCGTAATTTTAAAATTTAATTACGTGCAGCGGAAGGTTTAGCATAAATAATTTCTCAAATTATTTTAACCACGTATCTAGCATGCAACCTTATGTTGTGGAGACATGATCATGCATTTAAAATTTTGCAGAAAGTAAACTAATTTACTTAATACCTCGCGTAACTCGAAGAAAGGGACGAGATCCAACCGTAGCGTCCCTTGGAAGCTCCGCCTCTATTCGCGTCCACGCCGAGTTTTCTTCGGGATGACTTCGCAAAGCCACGAGTTTCGTGCCTATAAGAACTACTAGATTCTCCAAAGGCACGACAAGAATACCAAGAGAGAGATGAAAAGACTAACCACCAAACGAAGAACGGAATCAAAATTCCGGGAGGAAGGAAGGAGTCGCGCCCGCTTCTTCTTCTTCTTCGGTCTCTTCTTGGTGGTGGAAGCTCACGGCAAAGAGGGAGGGCTCTAGGGCCGGCGGCACTAGAAGAGGGAGAGAGAGAGAAGGAGAGGGAGAGAGGCTAGGCAAGAATCCTTGATCTCTTGGATTAATTTCCAAGCCTTGCCTTGGTACCTTTATATAGTAGCCTCTTAATCGCCAAGTCTCCTCTTAATGGAATAAATTTTTCATAAGAAATTTATCTTATAAATTTTTCTATGAATTATTCTGTTATGCTAAGTTTTTATTATAACTTAATTTATAATAAAAACAACCATGTCTCCCCTTTTATTATGGAAAGAACCATGTCTCCCCTTTTATTATGGAAAGAAATTTCTTTATATAAATTTCTTTATCATGGTAAATCAATCCATTATTGATTTTATAAAATAAAATAAATCAATCCAAGGTTTATTTTAATTTTCATGAAAAATAAATTTCTTTATACAAATTTCTTTATCCATAATTTTATAAGACAAACCACGCGCGGTTTATTTTATAAATTTGAACCAAACAATTTGGTTCTTCCCTCTTATTGTGGCCGGCCAAACAAAGAGGGTGGGGACCCTCTTTGGCCGGCCAAACCCAAGCCACGATCTCACGAATTAAACTCATTTAATTCGTTCAATAAGTCTTCAAAAAACAGTCATTTTATGCTTCCGATGCGTCTCTAAAAAATTCAGATTCGACTTATCTCTCTTGATCGGAAAATCTAATTTTCAACTCGTTTTAAATCCCTCGGATTACTCGTAGTGCGTGTGACTAAATATGCTTTCGATTTATGTTGGTCGTCTATAATTAACCAATTATAGAACGATCATGAGTGGCACCTAGTAGTACATCATGATCCCCAATTAATCGAAATATCAACAGTTGACCTCAGAAACTATTCTGAAACCCTTCAGCAACTTTAATGAATCGTGCCTCATTCCCTTCACTATCTTATACCCACTTGGTTCAGGATACGGTCTATGTGTGTCAGTCCCCACTAGGCTGACTACGTCACACCTAGCCCAAGTAATGTCTTTCTCGTCCAACGGATTCTAATTACTCTCATGTTTCTGAGAGATTCAAACTCGGAACATGTGATGCTCTGGTCAGAGGCTTCGAGTAACAATCCGACGATAGACCTTGGGTATACGTCTCCTCGCAAGGAGTGGTGAATCCTTTGTAGGCTGTTCAAACATCTTCGGGCATTTCGGCTTATACCCAATCATCCTGGGTCCACATCTCCTTGGAGATGCTTGCTTAAGATGTCAAAGTATAAGTCTTCATGACCAAGATGACTTGAACACCGCAAGTCAAAGGAACATCGCACTTAAGCTGCAGTAAGAACTTCATTGACATATCTATATGTAGATTACCATATGAAGTTTTACAGCTAGTCACTCCAATGAACTAGTTCCCTTAACTAGCATTCATGTTTATCTCCGGACATCCCAATGTCACCAGCCAGTGAGAATCAGCTGATTAGAGAATAACCCATGCTAGTCTCAACAGAATTGATAGTGTCCGTTTTTATCAATTCATCGACTAGGGACAATTTCAATACTTCACAATTGCACATGTAGAGATAATCACTAGTTGTGAATTCATCACAAATTCTCTCATGCTGTGAATTGTATTGCGGACATTCAGTAAATGAGTTTAAGATCTTAATCAAATACACGAACATGTATACTCAAATAGTGAATATTTATTTATTAAAGTAAATGATTACAATCATAAGGCGATTGCCTTAGGACACTTCTCTCATATTACTAACACTGATGAGGATCTCTGAGGTGGCGATTGGCACGTCCTGCACTACCTGATTAAATCGCTGGATATATTCCTTAAGCGGTTCTTTACTCTTCTGCTTTAAGGCGAACAGATTCAAAGTCGTCTTCTGGTATCGTCGGCTACTAACGAAGTGGTGGAGGAAGACAGTTTTAAACTCCAGAAAGGAGTTTATCGAATTTTGGGGCAGCTTCTGAAACCATCTCTGGGCGGCCCCTGATAAAGTGTTCAAGAACACTCGACACTTCACACCATTCGTGTATTGGTGTAACATAGCCGCGTTCTCGAACTTGCAGATGCGGTCCTCCAGATTCGTCTTCCCATTGTAATTAGCAATTCCTGGTTCATGGAATTACTTGGGCATGAGATACGCTACGATGTTCGGAGAAAAAGGAGTAGATGGAGACTTTAGGAGAGCTTTGGAGGCATCGATCTTCTCCGGTCCCTCTCCAGTCGTAAAACGCTAGAGGCGACGAAATGCACCCTTTCCATTTCTCTTATGGAATCTCGCTTGGGCACTGAGGTTGTCATGGTCGATCTCGTCGGTGGCGAGATGGATCTTCGATTTCGGTGGTGCAAGGTCGACCTTCTTGGGATTTCGGTTAGCACCGGAGCCGCTCGTTGCGAGGCGGCTTGCTCGATCTGATGTTGCTCTAGCGCTCCTCTGACGACTTTAGCGACTAAGCGATCCAACTCCTCCCGTGTCAGAATGATGGGTTGTCTCTCTGGATCTGCCATCGCGGTGTTTCTTCTGATGCTTTGATGTTTCCCACAGACAGCACCAAACTTATTCCGGAAGCGAATGACGGGGATGACTAATCGCCAAAGCACAACCCACGATGACGGTGACGGGGAGAGGATGTCCATGTTTGCGAGGTTAACATGAGCGTTAAAGGGGATGCACCGGAAGGTTTTTCAGTGGAGCCATTTTCGACGTTCAAGTCAGAATTCTATCTTTTTCGGAGAACAACGAGAAATCAAAAGTGCTTTCTCAGTCTTGAAAGCTTACCCCCTTTATCTGGATCCCGAGGCATCTTATATACATGATGTCTTTATCACACGTGTCCCTACGTTCTCTTCTACATTCCTTAATCATCGATTGCTTAATAGATATCTTCTTTTGGTAATGACCACTGCGATTATTAAGGCATTAATTATCGTGCATTGCGAACAATAATTACCTGATAACATTCCTGTTCTAGAAAGAGAAACTGATACTTGAAGTATGAATTTCTTATCCATTCGTTGATTTTTGGGCTGCACTATCCCGAGTCAGTCTCGGAATCTCATCTCTCGAGCTGACCTTGGGATCTTCGTCCATTCTCCCGAAATAGTTTCGGGAGTCAGATTCTCGGTCTGATCTCGGAGGCTTTCTTCTATTCTCTCGAGTTAATCTCGAGAGCCCGATTTCCAATCTAATCTTATGACATTGGTTTGACGGGCCCTATAATATAATTTTTTTATAACATAGGTTTATTCCGAGATGTTCATCCTATCGTGTATTAAAAAGCACTGAGAACGAAGGTGACATGCAACCGGACCCATAAAAGACAAAGGTGGGCAACGGTAAGTATTTAAAAAAAAAATCAATAAACGTTTGGAAAAATAAAAAATGAACATTGACAAAAATGGACGTCGCCAACGTCGTTCATTCTTTGGAACGTCATGCAACGTCCATTTTTCCCCCCTATGTATATATATTATTTCTTTCATCTATTTTTCACCATGAAAAACCACTATATATCAAAAATTAAAAAAAATGGATAAAAATTTCGGTAATTATTTTAGAGATTTGTTCTAGGAAAAACCTAGTAAAGAAAATTCTCAAATTCGTCTTATTCTCCTCGATTTTCATTTCCCACTTAATGCCCATCTAATTTCCTACATTTTCCATACTCATCGTCTTATTATTATAATTTTCAAAATTATCTAAATTCTTTTAGTGACGAACCTCAAGTTCCATTTTATACATGTCCCCTAAAATATTAACAGAGTAGTTAATATTTTATATAAACTCTATCTAATGGAATTAATCCGCTTCAATCATCGGGATTCAATCAAATGAATCGAGAAGAATAAGTGTTGATGCAATTGACAGTGATAAAGATACAGAAACATCTCATGCATCCCTGCTTTATAATTTCCGCCATTCTCATCTAAAATAGGTTTTGTTGATATTATTGTGATGAAGCAATAGAGAAGAGCAATGAATCGGATGGAAATCATAACAAGCGAATAGTGTGGGCAATAGTAGATGATAAGCTCCCTGCAATGACCCTAAACAATCATGAGCGAAGATTCAGTAGTTGGTAATGTCCAAAAGAGTGGGTCTTTTTGGAAACGGGTGGTGTCATACTACAATACCAATCGAGATAAGGGAGCTAAAAAGAAAACTATGGATAAAGCAAAATCATATTGGGTCTCAGTGAAAAAGATCGTGAATAGATATAATGGAATCTACAATGAATAGTATAATAATCGACCAAGCGGATGGAGGGACAAGGATTTGATGGTACGGGCTCATGGAGAATACAAGAGTACTTTTAAATTTACTTTCCAATATGAATATGTGTGAAGGATTATGAAAGAAGTCCGATGTACGCTTCTCAAAGTGGCGGGTTACAAAGAAAGCAAGAATATCAGAATCATCAAGTGTACATACTGACTCTTGTAATCCTAACTTGACTGTTGATGTGGATGATAAAGAAATTCGATCTCGTCTAATGGGACAGAAGACAATAAAGAGGAAAGACAAAGAAAAAGTAAGGCTAATTGATGAATTGAATCAGACAATATAATAGTCAATAGCACATTTGAAGGAATATAATAACAATAAGAAAGTGGATCAACTCATCCAAACATATCAATTCCTCGTAATGGATATACAAGGTATGACAAATGAACAACTTCCAAACTATCTAGCGATATATGAATAGCTGAAGAAAAAATTAAACATAGAGTGAATTTGTTTATTTTATCAACTCCTTGTTTATTATATCAACTCCTTGTATTTCAATTTCGAATTTGTAAAATATTTGTATTCCTATGGTATACTATTTTTTTATTTGTATATCTGTATTGTTTCTTTTTAAAATAAAATATTAATATTAAAATATTAAATCATTATTATATTAAACTAATTATTATGTAAACAATATTTATAGATAAATAATAAATAAAATATATTAAATTGAAGAATTGGAAAATAAAAAATAATTTTATTTAAATATAAAATTAAATATATTGTGAAATTAGGGATATTTGGGATTGGGTTATTTAATGTGTGAGACCCATAAATATTTATTTGATGAAATATTTGATTGTTTTAAATATTTGAAGTTAGGAATATTTAAATGATGATGTAGAAATAAGGAAGATAAATATTTGCTAGAAATACCCCTCCTATTGTGTATGTAAATAATAGCTGACATCTATCATTTTTCTACATGCAAATAATAATTGGTATCTATTTGATGTTAGCGGTTTTAGGTTTATGTAGTATATTAAGATGTTTGAGCACTAACTTTATAATCACAACAACTTATAAACTTTATAATTGGATTTTGTAATATCTTTGATATGCATATTGATGCAATTTTACCACACCAACACTTCACTCCTACTTCATTGTATGTCACATTTGATGATAAAGAGGAGATTTTTAATGATGAACTTTGTTCCATCTTCATTTGATTTTGATTCATCAATTTAAAATTCCGACTTTTTTTAGTTTGATGAGAGTGGTGGAATGAGTTTTGTTTTTGCTAATTATCCTTTTCAGAGTTATTGCTTTTCCATTATTTATATTGGTGCATATAGAATTTTATGAGGATTTTTATTAAAGGATATAATGGTCAATTAAATGTGTTTTCTCCTCTCGAGGTATATCAAAAAATGATAGAAAAGACAAGGGCACAATTGTCTTTTAAAATTTTCTCACCGCAATTGTCTTTTAAAATTTTCTCATAGCTGACTTTTGGTAAAAAGAGATTAAATATTATTTTTTAAATACATGGGCAAAATGCAACTTGAAAGAAAATATAAGGGTAAAATACAACTCGTTAGAAAATAAGGGGTTAAATGTTATTTTTTTAAATATTGGAAGCAAAATGTAACTCGATAGAAAATATAAGGGGTTTAGATTTATTTACCCATAAAAAAATTTATTGTGATTCGATCTTAAGATTATGTTTGGTTAAGGATAATATAATCAATTTTATAATGTAACTGAGTTTGGAATGTAATCTAGATTACATATTGTTAATCTTGTAACTAGATTATAAAATTTTATTAGCTTTTTAAATTCAGATTATATTATATTATAGTTTTACAATTGTACTAAATAAAGTAATTAATCTTGTAATATAATCTTCATCACATGAATATTAAATATTTAGGACTTTACTATGGTGACAAAGACGATTCGCTCCCCCCAGTGCCCTCGCCAATCCGTCATAAGGTTAATATGGAAGAGTTAAGTTACAAGGGCTACTAACTCGGATGATGTATCTAATGTATAGAGAGACGAACATATTAGATTGACTAGATTTTGACTCTAAATTTTAAAATGATAACAACGTATGAGTTAAGGGCATTTCCAACCAATGTCCTAAACACATCATATTTGATGTAAGAACTATATCAAACCTCTCTAACCCATTCACTAAATCCCACATCAAATTTAGGGTGGGAATAGTGCATCACCACCCACAATTGTAATTTTTTAATTTTTTAATATTTAAAAAATCTTATTATATTATATAATCAATAAAATAAAATAAAATATATATTTTCAAATATCATAAATAAAAATTAATTTATAATTATTATTTTTCCCTCGTTATTTATAGTAATATTAATTATTTATTATAAATATAAATTAAATATATATAATAGTATATTTTAATTTTATTATGCATATTTATAAAAATTTAATTATTAAAAATTTTATTTATAATATATTTAATATATTTTAATTATAATTACATTTTATATTACTAATCAAATGAATATTAAATTTTCATAATCTTGTATTTTCAATTAAGTGTCTTTTAACTAAAAATTAGTAATATATTTTATTCTAATTGTGTATGATTTTATAATATTCTTATATATATTATTTAGATGCAAAATTTTAAAAAAATTAACTTATTAAATATAAATGAAATTATAATTTTAAATATAATAATTATTATAAAAAGATTATTAAATTAATATGTATGTTAATAATTAAATTATTAAAGATAAAATAAAATATTCTAATGAATATTTATTTTTAATGTGATATAATATAAGTGAGTTAGAACTCAAATAATATTGATATTAAAATTTTATTATTTTAATGTAAAATACTAAATATAATATTTGAGAAATGATACCTACAGTGAAAATTTTGACCGTCACTCGGTGGCACGTCCAACGTTTGATCGCCGATCAGATACTATCGACGGTCTCTGATCGCCGCTATGAATCAAACTATATTTTGAGAAGACAGTGAACTTGTCAGGATTGCCGGCAACTGTGAACCCATTGAAATTGACAGTGAATAATGCGAGATCGTAATTGTGGCGATCTTCGACGGATTCACCGTTCTTCCAGGGTATAGTTTGGTTCGGGGCAGCGGTCGGAGGCCACTGATAGTGTCCGATCAGTGATCGGACATCGAACGTGCCGTTAAATGACGGTGAAAATTTTCGCTAAGGTATTTATTTTCATTTTAAGTATCAGGACTCATGATATTTTGAATTGGAGTGGGTCTAAAGACACACAGCGATACGAGGGAACACGGCGTGATGAAACACCGTTTCAACGATTCCCATAAAAAAGTGTTTATGATCGGCATCACCCACGTGACGACCACCAGCTAGTATTTTCCCTCTTGGTAAACGTTCGCCTCTTCCTCTTGCTCGCTGGCTTTTTGCCAATTTTAAAAAGCGAGCTCAGCGGCGGCAGCAGCTTCACTCCCCTTCCCTTCTCTCTCCTTGAAACCCTCGCCGCCATGGCTGGATTCTTCCCCTTCGATCTCGTCGATCTCCTCTCCCCGCCTTCCTTCTCCTACTTCGAGTCTTCGATCTCCGCCTTCCCTGCCCCCTTCGCGCCTCCTCCCTCCGCGCTGCTCGCCAACGGCCTCCACGGCCACCGCCTCCTGGACCACGCCTTCGACCTCCTCAGCCCCACGCCCTTCTTCCACTCCGATCTCCTCCCTCCCTCCACGATCGACTTCCATGCCGCCGCTGACCACGCCTTGGCCTTCG
>JAGFNQ010006193.1:355290-384872 GCA_024364735.1 Boesenbergia rotunda
TTTCATAGAAAGTAGCAGATAGTAGAGCAACCTGAATCGAGCTTATAAGATCTCTCAAAGGCCTCCAGCACCACTTTCACAAATGTGGAATCATACCTCATTGATCATAAAAGACGATGCTTGTGTAACCAATGGCAGCCATAACGTACACTTACTGATTTTTTTTTTAGTTTGATGGTAACAAACATATAGTCATGGGTCATGCGATGACAATTTATGTGACTAATGGCAGCCACAGGTTTCTTTCTTTTTCAGTTGCATGATAAATATAATTGGCTCATTAGATTATTTTTTTTTTTAACCATCAATATTAAGTTACACATGATTCCTCGAGAGAGAAAACCATTCTATTTGGTAAAAAGTGATGCATAAAGCACTGAAAAGAACTATTTCTAAAATTTAAAAAAGTAACAATAAAACCAAACCTAACAGCTTTAGACTTAAACTAGTACCCAAACAAACTGGTCTGTTAAGTCAGCTCCAACTCATGGGCTTCAGAATGTTGACTGAGAGTGATGGGGACTTCCCTCGCACCAGATACAAAAAATCGGCATAGTTGGAGGTTATATGTGTCCCCCTTCTTATGAGGCTTACACAGCCTAATTAAGCAAACAAGCAGAGGATATAACAGATAGGGTGTGAGGTGATGAACCACCTGCATAGCATAGCGCTATATATAATATTAGTAAGATCGATCAAAATGTCAATCATTACCATATTATTCTTGTGCACAAAGCCACCAGTTCAACTTAATTCATTACATAATAACTACACTATTCTCATAACAAAATGAAATACTTACTGATTCAAAAGCTTCCCATAGGTCAATTTGAAAATGACAACAAAAAATATGGAGAAGAAAAGAGGAGCTAACACACTTATCATTAGTCACTTCACAGGCACCCTCATTTCAACTCTTACCATCCTTTGTCACTATACTACTCCAGTTAACTAGTTTGGCAGACAAAATGAAGTTAATATAAAAGTTTACAAATTAAACCAAAACTCCAAAGCTCTTGGCTGCTCATAATATAAACGTTTCTTCAACCATTCCACTCAAATTTTCCAATTTTAGACTCAAGGAGCATTATCAAGTAAGAAGCATCTAATAGGACAAAAGAGTAAAAGAACAACACAAGACTAGATAGCGAAAGCAATGGCAGCTGGAGTTAGATCAAGTAATCATTATAAGTAGAACTAGTCATCAAAAAAAATGCAACTTTTAAGAGGAAAATGCAAAATTCAGGGTGATTCAAAGTGGAAGACCCATTCCATTGTTATTTTCATTTTCGTTAGATGATACTTGATGTTTTTAATCCCAAATATCGGATTTGATGCTGATGATCAGGTTGGCATAGTCTTTCTTCCTAAAACAGGAGATGCTAGTTAGGCCAGGGTAAGCAATTGGGAAGGCTCCTAATCCTCGTATCACCACTTTATCCTCTCTATACACCTGCTCCTAAGGAAGGAGTCTTTTTCTTCCGATAACAATGATATTGATGCAAAATCAATGAAAAATAGACTACTAGAAGACACTATTGTCATATTGTACTTAAGCAACCTTAAATCCAATGACAAAATACTAACTTTTGTAGCATTGAGCAAACTGTGATAACTCTTTATAAATAACTTCAAAATGAATAACCCAAAACATATGTTAAATTAATAAACCTTTAGTGTTCACCACTATAAAAACATACACATGTTAGTGTAACAAGTAGCTTACCCGAGCGCTCCAAAGTATTCCACATCTGCTTCCAGTATCTTACAATTAGCCACAGCTTCATTGTACTTCTGATTCATGTTAGTCAGACGGTTTAAAAGCATGGAGTTCTCAACTCTTAATTGTGAAACCTAATAATAGATGCCAGGAAATTTCAGAACACCATTGCGTACTAAAGATATAAAAATATTGAGCAATTTTAACGTACTTGTTCCTCAAGCTCATTTAGATGTGTTTGTTTTCTCTTTCTTGAACGCCTTGCTGATTCTCTGTTTGAAAGCATCCTGGGTGAACAACTAAAGCTTCTTCAAAAGTTCCCAACAAACACTAGAATTCTAGAAATTTAAGGTCACAAATGCTAATATAAAGAAAAATTCAGGAAAATTTGCAGTAAATGCAAAGTTCCTCTAGAAAATGAGCAACAACAAGAATAATAAACTAGTGAATACTGAAAAAAACAACACAATAGTATTGGTAATTGAATTATTATTTCCAGCTGTATACCTTTTTACACGTTTCACTTGGGCAACTTCTAGAGTCTCTAATGCTTCTGCTTCTTTATCAACTTCAACATCATCTGAAATAACCCTTCATGATCCATTAGTTGCCCTCCTATGGAGGATAGACTTCTCCAACATAGTTGAAGAAACAATACCACCTGATCTATGTTGCACCTTACCATCATTTCATAATTATGAAACCCAGAAAGATTAAATAGAAAAAAAGGAGACAATGTGACTTAATTTTGACTCATCTCTTATATCTTCCATGATATTTGATTATGAAACCATGAAGCTGTGACAGAATGTGACATTTCTCTAAGATAAAAAGTATGATGCAGTTTAACGAAAGAATCTTCCATCAATTACAATAGAAAGAAAAGCAGCTTTTAACCTATTTTGCATTCACTAAAGATGGAACATGTGTACATCTAACTAGATTTACACAAATGCTTTGATATAAAAAAATAGTCATGTAACCCATAAATAGACTGCATAATACTTTAAAAACTTTTAAACATGATTTTCTGATGCCTTACAGAGAACTTGAATATTGATTTGCGAGAATGAATTGTTCATTCTTTTCTATTATTAGAGATATCATCATTTGGAAGTTAAGAACTTCCAGATTATGATCTTGAAAATAGTCAAACATTTATAGTTCACATATAAATTGTGAACTTGATTGTTGCACTAGTGTCTCCAAAAACATTCAAAATTGTGATTTGTTAGAACTAGTTGATAAAAATTTTCTACTAGCTTAAATTTTACCAGAAGCACAACCTAGAAAAAATTTCAGCCAAGCCTGGAACCAAATGAACCGCCCACAAGTAGTAATTTCAAGGTTTTATTTGTGGTTGGAAGTAACACCTTTAACTATCATGAAGCCCCAAGCTCCAAAATAGCATGATCCAACTGACAAAGGAGCACTAAAAAGGTGTTCATAAGGACGGGCAGTGATTCTTCAATTAGTTATTTAATTTTAAGTCACTGATACCCAATGTCATACCAATATTCATCTAAATGTCTTCCATAGCTCATTAGATTCACATGCATCCTGTTTATCTTGAATATATACTTAGATTTTCTTCTTTGATGGATTATCTAGCAGCTTTGAAGGGGGAAATTGAGACTTTATCCCACACAATAGTTGAATTGATTCAAAATGAAAATTAGACAAGGGAAAAGAAGAAAAAGGAAAAAAGAAAGTACTTACACCTAATAGCACTAGTGAATGTAAGCTACTTGTATGCAACAGTAATATACCATTTGTAGATGCCTGAGATTGATATTGCAAAGAATCTGAAGACAGTAAACTGGTGTCAGCTATGGTAACACAACTTTGAGGGTCTGCACTAGAACTCTATCACACAACAAAGAAGAAACATAATCAGCCGGTTATTTGATACAAAAATGTTGAATGTATCCTAAGCTCAAATGGAGTAAAGGAAAAACATGTGAACCAAAAAATATTCTTGTCAATGTTTGCATACCTTCATTCTCTCAATTCTTATTTGGACCACATCCTGACGATTATTGTTGATACTTAATATTATATTCACACTATCACTGGCAAACTAACATAAGGAAAATCATCCAAAACTGGATGAAATCTGTTATAAACTTACTCATTTTAAATTTGTTTTTTTATCAGCAACTCATGGCAATTAAAGACAAAGACGTGTCCAATCCATCAGTTTATGAATGACTACACTTGCATTCTGTAGCAAATAGTCTTAATGGAACTATTATAAATAAGGTTAATAAAGCTTGCAATACACAATAGGCAGCTTGGTTGCCACAGTATTTCCAAACTGTCCAGTATTCACCACCATACAACATACAGATCAACACATCCATATTTTAGCAAAATTAGCATGCCTCTTTGATCATGAAACCATATATTAGTAAAATAGGATTATTTGGTATGCTTCTCTAACCCTTCTTGGGAACCTTATGTTCCCATGTACAAGATCGTGCTGTGATAGTATAATTTCAATTAGCAGCATTGCTGCGTGAGTGCTGCTGGCTATTGTAATTTTGTGCAAGCATTTGAAAGTCTAATAATAACTATAAAGAACAAGCATAACAACACTTTTATTGTTAAGTATGAAACAAAAATAATATCATATCAAAAGTTGACAGGACAGGAATATCATATTAGCAAATTTTAGTTTGGTATTAACTATTAAGTATTGACACCTTGGTTTTAAGCTGTTCTGAGCCACAAAATCATATTACTGCCTCTAAATCTATCGGGATGAGTAATTACAACTGTCATCCAACAGCATGAAACGTAAATGATAGCGATTCAGCAGTTAGAGAGACATATAGATGAAATGTTATCACAATAGTGAGAAGACTGTATATGCCCAAAATATTAGCCTATATTACCTGTTAAACTTCAAAAGTTAGTTTCCATTAGGTAGGATTAGATTATTCAGCCAACTTAGTTTGCCACCAAAAGCTTAATTGTTTCTGGCCTATGTTCCATAGGTTCTATGTACCATTTATTTTGGCCAATAGGACTACTATGCTGGGTTCTGACACAAGGTACAAAATAAAACCACAAGGGATTGATTTTATATGACATAATTTCTACTTTTGGACCAAATTAAATAGGAAAGCTCGACTACCGGCCACCAAAGTGAAAACTCGCTGTAGTTAATGAATGAAGTATATATATTGTACGAGGCTGCACCAAATTTCAAGTTCTAAACACTTATTTCTTAGGAAAACTCCTGTTAAGCTTGAGGGTCTTGGACACACTTGGTTACGAGTAGACAAGACTATACACAAACACCTGGAAACACGATCTTTCAAACCAACAACATACGAAATGCATCGAGGAAAAACAAAATTGTTCAAAGAAGCGGAGAGAGTACCCTGGAAAGCGCGACAGCGGCGCAATACAGATCAAGTTTCTCCTTCAACATCGACGCATACTCCGCCGGATCGACGGCGGCCGAGGGTTCCGAGCTCTGCGGAGCAGCGGCGGAAACCGGGCCCTCTATCTCCACCACCTCATCGGGATCCATCGCCACAGCGGAGGTCGGGCTGGGGCTACTCATTCCCTCGTCAAGGCCCAACTGCGACTGCGTCCAGCTCCTCCCCGAGGGTGATCCGACGCCGGAATTCCTAAAACTCCCCTTCCCTTCTCTACTCAATCCCTAACATCGATCGCCATCTGCACTCCACAATCCTCATCCATTTCTGGCAACAATGGCGGTCCGGGCACGATCTATAAATAATGAAATAATTAACTCAATAAAGTTTTTTTAAAAACCAAAATAAGAGTGAAAAAAAATTGCCCCGGAACAGGTCGCTGTCTCAAAAGATGTTCGAATCCTATAAATACTTTTGTGTGTTTTAGGAGATGAACGTTTTATTTTTTATTATTGGATATCACGTGGGTTAAAATGAAAAATATCATAGATTTAAAAGGATATAAGATATCTTTATTAGCATGAAATTTTTTAGAAAGAATTTAAAAATAAAATCATGAGAATTTAAACCCTAAGTAAATAATAGTATATAATTATGAAGATATATAAATCTTTAGGTCGCAACAAATGATATCATAATTATGATCCAAATCAGGCGCCATGTTGGGGGGTCCTTGAACGAAGTTAAGGATCATGTGTCATGTGAGGGTCCTTGAACTAAATTGAGAGGAGGCTCGGAGTAATCGAGAGTGATTGTATGCGGATGCTTGCGGGGATGTCCGAAATCCCTGAACAGGTCAAGAGTGACAGCTTGCAGGAGACCGAATGTGGATGCATGCGGGGAGGCCCGAAAGCCCTGAGTTGATCAAGAGTGATCACTTGCGGGAAGGGTCGGACCGTGAGAGTAATTATGATTCTTCATTTGAGGGGAGGATTATTGAAGATACAATCAAAGTCTCATATTGGTTAGAAATAGAAAAAAAAATCATGTGTTTAAAAGGAAGTAAAATATCTCCATTGACATGAGACCGTTTATAATTAGCCTAAGAGCAAAGCTGTGAGAACTTAGCCTCAAAGTGAACAATATCATATTATTATGAAGATATATATATCTTTGGGGTCTCAAGATTTATTAAAATCAAATGGATATCATTTTGATTTTAGCTTATTTGAGTAATAACTTGATTAAAATAATATTTAAATGAGTAAAAATAATAATTAAGACTCCATAATATTTGTTACATGAACATTATCTAATAACCATCAACTATGTAGAAATTAGCATATTGATGATTTTATATTATTTTATTTTTTTTCTTGAGGGATAACTTGATTAAAATAATATTTCAACGAATAAATTAAATGATAAAGACTTCATGAGACTCATTATATTTTATCTAATTATGATTGAACTTTAGATTTCACACTTGTAGAAGCTAGCCAGTTATAATTTCTACATATTGTAGAAGATACATGCTAGCTTCTATAACAACACTAAATTCAGAGATATTTCAGAAATAAAAAGATGTTATTATGAAGTTTGAAGATGCAAATCGTATTAGATTTATTATATAGAATTTTATCTTATATTGATTATTTTTACAATTTCAATTCGAGATCTCTAAATTTCAGTTATTACAAGGCGACAAGATTCTCTATCTCTATTTTTTAGTGTGCCTCTATCCCAAATAACTTGATCGTCGTCGATTTGGGCCTGATTGCCACCTGGGTACCTATTCTGACCAATCTATAACCTAAGAGGAAGGCAAACTTTAGAGGATCTCGACCAATTGCGACCGGATCGCAGGTGACAATTGAGCACGATCCGGTTGCAATTGGTTGCGATCCCCTGGGTTCATCTTACCTAGGTTATGATTGGTCGGGGTAGGCGCCCGAAGGCCGTCGGGGTAGTCCGATGGTTATCGGGTCTAAATCAACAATGATCGAGCGATTTGGGATAGGGGCACACGAAAAAATAGGGACAAAAAAATCCCATCTTTATTACAAGAAATTATTTTCACAACTCGAATTTACACGATAATAAATTTATATATATATATAATTATTCTAATTTAATCAAAATTATAACTCATGAAATATTTTTACAAAATTCTCTTCATCACCTATTCCATAATAATATTTCTAAACGATTTTGATTTAAAATCAAATATAAGAAGAGATGCAGTTGATTTTTTTTAAAAAATAAATTATTAATAATAAAATAATTTTTAAAAAAAACATCCTTAAAGGAAGCAGACAATTTGAATTTAATTTGTGACGAATAAAATTCTAATTTATTATTAATTGTTTAAGGTGAGATATTTTGGTGGCCGCATGCAGTGGAGGGAGGATCTGTTTTACGGCTGAGAATCGCCCTCCTGATTCTGTTCGAGGCTGATATTTTTTACGGTTCGGATGAGACGGACACGCCAGCTGCGCTATCCACTAGAGTTTGTTTTGTAGCTTTCAGTCACTGTATAAGTTGGCAATGGGTGGATTAAGACCTCCATCACTCAAACGGGGGAGAAGAATTATAACCCCAACTTGTCCCCCAATTGTCCCACTTGTATCTGTTCTGTAATGTGACCTATCGAGGTGCGGATGAGAGAAAGGATGGGTTCGTGTGAGGGCCGAGATATTTTGCTCTGTGTACTTATCGAAAAAAATCATAATAGACGGATAGATTCTCAATCTGTTTTTTTTTTCGCGTCCGCCTATGGTTGGGCAGAATGAACTTTCAACCCTCTCAATTGAACTGAATCGAATCAAATAGTATAAAAATATTATTTTGAAATAAAATTCAAGCATAATGGAATTACAATTCTGATGGAGTTGAGCACCCCGAGTTAACACGTGGCACGGGGAAATAACGTATCAGTGTCCACTGAACCTAAGCGCTGAAGTTATTGGGAAACATATAACCGTCAACTTTTAGGTCCAAATTCCATCGTTAGACCCTCTTTCGAGTCTCCAAAGATTATATTACTGTTTTTGATAATTTTAATTTTTATGATATTTAGGATAATTTAGATATTTTTAATATTTATGAATTCTAATGTGTCTAAATCAGTATCCTATTTTATTAATTTTATTTTCTATATTTTTTTTGAGAAGATTTTTTTTCTCTTTATAAAATTAAAATTAAGGTCAAGAATTTTTTTATTTGTTTTATTTTAGGATCTATTATTTATATAAATATATTTAATTGTACGAGGAATTACTCCTCTATTATTAAAAAAATTTCTCTTTTTCATAATTTTGCTCTGCTAGCCTTTTCTCCAATTCACATTCTCGTTCAGCCACGGAATAATTACTTGTTCCGGAAAGAAATGATGCGGATGACGAGTCATCAAAGTACAACCCTCGAAGACAATGACGGGGAGAAGATGCTCGTGCCTGCGAGGTTAACACGAGCATTAATGGGAACACACCGAAAAGTTTTCCGGCGAAGCCCATTCCGATGCTCAAGTCAGGAATCTGAACTATCATAGGAGGACAACGAGGAATCAGAATTTTCTCTAAGTGTGGAAAACTCACCCCCCTTTATCTGGATGTTGAGGTCTCTTATATACCTGAGGTTGCGGTCGCACGTGTCCCTACGTTTTCCTTTACGTCCCTTAATCATCGGTTACTTGATATCTTTTAGTAACAACCGTTGCGATCATTAAGGCCTTAATTGCCGCGCATTGCGGACAATAATTATTCGATGACTTTCCTACTTTGGAAAGAGGAATGACTACTTAAAGTCAGGCTTTTTAACTCCTATGTTGGTCTCCACTCTCCCGAGCCAGTATCGGGGCCACGTCTCTTGAGTTGGCCTCGGGGCCTTCATTCATTTTACTGAGATGGTCTCGAGAGCCCGATACCGGGTCGGACCTCGGGGGCTCTCGTCTGTTCTCCCGAGGTACTCTTGGGAGCCCAAGTGACGGTCTAACCTTGGGACTCTGAGCCATTATCCCGAGATATATAGTCTCGATCTAACCTCGGAGCTCAAGCTTAGTGGACCCTGCCACATATCTTCCCCCTGCCTCGTGTCAACCCTGGGATGTTCATCCTAATCACAAGTCTCCTTTTCAAGTCTAATCGAAGGAAATGTGGCTGACTAATTAGGCTGGTGGCACACCGAAGGGAAGCTAAGTGTTGACAGGGTGCCTATTGCCTTTCCTTCTCTCTTGGCAACTTGTCGGGTCCGAGGAATCGAAACATTCGTCTCTTGGCTTGAGGCGGTCTTTTGAATTAATCCAAAAGTCCTTGCGTATTCTAAGGCACGATAATGATAGCAGTTCATCACCCATTAAAAGCGCATGAGACCTCTTAGTGGCGAGGGAGCATTCCAGGGAGTGTGATATCGCCACGTGGTCAGATCTTTTCATCGTGATCTCCTTTTGATATGCGCCGCAGGGCCATACCAAACGATGACCATAAAGAGGGGCGACGCCTCGAGATGGGCGGTCATCACCATTCATGTGTTGTGCCCCCATTGTCCACACGAAGGTGGCTTCTTCTCTATAAAGAGGGAAGGCGAAAGCGTTCCTCTGCCTCCTTACATCGTCGATTAGCAGAGTTTGTGCACTCCGTTCTCGCCTACTATCATTTTCTGTCACTAGGGTTTCTCTTTCACACGTAAGTTTCCTTCTTCTTCCATCTTCTTCTCCCTCTCTCGTTAGAAATCATGGGCAAGGAAGGGGGAAAAGACCAAAATAGGAAGGAGAAACCGGAGAAGGAGGGGGTTTACCGCCCAGAGTGGTACGAAGCCACTTCGTCGAAGGTTAAGTCAGACACCCTCAGAGCCGCCTGCGAGGCATATGTTAGTAGGAGCCCTAGAGTCAATTATGTGATGATTGACTAGAGACTTTTTGTATCATATTCTATCATTAATAAAGGCATGTTTGGTTATTATACTTCTTTATTTTGTGCCAAATAACTAAGTATAATAATGTCCTTGTGTAGTAGGTTCTTATCTACATTATATCGATTGGTTGAATCGATAGTGAGATAATGTAGAGAACACTACACTAAATTATTCCTAGTCAAGCATTAATATTCAGGGACAATATTAATGCATGGAGACTAGCATATAGGTCAATTGATGACTTGAACTCACAAGTTATGGATATGTGATATCAAGTTGACACATGGGTATACATTAGAGAATGTGTACTGAATTGACCCACCATGAGAAAGTTTCATAAATTGTCATATGAGTGTCATAAACTTTCTCATGTGACTATTAGTATGAATAGTCCTTAGACCTGAAGTCACTATGGTTCCCTACATAAGGAGTTATGTACTTTGGTATCGTCAAACGTCACCCGTAATAGGATAGACTATAAAGGCGATCACTATGTATGTAATGAATTATACGGAGGGATGTGAGTGATGTAGATGGGATCTATCCCTCCCATATGACGGGAGTGATATCTGTGGGCCCCTTGATCGAGTAGGACTACTAAAACACATGGCCATGCTCAAATGAGTCAATATGAGATATTGAGCTCATTTGTTTGAGTGAGTCTACTCGGGGATCAAGAAACACAAGATTGATTGAGGATGACATGGTCTATGCCTCATTCATCAATCTAGATATCAAGGATAGAAGGACAAGGTCATACATTATCATAGTCACAGAGGTTTAGTCGGATCTCGACTTTTCTTATTACTTGGGTAGCAATGATGCATTGCTAGATGCCGCTCATTGCTTATGTGTCTAAAGCGTTTAGGCGCATTGTCAACGTCACGAGAACCTATTGGGTCACACACTAAGGACATGATGCTTCGGGAGCTCGAGTTGGGAACTCGGGAGATTTGATTGGGAGCCCGAGTTGGGAACTCGAGAGATCTGATCGGGAACTCAGGAGCTCGGGAGCTCGGGACAGGAGCTCAGGAGACTCGGGTCGGGAGCTTGGGTCGGGAGCTTAGGGACTTGGTCGGGAACTCGGCATTCGGCTGACTGGGTCGGGAGCTCGGCGCTCGACAGACTTTGTCGGGAGACATGGTCGGAAGCCCGAGAGGCCCGTTCGGAATTGTAGGCGAAATTCATTAAAGTGTTTAATGAAGGGAAGAGAAAAGTCTTTCATCATTGGATGAAGAGAAGGTGAATACTCACATGAAAAGATGTGCTCTTTATTGGCTTTAATGAAGGGAAGTCAAAGAGACAAAAGACTCTTCATATTCATGGGATGAATATAAAAGAGGGACTTGTCATTTTGAATGATAAGTGTGTGTGAGCTTTCCCTTCTTCCCTTCCTCTCTTCTTCCCCTTCTCCCTCTTGGCCGAAAACCTCTTTTGGGTTCTTGGTGGTCTTGTGAACTACCTCAAGTTGCTAGCACAACTAAGGTAGTTCTTCCCGAAGTTGAGAGATCGTGTCCGTGTGGATACGCATAGAGGCACGGACGCTTGAACGTGCAAGAGATCCGGCGTACTTGGATGAGCGGGATAACGTAAGGGCACGCTCTAAAGGTATACACTGTAGATAGATCTATTAGATAAATGAACTTCGTACGAGTTCACTTTCGCATGGATCGCTCGAGGGTTCTTGTTTCCGCTGCATTTTGTGTTTATGTCGCCGGGAGAACCCAACAGTGGTATCAGAGCTACTTGTGAAAGATCGTACACAGTATTATGCATTTTATATGTGATATAGAAGTAGGACAAGATTCATTATGAGTTGCATATAACTGTATGATATAGAAGTCGGGCTCCCGACCTCCCACTCGGGAAGACAGACCTCTGAGGTCATACCGAGCCGAAGTCTTCCGAGGCCATCTCGGGAGGATAGACGCTCGGGTCGTCCCAAGTGAGGAGATCCTGAGACTGTCTCGGGAAAAGGGGGTCCGAAGATCATACAGTCGCAATAAAGGTCTCGGATTCATTTGATGAATTCATCAAGGGCAGTGACTCATTCACGGGGTCGGCAAAATAAATTTTGTTTCGGGGGCGTTGCCCCTGAGCCCCCGCAAGGGCGCTGCCCCTTAACCCCGCCCGCTAACCCACCATGAGTTTCTGCTCAAAGGGCAAAATTTTATTTTTGCACTCATAATAAAATCAATGTCCTAAATCTATTGTATATGATTGATGACATGGTGCATGACTATGACCTTAACCCCAATGTGATTGGATGTGTATGTGTGCATGTGCATGTTGTAATTCATAATACGGCCTGCGTATCGTGCCTTATCTCTATTTTTTCTTCCTAAATTGTAATGCACAAAATAAGGAAGTGGAGTGTCCATTGAAGGATGAAGTTACAAGAAGGATGTCAACTACACATGATGACCGGAGGATGCTCTTGGAGAAGATGTTATCCCTAGGTTGACCATCGATCTTTTCATTGGCTTGAGAAGATCGTAGTATACAGGCCATAACCATGTCACGTTTTAATGCTTATATGTTGATATATGAAATGTGTGTATGTGATGCATGATTAAATGTTTTCTTAATTAAGTCAACTCGATATGTCTACCAAAATTTGGTACTCATAAACTACCTCGATCATTTGTTGTTGGGTTTGCCAAAGCAAAACAACGCATTTAATCTTGGTAGAGTGCGAGAAGACAATTGTGATGTCCCGCTATCAAACTTTGGGTGAGACTTAACTAAGTCACCTCAATTGGATTGAGAAACTTAGAGGCATATCCCAAAAGTTGGGAAAATTTGGATAAGAGGAAAATTATACTAAGTCTTGGGTGATTAGCCAAAGTTAACTCAAGATGATGTGTAATGTGAATCTTAACCCTTTTTCAAGAGTTGCATAAGATGTAATTGGTAAAATGTTACCTACCTAATTGTACCAAGTCTTGGGCGATTAGCCAAAGCTAACTCAAGATGAAGTATAATATGAATCTTGTCCCACATAAATGTAGTCGCTGTTTGGTTTGGAGCTAGTAGTGTGAGCAAATTGAGTTTGCCTACATCCATGACTAGCCCCTACAAAATCTCTACGATTTAGTGGGAGTATCATTTAATTAAAGACCTAATTAAATAATCTAGATATGATACGTATTTCTGCATGTTTTACTGTTGTAGATCACCATGTCGTCTAACACGTCAAATACACTCTCTCTATGATATGTCCTTGAGAAGGACAAGCTCAACGGAGCTAATTTCCTGGACTGGTACAGAAACTTGAGGATAGTCCTCAAACAAGAACGAAAATTATACGTCCTAGAGCAACCTCTTCCAGAAGCACCCGTCTACCGCCACCCGTGCCGAAAAGGATGCTTACAAGAAGCATCAGGATGATGCACTTGATGTATCATGTCTTATGCTTGCCACCATGAACTCTGAGCTTCAGAAGAAACATGAGAACATGAATGCACATGATATGGTTGAGCATCTAAAGCAACTATATCAAGGGCAAGCTAGGCACGAGCGGTTTGAGGTGTCCAAAGCCCTATTTGCATGCAAGATGCAAGAAGGAACTCCTGTAGGAACTTATGTACTCAAGATGATTGGGTATGTGGAGAACCTTGAAAGACTTGGATTTTCACTGAGCCAAGAATTGGCAACAGACCTTATCCTGCAATCGTTGCCGGAAGGGTACAATCAATTTCTCATGAACTACAACATGAATGAAATTGACAAACCTTTGCCCGAGATGCTCAGCATGTTAAGAACTGCTGAACCCAATCTCAAGAAAACCAAGACCAATAATGTACTGATGGTAAACAAGGGCAAAGGCAAATGGAAGCCTAAAGGCAAGGGTAAGACCCAAGCCAAAGGCAAGGCCAACTCTACTACATCCAAGGCTAAAGGTAAGGTGCCTAAGGAAGGGACCTGCTTCCACTGTGGTGAGACCGGCATTGGAAGAGGAACTGCAAACATTACCTGGAGGAAGTAAAGAAGAAAAGAAGTGAGACTTCTGCCTCAGGTATTTTTGTTATAGAAGTCAATCTATCTATCTTTTCTTCTTGGGTATTAGATACCGGATGTGTATTTCACATTTGTACTAATGTGCAAGGCCTTCAAAGAGCTAGATCATTGACAAAGGGCGAAGTGGACCTACGAGTAGGCAATGGAGCAAGAGTTGCTGCTATTGCTGTAGGAACATATTCTTTGTCTTTGCCCACTGGGCTTATCTTAGAACTAGAGGAGTGCTTTTATGTACCTGTATTAACTAAGAACATAATTTCAGTATCTTGTTTGGACAAGAAAGACTTTTTATTTATCATAAAGGACAAATGTTGTTCTATAATGCTAAATGACATGTTCTATTGTAATGCACCACTTATGAATGGACTCTATGTTCTAGATCTAGAGAACCCAATCTATAACATAAATACTAAACGGTTCAAACCAAGTGATTTGAACCAAACATATCTCTGGCATTGTCGCTTAGAACATATAAATGAGAGTCGCATATCCTAGCTCCATAAGGATGGATTACTGGACTCATTTGATTTTGAATCATATGAGACATGTGAATCTTGTCTTCTAGGCAAGATGACCAAGACTCCATTTAGTGGACACGACGAAAGAGCGACGAACTTGTCAGGACTCATACATACTGATGTAAGTGGCCCTTTCAATATCACAGCTAGAGGAGGTCAGTACTTCATCACTTTCACTGATGATGTCAGTAGATACGACTATGTGTATCTCATGAAACATAAGTTAGAATTCTTTGAAAAGTTCAAAGAATTCAAGAGTGAAGTACAAAACCAACTTGGCAAAAGTATTAAGATGCTTCGATCAGATCGAGGTGGTGAATACCTAAGCCAAGAGTTTCGTGACCATCTAGCAGAGTGTGGGATCATATCCCAACTCACTCCACCTGGAACACCACAATGGAATGGTGTATCCGAGAGGAGAAATCGTACTCTATTAGATATGGTACGATCAATGATGAGTCAGACAACCCTTCCTACTTCTTTATGGGGATTCGCTCTAGAGACTGCTCTTTTCACGCTTAATCGAGCTCCATCAAAGGCCGTCATAAAGACACCATATACGATATGGACTGGGAAGAGTCTCACCATGTCTTTTATGAGGATTTGGGGTTGTGAGGCTTATGTTCGACGTCAAGTCTCAGATAAACTAGGACCCAAATATGATAAGTGCTATTTTGTAGGATATCCCAAGGAAACAAAGGGATATTACTTCTACAATCCCACACTAAGCAAAGTGTTTGTCGCTAGAAATGGGGTTTTTTCTAGAAAAGGAGTTTATTTCTAGAAGAGTAAGTGGAAGTAAAATCCATCTTGAAGAAGTTCAAGATGCAGATAGTACTGAGGCCTTAATGGACATTGAACAGACACCACAAGATGTTGTGGATCATGAAGTTGTTGCATAAGAAGTTGTGGAACAACAAGCTGTTCAAGTAGAGCAACCTCTTTGCAGATCTGGTAGGATACGTTATCAACCTGAGAGATACTCATTTCTCTTATCTGACCATGATGATGTTACACTTATTGAGTTGAATGAGCCTACATCCTATCAAGAAGCTGTGATGAGCCCAGATTTTGAGAAATGGCTAGAGGCCATGAGGTCCGAAATGGAATCCATCTACACTAACCAAGTATGGACTTTGGTTGATCCACCTGAGGGAATTAAACCCATAGGGTGTAAGTGGTTCTTTAGAAGAAAGACTGACATGGATGGACTCATGCATACCTATAAAGGGCGATTGGTAGCTAAAGGTTTCAAGCAAATTCATGGTATTGACTCTGATGAAACCTTTTCACCAGTTGTGATGCTTAAGTCTATTCGGATCATGCTTGCTATTACAGCTTACCATAATTATGAGATCTGGTAGATGGATGTCAAAACCGTATTCCTAAATGGGAATCTACTCAAGGATGTGTACATGACACAACCTGAGGGTTTTGTAGATCCAGAGCATGCTGGAAAGGTATGTAAGTTGCAAAGGTCCATTTATGGGCTAAAGCAAGCTTCTCGAAGCTGGAATCTTCGATTCGATGATGCAATCAAAGCGTTTGATTTCATCAAAAATGAAGATGAACTCTGTGTCTATAAGAGGGTTAATGGGAGCACAGTTATCTTCCTAATCTTGTATATAGATGATATACTCCTCATTGGAAATGATATCCCTTCACTACAATCTGTGAAGACGTGGCTAGGGAATTGTTTTTCAATGAAAGACTTAGGTGAAGCAGCCTATATCCTAGGCATCAAGATCTATAGAGATAGATCTAAGAGATTGCTTGGCTTAAGTCAGAGTACATATATTGATAAGGTGCTTAATCGTTTTGCCATGCAGAATTCCAAGAAGGGATTTCTGCCAATGTCACATGCTATGAGTCTTTCGAAGACTCAATGTCCATCTTCTAAGGAGGAGAGAGACCGTATGGATCAGATCCCTTATGCATCCGCTATAGGGTCTATCATGTACGCCATGCTTTGTACTCGTCCAGATGTCTCGTATGCTTTGAGCATGACAAGCAGGTACCAGTCAGATCTAGGTGAAAGTCACTAGACAACTGTCAAGAATATTCTTAAGTACTTACGAAGGACGAAAGAATATTTCTTTATCTTTGGAGGCAATGAGGAGCTAGCTGTAAAGGGTTACAGTGATGCAAGCTTCCAAACAGACAGGGATGATTTCAGATCGCAGTCAAGGTATGTATTTTGCCTGAATGGTGGCGCTGTGAGCTGGAACAGTTCGAAGCAGGACATAGTCGCAGATTCTACAACAGAGGCCGAGTATATTGCCGCGTCTGAGGCGGCAAAAGAGGTTGTTTGGATTCGGAAGTTCATTACAGAGCTTGGTGTGGTTCCTAGCATAGTAGACCCAATAGACCTCTATTGTGACAACAATGGGGCTATTGCGCAGGCTAAGGAACCTCGCTCTCATCAGCGGACCAAACACATACTACAACGCTTCCATCTTATTCGAGAGATCATCGATAGAGGAGATGTGAGGATATGCAGAGTACACACGGATTCTAACATCGCAGATCCTTTGACCAAGGCTTTGGCACAAAAGAAGCATGATGGTTGATAAGTACCATTTTATTAATTATTTTAGTTGCTAAAATCCATGTTTGACCCATGTTATACTTGCTTAATTGTGAAATTACCCTAGGTTTTAGAACTTACTTTTATTTTGGACTTAATTGCAAATCTTGATATATTTGAATTATTTTGCCACTAAATTTTTGATCTATTTTTGTAGGCATGAAAGGATCATGGACCTAGGGCATACTGGGTTAAACTTGAGTCGGAACTAGACCCGGATCGAGTTATCAAGCTTCGGATTAATCTGGGCTGTCCGATTCAAAAGTGGCTAGATCTTAGCCATCTGGGACCATCTGAGGCAATCCAAGCTAGGGTTAGGGTTAATCAAGCACTCTGATCAAGATCTGAAGGTTTCATCCAAATCAGAGATCATTCAACCGTTGGATCAAGCTCGGAGGGCTCTAGACTGTCCATTTAAAGATTAGGTTGATCTGGACCATCCGTTGCACATCTGGAGGATCCGAGCTACCACGAGGCAGATCCTGACCCTTGATCAACATCGTCAAAGTTTGGGTCAGATCGGATGAAGATCAGCCATTGGATTTCCTCAAATCAATCTGGGCCGTCCATTGTTAAGTATTTAATCAAAAATTCCCTCAGTTTCTTCCTCGTCGCGTCCTCGTCGCAATGTTCCTTCATCTTCATTTTTCTTCATGTTTTCTTCGAGTTTTCTTCAGTTTTCTTCAATCCGTGGGCGCGGCCACCTCAATTCTTCATTTAGAACAAGATCTGGATCATTGGGAGGAAGCTGTTGTGGAGATTTCAGCTCAAATTCGCACCGGACAGAGCTGTTTGAGGGTTTCGACAACTTTGTGGTCCGATCACTCGTTTCTCATCCGCGAGCCATTTTCGATCATCTGAGCCATCTGTAGGGGTCCTCAGGTGAGCTCAGAGCATCTCCAAATCATCATCGCAATCCATTAAACCGAGATCGAAGAGTTCGGATTGGATTTCCCCAGTTGAGCTCAGTTTGAGCAGAGTCGATTGTAAAGCTGATTTCTAGTGATTTGCGGAGCTGAAGGGGTTCTTGGCTTGCTCTTGCGTGACGAACAAGGAGTTCTTGAGTGAATGGAGTGATTGAGGAGTAGATTCTTCAGTTAATTTCTGTTTTAGCTGTAATTTCCTTTTCTGCGTGCCATTTATTGTTTCTGAATTTCAGATTAGTCAAGCTTAGTTTCTGATTTGTTCCTGCTTTAATTAGTTTCGATTATGCAAGTTAATTAGATTTATTGTTTGTTAGTGAACAATTGTATTTGAATTCAGTTTATTTCCTAATCTAGTTCATGCGTATCAGTTTTATGTCCTGTTCTGTCTTTGCGTATCAGCTGCGTATCAGTTTTTTACCCTGTTCTGCAATTTCAGCTTAGTTAAGTTTAGCTTTCGGATCTGTCCTGCTTCAATTAGTCTCAATCTTGCAATAGCATTAGATAGGTTACTTGTTAGTGAGCAATTGATGTAAATTTTAGTTTGCTTCGCATTAGTTTCATTTCAGAAATTCTCGTTTAGCTGCTGCGTATCAATTTCAGCTTAAGTTCTGTGGAAACATTTCAGTTCAGCTTTTGTAGTTTGGATCAAGTGAACTTAGATCTTCTACATCTTGTTTGTCACTCGATTGTGCATTTTAATCTCAATTGTTTTGTTTGATTTTTCAATCAATTCGTAGCTGCATTTCAGTCTTCAAGTTCTAAAATTCTGTATTAGATTTCTGAAGTTCCTCATTTCATCCCTGCATTCATTCATTGCTGCACATCAGTTGGATTCTGAATTCTCATTACTTACTGCATATGCTGCGGAAATCTCCAGTCGATTGTGTGCTTCACGTTCATTTGCTTTACATCAGTTGTGTATCTGTTTTCGTATCAAGCAACAATTCAAGCCTACAGTTTGCCATTTCTGACTTTGTTTCAGCTTTTATTTTGCGTATCAGCTTGCAATTGTACTTGGGTTGTTCTTGAGCAATGATCTCCATTTGTGCATTTGAGTTTAGTTCTGAATCCTTGTTTGACTGCCAATTTATCTTGACTTATAATTCTGTTTTATGCCTTCTAGTGTGAATTTCTGCAGCTTGCCTCAGTAAAGTTTCGGAATTGCAGTTCCTTTGCAATTGAAATCAGTTGTTTTGCATCCAGCTTGTATCAAGTTTAATGTTCATATCTGCAATTAGATTATTGTATTCTACATGAGTAACAGTTGAAGATTCAACCCATTGTATCAAGTGTGGTTGCCTTGGTTAATTCAGTTTCCCATTGATTGAGTTGTTAATTGCCATCATTTTGTTTAGCTTATGAGCTATGTTTCCTTAATTTCCTTGAAATTTCATGTCCAATTGAACCCAAAATCCAGATTTTATTTGAAACCCAAAATTCACAAACGATACATAAACTCGAGCTCGAATCAAACAACCTCAACTAGTCCCTAGGAAAAATACGACTTGTGGCCCCTTTACTACGTTTTCATCTTTGATTGCAAAAAGGGTTTTCAGCTTTTATACATATCTAAATTTTGAGACCCACACTTTCGTGACACCTAATCCGTGGCCATCAATGGTCATACTAGGTCATTGGGTATTAGATATTACAGTGATTGACACTAGTGCTAGTAGGAGATTGTTAGTAGGAGCCCTAGGGCTAATTATGTGATGATTGACTAGGGACTTTTTGTATCATATTCTATCATTAATAAAGGCATGTTTGGTTATTATACTTCTTTATTTTGTGTCAAATAACTAAGTATAATAATGTCCTTGTGTAGTAGGTTCTTATCTACATTATATCGATTGGTTGAATCGATAGTGAGATAATGTAGAGAACACTATACTAAAGTATTCCTAGTCAAGCATTAATATTTAGGGACAATATTAATGCATGAAGACTAGTATGTAGGTCAATTGATGACTTGAGCTCACAAGTCATAGATATGTGATATCAAGTTGACACATTGGTATACATTAGAGAATGTGTACTGAATTGACCCGCCATGAGAAAGTTTCATAGATTGTCATATGAGTGTCATAAACTTTCTCATGTGACTATTAGTATGAATAGTCCTTAGACCTGAAGTCACTACGGTTTCCTACATAAGAAGTTATGTACTTTGGTATCGTCAAACGTCACCCGTAACAGGGTGGACTATAGAGGCGATCACTGGGTATGTAATGAATTATGCGGAGGGATGTGAGTGATGTAGATGGGATCTATCCCTCCCATATGACGGGAGTGATATCTGTGGGCCCCTTGATAGAGTAGGACTACTAAAACGCATGACCATGCTCAAATGAGTCAATATGAGATATTGAGCTTATTTGTTTGAGTGAGTCTACTCGGGGATCAAGAAACACAAGATTGATTGAGGATGACACGGTCTATGCCTTATTGGTCAATCTAGATATTAAGGATAGAAGGACAAGGTTATACATTATCATAGTCACAGAGGTTTAGTCGGATCTCGACTTTTTTTGTTACTTGGGTAGCAATGATGCATTGCTAGATGCCGCTTATTGCTTATGTGTCTAAAGCGTTTAGGCGCATTGCCAACGTCACGAGAACCTATTGGGTCACACACTAAGGACATGATGCTTCGGGAGCCCGAGTTGGGAACTCGGGAGATCTGATCGGGAGCCCGAGTTGGGAACTCGGGAGATCTGATCGGGAGCCCGAGTTGGGAACTCGGGAGATCTGATCGGGAACTCGGGAGCTCGGGACAGGAGCTCGGGAGACTCGGGTCGGGAGCTTAAGGACTTGGTTGGGAGCTCAACATTCGACAGACTGGGTCGGGAGCTTGGCGCTCGGCTGACTGGGTCGGGAGCTCGACGCTTGGCAGACTGGGTCGGGAGCTCAGCGCTCGGCAGACTGGGTCGGGAGACATGGTCAGAAGCCCGAGAGGCCTGATCAGAATTGCAGGAGAAATTCATTAAAGTGTTTAATGAAGGGAAGAGAAAAGTATTTCATCATTGGATGAAGAGAAGGTGAAGAGTCACATGAAAAGATGTGCTCTTTATTGGCTTTAATGAAGGGAAGTCAAAGAGACAAAAGATTCTTCATATTCATGGGATGAATATAAAAGAGGGACTTGTCATTTTGAATGATAAGTGTGTGTGAGCATTCCCTTCTTCCCTTCCTCTCTTCTTCCCCTTCTCCCTCTTGGCCGAAACCCTCTTTTGGGTTCTTGGTGGTCTTGTGAACTACCTCAAGTTGCTAGCACAACTAAGGTAGTTCTTTCCGAAGTTGAGAGATCGTGTTTGTGTGGATACGCATAGAGGCACGGGCAATTGAACGTGCAAGAGATCCGACGCACTTGGACGAGCGAGATAACGTAAGAGCACGCTCCAAAGGTATACATTGTAGATAGATATATTAGATAAATGAACTTCGTACGAGTTCTCTGTTGGTGCAGGAAGCACCATATCGAACCTGGTTTTGATATTGGCAAAGGATTCAAAGTTAAGTTTATTTGTGATCTAACAATGTTACTCAAGTGTGCAGATATAAAGTCCTAGCGAAGGAATGCTAGGCACCTGGCGAAGGACTGCCAAGAAACAAAGTCCTAGCGAAGGAATGCTAGGCACCTGGCGAAGGACTGCCAGGATACAAAGCCCTAGCGAAGGACTGCTAGGCACTTGGCGAAGGACTGCCAGTATCCAAGCCCTAGCGAAGGACTGCTAGGCAACTGGTGAAGGACTGCCAGTATCCAAGACCTAGCGAAGGAATGCTAGGCGCCAGGCGAAGGACAGCTTGGGACTGAAGCCCTAGCGAAGGAATGCTAGGCACCGGGCGAAGGACAGCTCGGTATCCAAGACCTGGCAAAGGACCGCCAGGCAAAAGTCCAACCAAAGGAGCGGTTGGCATCAGGTACATTCTCCCGAGAGGAGTAGGTGAGGACGCGATCCCCGTCGAGGGAACAGTAGGCGTTGGTTCGACCTAGGGTTCCATTTTGGAGACCCAAAGTCAGAACCAAGACACCTAAGGCTGTATAAAATAATATAATACTGCTTTTTGGACTAACCCTGGATGCAGGACCGAAGGACTGAGTATCTGCAACTCAGAGAGCCTCAAAGGAGTGAGGCAGAAGCTGAGCAGGGCGCCCCGGATGTTCCGGGCGCCCCCAAGGTCAACCCAAGTCAGCAGGAGCGAAAACACGCCTCGACAGTTATATGTCGGGGGGCCCCGGATGCTCCGGGCGCCCCGCCTGTCGCGGGCACCCCCAGTGCCAGCTGCCGAAGCACACCCTCACGAAGCCAAAAGGATGAAGGCTTTACCCGGTCAATGCGGGCGCCCCGAGCGCTCCGGGCGCCCCGGTCAAACCTGATCCCGATTTTGAAGGGATCAGATGTTGACCGCGCTGGAGACAGATCGACCGCCACGTGGGGGGCGACCCCAACGTCCCGAGCGCCCCCAGGCCCTATATAAAGGGCCCTTGACCCCAAGCTTCAAACAACACTTTCAATCAACGCTTCTACGCTCTTCTGCTCTCGCGCCTCGCTCCGGAAACCTTCCAACTCGAGCCGACGACGTCCCGCTGCTCCGAAAAAGATGACCTACATCGGACGTCGGTAAAAGAAGAGCTTCTTTTTAATTGTTTACTGTGCTGTATTTGTAAATCAATCTTTGTAAACCATTATTGCGCCTCATATAGAATTGCCCAAAGTAAACAGTCAACGACCGTGGGCCTTGGAGTAGGAGTCGACCTAGGCTCCGAACCAAGTAAAAATTACTGTGTTCGCGTGTTTGCTTTTATCTTCCGCTGTGCAATTTCTCTATCCCTAAAATCTGAACGATTTCCGATATTCACCCCCTCTCTATCGGTTCTCTCGATCCAACATTCTCTTTAGCATGGATCGCTCGAGGGTTCTTGTTTCCGCTGCATTTTGTGTTTATGTCGCCGGGAGAACCCAACAGCATATGGCATTCTGGCAGAGTTGGATGTAAAGGTCCTTAGGTTAGACCAATCCCCCGTACCCCTAGGGGTTTTCACCTTCTTCTTAGGGCAGGTAGAATTTGGTTTTCGCTTTTCTCTTCCACCCTTTTTCATGGCCATCTCCACTTATTTTGACATCCCCTTGCACCAGATGGCTTCCAATGCCTTCGCTCAAATGGGTGGGGCATTCATCCTCTTTAAGCTCTTCAATATCCCCTTGATCCCTTGTTTCTTCCATTTTTTCTTTCTCCCAAACCTGGCAACCAGAGGGGCGTTTAGTTTTACTGCTCACCCCGACCATAAGTTCATAGGAAGCCTTCTTTCCTCCCATAAGGGCTGGAAGGAACGCTTCTTCTTCATTAGGCTTCCCGAGCGTCCCTTTTACCCAACCTGCTGGAGAGAAGACCTACCCCCTCTCCTAGAGCTAGGCAATTTTCAACAAGACTCGGGGTACCAGAGGGCCAGAAGCGTCCTGGCTGGTATGGAGTTTCACGTCCCCAGCCTGATGCGGCGTGAAGAACTACTGTATCGGCTTGGGCTCAGCTCCAAAGTCACCAGCTCTAGCCGAAGCCTCAGTAAGTTCATATTTTTTATTACATACTTGTTGATTCTAACTGATGGCTTATTATTTTTGTATTGTAGAGGACATCATGCTATCTCGAGCGATGAACAAGCTCCTCAAATGAGAGTTGGCCAACGAGCAAGCCTTAGCGCCTCCTTCTGCGACCGAGTCTTTCGAGGGCTCTAGGCAGATCCCGACTGAGGAGCAGAAGACTACCAAGTCCTCTGGCCTTAAGGTGGCCTCTAGGGGAGAGGTGGCGACAAAAAAGTACCGATTCAGGCTTTTGTACCGAAGACAGGGCCCACTGAGAAATCGAGCCGACCACCTACCAAGCGGTCGCGCCTCATGCTGCCGGTTGAGGAGGGGGTGGACGAAGAAAGTGGGCCAAAAGACCACAGGTAGAAGCTTGCAATCCCCCCGACTCATCGATGAAAGAGAACCTGCCCGGCCAAGGTGGCGACGGACGAGGAGGACACTGTTCCTCTCTCCACACACTACCAGAAGGCGGCGCCGGCCCCTGTAGCACCGGCGGGTGAGGCTGGGGTATGTCCCGAAGATGTCGAGACCTCCAGCAGCCTCAAGGGCAAGAAGGTAAGGCCCGCCAAGCCCACTCTCACCAGTGTCAACTTGCCCCGAAAGGTAAAGGCGGCAGAGAAGGCGACCTCCTTGGGTTCTCGACTAGTGGAGTTGAAGGAGGCACCGACAGAGGGTCGTAGCTCCGAGGGAGCCGCCAGCACAGAGGAGGATATCCCGAGGCTCTCCCGAGTACCCGTCGAAGCGCCTTGCATCCAGCCCCTCCGCCGAGGAGCCGGGAAGCTGCGAGAGGAAGGACTTCATGTGTTTCGGCTGGGCCACTCGCCAACCTGCACAAGTCCCTCCTGAAGGTAAAGATGTCGTGCTCTTCTGTTATCACTGGTCATTCTTTCTAATTTCCGTTATTTACTATGGTAGACTGCTTATGACTGCCTCATCGCGGGCATCCACTTATCCTCCAGGAAGGAGACCGATGCCTTGCGCCAACGGGTAGCAGAGTTGGAGGTAGAGGTCCATCGGCTCGCGAGGAAGGATTAATGCAGGCGGAGGTCAGCAGGGCCCTTCGAGCTAAAGTGGATCACTACATGGACTCCCTGCTGGCCTCAGAGTCCGCTCTGCACAGCTCTCGCCACCGGGAGTACCTCTTATCCGAGCTGACGAAGACCCTCACTGATGAGGTGAGTCATTTAGCTCAGGAGATGAAGTGCTCCGAGGAGCAGGAGACCAAGTTGTTGGAGGGGCTTCGCCTCCGGCAAGAAGATTCAGAGCAAGACAAGATGCAACTCTGAGCGACCACAGAGCAGCTCGAGAAGACCCAGGCTGCTCGGGACCAGCTATCCACGGAGGTAGGTGAGTTGAAGGCTGCCTGGGACTAGGCCTTGGAAGCATTGAAGACATATAAGGCTAACGAAGAGTCCCGGCAGGTGGAGGCGGAGGTGGCGTTCAAGGTCAGATTCCTTCAATCCGATGAGTTCGGGGACCTCCTAGCCGGCCAAGTGCTGAGACGGTTGAAGCAAGACTTCCACAGGGCAGTCCAGCAGATTCGTCGAGCGGGAGTACTGAAGTGGGACGTCGAGCTCAGCTTCCTTAACATCAGCAAAGCTTGGGATGAGTTGCCGCCTGAGGAGAAGGAGTTGTAACTTGCTTGCTTTCGTTTCTTCACCTGTATATATTATTTTTTTTCTTTTCCCTTTTTCTTTTTCAAGGTACTTCGGATGTAACCCTCCATTTAAATAAAATACTTTTGTACTACTGTCTTGTGCACTCTGAGTTTGTATTTGTATTGATTCCTTTTGTATTTCAAGCTTGTATTTGTATTACCTCCTTCTGTATTTTCAAGTGCACGTCTTTTGTTCTCATCTCTGGTAGACTTTGTCTAATATCTTGCAGCTTTTGCCAAATAATCCTTATCAACGAAGGGTCGAGCGACAGCCACTACGAGCGGGTGACGTCTAGCACGGCGACTATGAGGAGGTGACGGGGCTAAGGAGAGTCCCGACAATGGAAGGGAGCTCGGGCGAAGGAGAGGCATAGTTCCCGTCATCCTCGACTGAGCTGAGTCTTCTTTAGTTACTGTACCCCGCATATGAATATGTATTCATCCTCTATTCCTCTTCTTGAATGACTGTACTCCCAATGTTATTTGTTTTTTGCATTTCCTTTGAATATAACCCCCAATGTAATCTTTACTCATAAATGAAAGATACCTTGTTGCCTGTGTGTTATGTGTTCTTCTCTTTCGATAATTCCAACTTATATTTGTCTTCTATGTTTAATTGGGTGTTCTCCAAGTGTAACTCTTGCTAATAAATAAAATACCCTTATCTTCTATGTCTCGTTGCTAGTTTGCTGTGCATTTTTCCTCGCCTCTTGACCCATATAGACTTCATTCCGAATGCAATGTCTATCATCTAGGGAGATGTCTAACATCCGGGGAGAGACAGGGATTTAGTGTGTGGCCAATTGTCCATGCGAGCAAGGACAGGGCTCAGCCTGTTCAATAGTTCGCCAGGCCAACCTATCTCAGATGTCAGCAACCCTTCCTCAGCGCCAGGCTTAAGCTTAATAACCTCTGGTCGGGCATCCTCAACACCACAACCGGCCTATACATCACGGGCATCCGCAGTACCTTGAGATGGTAGGAGTTTATGCTCCTCCTGGTCAGGAATCCTCGGCACTATGACCAGGCCTTACACATCTCGGGCATCCGTAGCATCTCGAGATGGTAAGAGTTTATGCTCCTCCTGGTCGGGCATCCTCGGCACCATGACCAGGCTTACTTATCTCGGGCATCCGCAACACTACGAGATGGTAGGAGTTTTCGCTCCTCCTGGTCGGGCATCCTCGGCACCATGACCATGCCTACTCATCTTGGGCATCCGCAACACCACGAGATGGAAGGAGTTTTTGCTCCTCCTGGTCGGGTGTCCTCGGCACCACGACCAGAGCTATTCATCTCGGGCATCTGCAGCACCACGAGATGGTAAGAATTTTTGCCCTCCTAGTCGGGCATCCTTGGCACCATGACCAGGCCTACTCATCTCGGGCATCCACAGCACCACGAGATGGTAGGAGTTTTTCTCCTCCTGGTCGGGCATCCTTGGCACCACGACCAGACCTACTCATCTCGGGCATCCGCAGCACCACGAGATAGTAGGAGTTTTTTGCTCCTCCTGGTCGGGCATCCTCGGCACCACGACCAGGTCTACTCATTTCGGACATCCACAGCACCACGAGATGGTAGGAGTTTGCTCCTCCTCGTCGAGCATCCTCAGCACCACGACCAGGCCTACTCATCTCGGGCATCCGCAGCACCACGAGACAGTAGGAGTTTTTGCTCCTCCTGGTCGGGCATCCTCGGCACCACAACCAAACCTACTCATCTCGGGCATCCACAACACCACGAGATAGTAGAAGTTTTTGCTCCTCATGGTTGGGCATCCTCGGCACCATGACCAAACCTACTCATCTTTGGGCATCTGCAGCACCACGAGATGGTAGGAGGTTTGCTCCTCCTGGTCGAGCATCCTAGGCACCACGACCAGGCCTACTCATCTCGGGTACCCGCAGCACCACGAGATGATAGGAGTTTTGCTCCTCCTGGTCGGGCATCCTCGGCACCACGATCAGGCCTACTCATCTCGAGCATCCGCAACACCACGAGATGGTAGGATTTTCAAGCAACTGCATCGGGTCTTGATGAGACATTTCGTTTATATCTTTCATTATTGAAACTGCAAAGCAGTGCAAACATGAATACCAATACATATTGTATCTCACAAGGCTCACCGAGTACGATATGGTTGGAGTTAATTAGCATACCATAGCCTCTCCAGCTTCTTGCCCTTGTCGTCTTGTAGGTAATAGCTACCTCTAATGAGCTTTTTGACGACGGTGTAGGGTCCGCTCCACTATGGCTCGAGCTTTCTGGGGTTGCCGACCGACTTGATTCTTTTCCAGACCTTATCTCGACTTGGAAAGTTCAGGTGACCACTCGGCGATTGTACACTTGCTATATATGCTGCCGATATGCAACCTGTCGAGTGGTTGCCTTGTCTTGCACTTCTGCGACCAGGTCCAGGTCAATCAGTCGTTCTTAGTCATTGTCTTCCTTGTTGTAGTTTTGTCGCCAAACAGACTCATCACCTATCTCCACCGGAATTATCGCTTTCGCTCCATACACCAAGTTGAAGGGACTCAGGCCTGTTCCTTCTCTGGGAGTGGTGCGATATGATTATAGAATGCTTGGGAGCTCTTCAACTCAACTGCCTCCGATGTGGTCCAGCTTTATCTTGAGCGCCTTGATTATCTCTCGGTTGACCACTTCTGCTTGGCCATTGCCTTGTGGATATGCGACTGAAGTGAAGACTTAGTGAATACCCAGTCCTTCACACCACTCTCTAAGCTTGCATCCTGCGAATTGTCTGCAATTTTCTGACACCAACTTGTAGGGAATGTCGTACCTGCAGATTATATCCTTCCACAAGATTTTCATTACGGCAGCCTCCCGTGATGTTCGCAAGCGGTTCAGCTTCAACCCACTTCGAGAAGTAGTCGACCAGCACCAACAGGAACTTCTTCTGCTGAGGTCCGATTGGGAAAGGACCCACAATGCCCATTCCCCACTGATCGAATGGGCAGGAAACTATGAAGGTTCGAAGTAGTTCCGTTGGGCGATACGTAATATGCTGATGCTTTTGATAGGTCTCGCATCCAGCAATGAATTTGATGGCATCTGCTTGCAGCGTAGGCCAAAAGTATTCAGCCAGGATAATCTTCCTAGCCATCGATCTTCCCCCAATATGGCTCTCGCATATGCCTTCGTGCACCTCTCGCATGATGTAGTCGACTTCCCCTGGCCCGATACACTTGAGCAAAGGCCAGGCGAAGACTCTTTTATATAGTTGCTCCCTGACTAGCGTAAATCTGGAAGCCCGATGATGGAAAAACCAAACTTCTTTATCGCCCACCGGTGTAGCTCCACTGCGTAAAAACTCCACATAGGGTTGCCTCCAGTCGGGTAATGCAGCATCAGCGGCCTCCTCTTCGATCTGAGCCACCGTTCCTTCTGTAGCACTGGTCTCGTCCAATGTCCACGAGGTAATGGAGCTGACCAACTTGGCTAGCTAGTCTGCCTTATCATTGTCAGCTCGGGAGATCTTCTGCAAAACAACCTCGTAAAAGAGGACCTCAGCTGTTCATACATGACCACATACCTTTGTAGACGCTCATTCTTTATTTCGAACTCGCCTTTTATCTGCTGGGCGACAAGCTGAGAGTTTGAATGCAAGATGACCCTAGCAGCTCCCGCTTGCTTAGCAACTTGTAACCCCACTAGAATCGCCTCATATTCGGCTTCGTTGTTGGTGACTCGGAAGTGGAGTCGGATAGACAGTTGCAATACATCTCCCCTGGGGGTGATCATCAGGACTCCGACCCCGCTGTTCTTGTGGTTGGAGGAACCATCGATGTAGATTTTCCATACTCCATTAGCTTCATGTTCTAGGACAGCCTCGAGCATAAAATCAACAAGAGCTTGTGCCTTGATGGCGGTACGGGGGTGGTACTCAATCCCATACTCACTCAACTTCGTCATCCACTTGATCAGCCGTCTTGAAGCCTCTGGGTTTGTGAGGACGTACCCAAGGGCCTATTGGTGAGAACCACCACTGGATGCGCCATGAAATACGACCTCAATCTTTGGGCGGTCAGTACCAAAGCGTAGGTCAACTTCTCCAGGGTGGTATATCGAGTTTCTGCGTCCTTCAGGAGATGTCCGAAGAAGTAAATTGGGAACTGAGTAGCACCTTCTTCCCAAATGAGCGTAGAACCCATGGCTTGATCAGCCGTGGACAGGTAGATGAACAGTGTTTCTCCCTCCAACGACTTATATAGGATGGGGAGTTCGGCGAGGTATGCTTTTAAATAT
>JAGFNQ010006193.1:384882-448187 GCA_024364735.1 Boesenbergia rotunda
TCTCTGCCTTAGCCTCAATCCCCCTTTCCGTCACCATATACCCGAGGAACCGACCACTCTTCACCCTAAACAAATATTTGGCGGGGTTTAGTTTCAGCTTGTTGGCCCTCAATTTGGCGAACGCTTCTTCCAGGTCAGCTATTATGTCTTTCCCTTTATTTGTCTTGACCAGGATTTCATCCACATATACTTCAATATTCCACCCTATCTGGTGCTGAAAGACTTTGTTTATCATCCTCTGATAGATTGCGCCTGCATTGCACAACCCAAACGCTATGACATTGTAGCAGTAGGTACCATTTGCCGTCACAAAACTAACTTTTTCTTGATCTTTACGAGCAAGAGGAACCTGGTGGTATCCCTGATAAGCATCCAACATCGAAATAAAATCATAGCCAGAGGTAGAATCCACCAGCTGATCAATTCGAGGCAAGGGGTAGCAGTCTTTAGGCCATACTTTATTTAAATCTCTAAAATCAATACAGACCCGCCATTTATCCCCAGGCTTAGGGACAAGTACAAGATCCGCCAGCCAGGTCGGGAATTGAACTTCTCTTATGTGTCCGGCCTTCAGCAACTTGACGACTTCTTCTCTGATAATCTTATCATGCTCAGGAGCAAAGTGTCTTCGCCTTTGTTTAATTGGTCGGGGTCTCGGAGTTATATGCAATTGGTGTGTGTCCAAGGCAGGGGGACTCCTTTGATCTCTTCAGTAGCCCACGCAAACACGTCCCGATGGTCCCGCAAGCAGCTGATCAGACGGCTTCTCAGCTCTGGTGTAAGGTCAGCCGCAATCCTTGTGATTCCTCCCTATGGTTGAGGATGAATCTGGACTTCTTCGCTTTCGACCTCCCTGTGTTCTTCTTTGGGTCCTTCTTCTTCTCGAGGGTTGGCAAGGTCGATTTATAGCATTTCATGCGTCTTCGGGTTTTTGCGGGCTTCTATCCTGACCTCCCCGCTGTAGCACCACAGGGAAGCTAGCTGTTCCCCTTTGATCTCGACCACCTGCTCACCCACCGAGAACTTGATCTTCTGATGGTAGACTGAGACCATTGCCTGGAAGAGGCTGAGCGTTGGACGCCTCAGGATGGTATTGTAGGACGATGGGGCATCCATGACAATAAAGGGCGTCTTTCTCATCCTCTCCAGCGTGTCATCCCCCAGCGACAGGGACAAGGAGATCTGCCCTATCGGCTGCACCATATATCCGGTTAAGCCGAAGAGCGGGGTGGAGATCGGACGCAACTCATCCTCGTCGATTTGCATCTGGTCCAGAGCTGCCTTGTATAGGATATTGACTGAGCTACTTGTATCCACAAAGACGGGATTAACCTCGTAGTTAGGTATTCGTGCGAGGATTACCAGTGCATCTTCATGGGAGGCGTCCACGTCCTCCAGATCCTCACGGCCGAATGAAATAATAGGGCCTTGGCGCCTATCGCTGCTCGTCCCAATGACGTAGTTCTCCAGCCGACGTGTGTGGGCCTTCCTTGCCCGATGAGAGTCTCCTCCAGTGGGTCCTTCGGAGATTACTCCCACATGGCCTGATGGAGGCCTACGCGCCAGAGCTTTGCCCTTCTGGGGATCTCTTTCGGGGGAGATAGATTGGCGGGGCGCTATCTCCCGACTCCTTCCCCTTGAATGCGACCGGGATCGCCGCTTGGATCTGTCCTCTCATGATTGTCGTCTTTGAGAGGAAGGTGTTGGGAACGAGATGGCTATAGAGGGGGGGGGGTGAATATAGACAACCACTTTCTCCTTCTAAACTTATCACGATTTCTGCAACTCAAATATCAGTAGCACAGCGGAAAGAGTAGAAAACAGAGTGTGCAGAAAGACAAAACGAAAGCAAAACAAACACGACTAGCAAGATCACTAACAAGGAGGGTTTACAAGGTTCGGGGATAACTTGCCCCTACTCCTTGGCGTGCCCTTGAGGTGGGCGATCCCTTGATCGTCAGCAGATCAAGCCCCGGTTAACACCGGATATGAAGCAACCTCCTTCTCGGTGGAGAAACCTCCCCACAGTGTGTTTCAAACAATGATATAGAATGAGCACAATGAAACAACAACAAGAAGGATCTTACTCAAACACTTAGCAAGGACAAAACACAGCAAGCTTCCCTGAGCTCCACCCAGTGGCGATCTCACGCAGACCCCTGCTCCGTGTCTTCCCACTGTCGGACTCCAAGCCTCTTGTTTTCTCCTTCAAGCGCTCAAGTATGATGATTGCTCCTCAATAGCTTGCTTAGAATCGTTGAAGAACTCAAGAACAGAAAGCTTGTAACACAGGAACTCAAGAGCACGAAAAACTGAAGAACTGATTTCTAACTCTCCTTCTCGCGTTCCTTTTTGTTTCTCCGCCAAGCGACAAGTGACAACATCTCTGTAGCTCCCAGCTACTCATCTGCCAACGCCAGCCTCTACTGAGCTATCTCTGGACTCACTGAGCTCCCCTCAGTCAAGCTCCAGTCTCAGCTCCAGTCTGCAGCTCGCCGTTGCAACCTGAGATGAGAAAGGGACAAACCTGCTCCAAGGAAAGCACTCTTTGACTTCTCCTTGAGTGTTTGAATCCTCCCCTGTCACATGAAACTCAATCAGAGCATTAGAGCAGCAAATCAAGCAGCATATCAAATATCAGAAACATACATCAGCAAATCAGATACGATCAGACGCTCTGACCACGTCTGACAGTGAAATTTGAATTAAAGTGATCGGTCACCGGACCGATCCAGGGTGTGTGGATCGGTCACCAGATCGATCCACTGCTTCGCTGGGATTCTCAGCTCTCGCAGCTCTACACGCCTTATCGGTCACCAGACCGATCAGGGTGAAGCCTGATCGGTCACCAGACCGATCAGAATGGATCCTGATCGGTCACCCAGATCGATCAGGGCAGATGAACAGTTATTTTTTTAATCAAATCCAAGATCCCTGATCGGTCACCTGACCGATCCAAGACTTTGATTAGCAAGGGAACTCACTCACCGTTTGCTCCCTGATCGGTCACCAGACCGATCAGGAGCAAGACAGCAAGGAAGCAGCCTGCTCCCTGATCGGTCACCGGTCCGATCAGGAGCCACACAGTAGATTCCCAATCTCACTGTGCGCTCCCTGATCGGTCACCAGTCCGATCAGACATAGCTGGATCGGTCACCAGACCGATCCACTAAGGAGCAGCGTGCCAATGTCCCTGATCGGTCACTAGACCGATCCAGTGACTCAACCCTAGCCCTCCAAGCTAGGAATTCATCCACCTTAGCCCTCCAAGCTAAGGATTTTTCCATCTAACTCTCCAAGTTGGGAATTTGCACCTAACCCTCCAAGTTAGGACTTTTCACCTAGCCCTCCAAGCTAAGACTTTTCACCTAGCCCTCTAAGCTAGGACTTTTCACCCAACTCTTCCGAGTTAGAACATCATCCAACCTAGCCCTCCAAGCTAGGCACCTGACCCTCCAAGCTAGGACTTTTTCACCTAATTCTCCAGGATGGGAATTTGCACCTAACCCTCCAAGTTAGAACTTTTCACCTAGCCCTCCAAGCTAGGACTTTTCACCCAACCCTTCCGAATTTGGACTTTTCCAACACCTAGTCCTCCAAGCTAGGATTTTCCACACCTAACCTCCCAGGTTAGGATTTTCCATATCATGTCTAATCCTCGATCAGGACTTAATCATAATCATTATAATCATCATAATCATCACACCTAACCTCCCAGGTTAGGATTTTCCATATCATGCCTAATCCTCGATCAGGACTTAACCATAATCCACCTAACCTCCCAGATTAGGATTTTCCATATCATGCCTAATCCTCGATCAGGACTTAATCATAATTATCATAAACATCCTCCTAAACTAAAATCGTTGTCAACACCAAAACAACAATCAGGGCCAGACTGCATCAACAATCTCCCCCTTTTTGTTGTTTGACAACCCGATTTTAAGTTTAGGGATTCTCAATCAATATTCCAACTTTAGAATCATAGGGGAATCCAGATCCTCCCCCTACAACATGATCATGTTAAACTTAACCAACCACACTCTCCCCCTTTGTCGAACACGAAAAGGGTCTAGACGGGTTGTTATGTTCAACCTTACTCCCCCTCAATCCTAGAGGTATCTGATAACCATCATTTTGTTGATTATTTCCAGCTCTAAAATCCATGTTTGATCCACATTTTATATGCTTAAGTTTGCAATTTTATTAGGTTTCATGTATTCCCTTCATTTTGGCTTTTAATTCAAATCTTTGTATATTTGGGATATTTTTGGCACTAAATTTGAATATCATTTTGTAGGCTTCAATTGATCATGGACCTAGATCAAATCGGGTCAGACTTGAGACAGCATTGGATCCAGATCAAAGGGATCAAGCATGGATTGATAGGAGCCGTCCATTCCAGAGAACGGCTAGATCTGAGCCATCGGTTAACTTCTGGTCGATCCGAGTCCATGATAGAATCAATCATGACCAGAGATTAAGATTTGAAAATTTCAGCCAAATCAGAAGTGATCTGACCGTTGAATCGAGCTCAAGATGTTCTAGACCATCCATTCAAGAAAAGGGAAGATCTAGACCATTCGCCACTGATCTGGTTAATCCGAGCTGGGGACAGGTAGATCAGGACCATTGATTGGGATCTGTGAAGTTTGGTTCAGATCTGAAGAGATCCGACCGTTGGATGAAGCCGAATCGATCTCAGCCGTCCGTTGCTAATGAGCTGTGAGTTCTGGGCTGAGCTGGGTTAACTGCGGTTTGGGCTGGCTGAACCAAGGCTAACTGAACCCAACTGTTGATTGAACCCAACTGCTCTGGCTTGGCTGATTGAACCCAAGATTTGACCGAACCCAAGCTAGGACTGAACCCAAGAGCTGGATTAGACTGAATCAAGTGAACTGACTGGACTGAACCATTGATTGAACTCAATTGGCAGGGCTGGACTGAGCTGGATGGACTGGCTGAACCAAAGACTGAACTCAAGCCGAGCCAAATGCTGGAATCCAACTGAAGCTAGCTAAATGAATCCAAACCGCTGAGCTGAACTCAAGCTGCTGGACCGAATTCAGGCTTGACCGAACCAAGCCACTGAGCCAAACAAAAGGGAAAAACGCAGCTAGGGCACGCATCCTCTCGGCATTTCATCTTCTCCACCACAGGCGAGAGCGATCGGGGAGAGGGGTTGCAGACGAGGGGTTCCCGTCTCAACCCACCTTCTCTACCTCCACCAAGGGCCGGCCGGAGCTTCGATCGATCGCCGTTGAGCGGTTCCCGACTCGATCTGATCAACTCCATCTGCCTCCCACTTCATCGCCGCCGACCGACAGCTTCTTCTCGAGTTTGAGGGGTTCCCGACTCGATCAAAGTTGTCATCCACATCACCACCGCAGAGCTAGGGCCCAGGGGTTCCGAGCCCTAGTCGACTCCACCGCCGGCGATCCCATTCTTCACAGATTTCCGGCAGTAGCTCAATTTCTTCCAGCAGTTTATTTCAGCAGTCTTTCTTCATAGCATGTCTTTAGAGCAGCTTTCCATTATTCTGATTTCATTTCAGTAATTTCGATTCATCAGCAGCTTTTCTTTCCAGACAGTTCTTCAATTCAGTTTCATTTCAGATCCGACTTCTTCACAGCTTCATCTTCACAGCAGGCCGATTGGCAACTTCTTCCACAGCAATGTCATCAGATGCATCAGTTCTTCCTCGTAGTTTTTCATCATCGCAATTTTCCTCTTCACAGCACAGAATTATTGGATCGATTGCATGTTTCAATTGGTTTTGAATGTTAATTGTTCTTGTTTGGTGAATGTTAGGGATAATTTGATGAATGTTGTATTGATGGATCTTCCCCAATTCAAATTGCACGTACTTTTGTTATTTTAATTCATGCATATGATGTGTTCGATCAAATGCTTCTTAGAATAGTTAGTTTCAATTGTGATGTTTCTTAGTTGTTTAAGTTTCGTTCTGAGTTTCTCTTCCTATTGCTTTTAGTTATATGTCTTTATTACATGCAATTAAGTTAGGTTGGGTTAGAATTCTTTAATGCTGTAGGGTTATGTTCTGTGTTCACTCTTGTTAATGCTTCTTTCATATTGTCCTTTCTTTATCGCAATTGTAGCCAGGTTAAATTAGATTTTCTTACCTGTACTGTCTTTCCTTAATTAGACTAGATTTTATACCTGCTTTGTCATTTCTTTTCGTAATATTAACGTTCAAACCCAAAACCCAGTTCATATTCAAAACCCAAAAGTAATAAAATACAATCCTGAGATTTATCTTGCACCAACTACATTCGTTGGGAGACGACCCGAGTTACTCTATGCTACATTAGTTTAGAGGAATTCGGTACTTTAATTGTATTTGAAACCGTAACACGACAAAAAGCAGTTATCAGTATCCCAACTCAATAAAAATGTGATAGTTTGTGGAATGATCATACGAACACATGTGAAAAGATATAGCAAGACATAACAATCACATGCATCATATGAGTATGAAATATAGACCCATGCCGTAATAATCATAAATATCAAGTAGACATGGCATTGTAAGCATGAACATGGCAATCGAACAATCATGCAGATAACAGGTACATAATCAACATGACATCAACAATAAATAGATAAGCATGGCAGGTAAAAGTATATAGGTCAAAGCATGAAAACATCCGAATAAGTAGCAAAATATGTGTGACTCGAGGTCACAACAACAAAGTCAGAGGGCAGACAGCCCAAAAGTATCATAGTCAAATACACAGATCATTATAAAACAGCAGACATCCGAGCTCAAGTGTCAGTGGGAGGATCCCCTGGAAATGTATGGCGGCGCCACTGATCGTAATCTGCTGCAACAGCTGGTGCTCCCTGGTCATGAACTGCTAGCGGTAGCTCCCCCACTCGGTTGCGATCCTTCCACCGCATCCCCTCGGTCCCGAGAACAATGCCGGATTGAGCAAGCATACGACGATCCAGGCAACAGTCTTGTCGATTCATAGGCACGAGTTGGCCCTGTGAGACGTCGATGCCAACCGACTCCAGCCAGGCAGTGATGATATGGCCGAATGGCATGTAGATCGTCTGACCAGACCTCAGACCATGAACAATGATGGAGGAATAGATGGACGGTGCTATGTCAAAATCGAACTGCAGATGCATCCCGTAAAGCATCAGGCAGTGAGATGAATGGATCGCATCAAGATGCTTGGACGTAGTTGGAAGAAGACAATTTGCGATAATTTGAAACAGAACATAATCAATGGGAGATAGATGAAGAGCAGGAAAGGTGGGAAAGTTATAGATGTCCGCACCAGAACCCCGTGGCCTGGGGTGGCCTAGAAAATGCTCATATATGGAGTCAGGAGTGACTCCAGTAAAGGGGACCGGAAGAGGATTAGGAAGATATGGATAAAGTGAAAAATCATTCTTGGAGCGACGACAACCCAGAAATACTGTGAAGGATGACAGGGTAAAGTCAAGATCGACACCGGTGACACGGGTCTGCCACCCCGTGCCCTCCCCATTGGCCAGATTATTATAGAATTCAGAGACCAAATCAACATTGATCGGCCTCTCTAAGAAAAGGATGTTTTGAAGCTCATAGTACTCAATGATTCCTCTCACCGTAGGACAATGTTCATAAACAAAAGTTTGGTCCACCGATCGACATGGTATTAGTTCGAAATTGTGCCAATGAAAATCTAGGGCATAGAGAATGTTCTGAAATCTAGGATGCAGGGGAGATAGAGGCCTCGGAGGAGGTGTAGATGACAAAGGAGTTTTCCCCCTTGAACTGTCCTCTAAAACCGCTTTTTCTTTGGAAGGCTTTCTAAAGGGTTTGAATTGATCATACACATAGGTTGAATCACAAGAATTGATCATATAGGATGAGACCCAATCAAAAGATAGATATAAAATTTTTGGTCATAAGATGAGAAAGAGGGTCACGGCAAAGGCAAAAAGGATCAAGACATCACAGTAAGAACAAGAATAAAAACATGGTTAGCTTCACAAACATATATTCTAAGAGCTGTTGTGAAAGGAAAACTGAAATCAAATCTTACTTAGGCGCCATTGAAGTTTGTTTGAAGAGATTGCAAGACTGAGAAGGAACTTGCGATAGAGAAGGAGACTTCGAGCACGCAAGAACTTGGAGTTCGGAGGAAACGCCCGTAGAAGCCTTCGCAGAAGAGCTCGCACGCGTGTGAAGAAGGGAGACGCAAGGACTCTCTCGCTCGCTCGCACAAGGTTGCACAGAGTGTTTCGGCGCTAGGGTTCGGGAAAATGAAGGTTTGGAGAGAGTTAATCGGTTGGTGGATCGGTCCACCAACCAAAATTTAATGCGGTTGATCGGATCACCATTCGATCTGATCGCGTCCCGACCGATCAAGATACAACCTGATCGGACTGGAATGGTCCTGATCGGTCGGATGACCGATCAGATGCGCTCCTGATCGGTCGGGTGACCGATCAGGATTCGATCAGTAGGGTCCGGAGAGAAAACTCTGAGCTCCCTGATCGGTCTGTGGACCGATCCCCACAGGGTGCCAGATCGGTCGGGAGACCGATCCAGGCTAGCTCAGAACACTTAGTCAGATTTCGGGAGATCACGTCTTGCAGATCAGTCTGTGGACCGAACACCACAGGAAGGGGTCAGATCGGCCCAGGGATCGATCAGCCCGATGCCTGATCAGTCCGGTGACCAATCAGGGTTCCTGATACGAACTGAAATGTTCAGTTTCAGAACTTCTGAAATTTTCAAAAGAAATCTGATGAACTTTGTCGAACTTAGACATGATTTTCTGACTAGAATTAATCCCTGAACAAGAATCAAAAGTCTTTATAGGTTCAACAAACACTTTGACCCATCTTAATGGAGTCAAACTCAACCATCAATCAATCAAGCAAATTCAAACAAGTTTTTACTCCAACTTCAAGTTTCCAATCAAGTTGTCTTGATTGGAATGTCCAAGTATGATCATGGAGTCATATACACATATGTTATGCAATGGTTTTCCCCATACTTGGTCACCACGGTGATTATTATCTCGTCAACTTGATTTCTCAAGTGATGCAATGACATTTTGAGAAATTGAGTTGAACCTAACATCTCACCCCATATCTAGCAAACAAAAACATTTTGGTAACCCTTATAGTTTGTGTGAGATGTTCCCAAAGTTACCCAATTGTTCCCTAACAATTTGAGATAATCATGAAGGATTTTGAATACAATTTGAGGATCATGAAGCGCGACACATTCCCAATTCCCGTCTTAGGAAACTAAATTCACTCTCGGGAAGTGGTTTAGTGAAAATGTCAGCTAGGTTTGACTTTGACTCTACATGTGAGAGTATGATGTTCCCCCTAGCTACATGATCTCTAATGAAGTGGTGTCTTACCTCAATATGTTTTGTCCTAGAATGATAGGGACTCCCACCGGATCTTTGTGGCTGGCCTGCTGCACCTCTTCGACGTTGACGTGCTTGACGGAGCGTCCCAACAAGTCGTCGAAGCTGGTCAGTGGCTTCTTCACCAGTGATCGAAAGAAATCACCTTCGGAGAGTCCTTGCGTGAAGGCGCTGATTAGGATCTCCGAAGTAGTGGTTGACACATCTTGAGCCACCCTATTGAATCGCTAGATATAGTCCTTCAGCGGTTCTTTCGCCTTTGGTTTGAGGGCGAACATGTTCAACGTCGTCTTCTGGTATCGGCGGCTACTGGCGAAGTGGTGCAAGAAGGCGATTCTAAACTCCAGGAAGGAGTTTATTGACCCTTAGGGCAGCCTCTGGAACCATCTCTGGGCAGCCCCTGACAAGGTGTTCAAGAACATCTGACACTTCACACCATCTGTGTATTGGTGTAAGAGAGTTGCGTTCTCGAATTTACAGATGTGACCCTCTGGATCAGTCTTCCCATCGTAGTCAGCAATTCCTGGACCACAAAATTGTTTGGGCATGGGGTCCTCTAACATGTCCAGAGAGAAAGGGGTGGAAGGAGACTTCATGAAGGCTTTGGAAGCCTCAATCTTCCCCGATCCGTCCTCCTTGTTGATGCAGTCTGACACAGATTGATGTTTTGGTGTTGACAACGATTTAAGTTTTGATTTAAGTTTGGTTGAATGAATTGGGATTAAGTCCTAGTCGGGGACTGGACACAAAGTCTTAATCTGGAGGGTTAGGTGTGGAAAATCCTAGCTTGGAGGGCCAGGTGTGAAAAATCCTAGCATGGAGGGCTAGGTGTGGAAAAGTCCTGGCTTGGAGGGTCAGGTCCTAGCCTGGAGGGCTAGGCTGATGAAATCCCGGCTTGGAGGGCTAGGTCCTAGCCTGGAGGGCTAGGTTGGTGGAAATCCCAGTGAGTGAAGCCGGGTCCTGGTGAGTGAAGCTAGGTGACGGAAATCCCGGTGAGTGAAGCCAGGTCCTGGTGAGTGAAGCCAGGTGATGGAAATCCTGGTAAGTGAAGTCGGGTCCTGGTGAGTGAAGCCAGGTGATGGAAATCCCGGTGAGTGAAGCCGGGTCCTGGTGAGCGAAGCCAGGTGATTGAAATCCTAGTGAGTGAAGCTAGGTTGAAATCCTGGTGAGTGAAGCCGGGTGACCGAAATCCTGGTAAGTGAAGCCAGGTCCTAGCTTGGAGGGCTAGGTTGAAGTTCTAGTGAGTGAAGCTGGGCATGGCACGAGTCAGAGAAGGGCTGGAGGCTTGTTCTCTTGACTTAGAGTGCATTTGGGCTTGCCTGGATCGGTCTGGTGACCGATCAGGGAAGTTGGCACGGTGCTCCTTCGTGGATCGGTCTGGTGACCGATCGAGCGATGGCTGATCGGTCTGGTGACTGATCAGGGAGCATACAGTTCACCTGCTGCTCTGCTCCGGATCGGTCCGATGATCGATCAGGGAGCATCCAGTAGGTTTTGGGAACCTTACTGATCTGCGCCTGATCGGTCTGGTAACCGATCAGGGATACTGTTCAGATCGATCTAGTGAACAATCATTTGTCGCAAGGTTTTCACTATAACTGATCAGGTTGACTCCTGATCAGTCAGGAAGCAGCCTGATTGGTCTGGTGACCGATCAGGCTGGAGCCTGATTGGTCTGGTGGCCGATCTGGAGTGTGCAGCAGACTGCTGGATAGGTCTGGTGTAACGCCCCGAAATTTCCATATTGAAGTTCTTAAAGTCCTTAGAACTATTTAAAAATGTTTTAGAAATATTCTAGATATTTTTAGGAATTTTTAGAATATTTTTATGGAATTTTCCGAGTCCGTTTAGTATTTTTATTAAAAGAAATAGAGTTTTCGGCAAAAAGTTGCCTGGACGAGTTTTGAACCCGAGACCTCCCATGGGATCAACGACTTAAGTTGGTCGGGTTAACCAGGAGCCCCAGCGGGGGTGTGCTGAAAGAAAATAGAGAGATATTAAGTCAAGTTATAAGTTGGACTTAAATACCCTAAGTATAAATAGATAATTAAAGAGAGAAATTTTATTTTTCTCTCAACTAAAACCCTCTCCTCACCCAAGCCCCACGCACGCCGCCCCTCTTCCCCTCTCTTGTGCGCACGCCGACCACCAAGACCCCCTCTCCTCTTCTAAGGGGGCGCCGACCAAGGAAGAATCAAGGAGTGCGGAGCGTTTCGTTCGTCTCGACGAGAGGAACGCGTAGGCGCGAACGGTTCATCGAGATCTCAAGTTTCTCCCGAGCCCTAGACGTCAATTTTGGTTGTATGTCCAAAGAAATCAAAGTAAGTACTGCTCACCTGCAGTAAGAGGCGGTTTTCCGCAAGTTTTTCCCGTTAGAAAGTTAAAAATGAAATTTTTCTTTAGTTTATGATTTTGCATGTAACCCTAGTTTAATCCATGCTTGTATAAGTTTAATTAAGTACCCTATATGAGGTTAGGGTCTAAGAAAAGTTATGAGAAAAGAAAAGAGAAGATAAAGATAAGAAAAGAAAAGGCCAAGGCCTTAAGAAATCCCCAAAAGTCAAGACATAAGGATTTGGGCACACAAGGTGCTCGTTAAAATGCCAAGGCATTCAAGATAAGAAAAAGTAAGTATTTTATTTTCTAAGGCCAGTACCCGGCGTCCAAGGGCGTCGTTAAAGAAATCCAGGTGTCCAATTCCAAGGTCTTGGCCCTGGTAGACCAAGGTCTGCTCTATTAGGATTGGTGGCTCGCTACCCCAACCTTTTAGGGAACGCGCATAAGATGGTACTTACGTCTTAAGTGGATTCAAGTGAGTTATTATTTTCAAGTATATGCTTTAGCAAAGTTTTTCTAAAGTTTAAGGAAGTTTTCTAAAAGTTAAAGAAAGATTTAAAGTTAAAGAATTGCTAAAGTTTCAAGTTAAGCCAAGAAAAAGTGTGTTAAGACTTATTAATGCTTGAGTATGCATGTTTTGAGTTATACATGTTTTTAGTGTTTCCTTTAAGCATAAAAGTATCTCATGTGATTTCACATTGTTTAAAAAGCATGCTTGCACATTTCGAGATTTTGTGAGCTAGATAGTACTTGCTAAGCTTTATGCTTATTAGTTGCATTTCCTCTTGCTGCAGATAAAGGTAAAGGCAAGCAATTCTGAAGGAAGACGACGAGGCGGTGCTGAGTGACGTGTGTGTGGTGGCTGACCTTGGAGAGGTCCTTGGGACAAGATGAATAAAAGACTTAAAGTGCATTTGTTACAGATTCTTAGTTTAAGTTAGATCACATAGGATTTATCCAAGTATTTGCGTTTTAGATATTTTGCATGTCTTAAAACCACGAGTAAAGATTCCATGTCATGCTATTTAGTATATATGTCCTTATGATCGCATTGGATGAGTTTAAATGGTTAGAATTGCTTGTAATGCGTATTTTGTGCCAAGATGTTGTTAGTCTCCTTTTGAATTTAGTTTTATTGCTTTAAATATGTTTAGAAAAGTTGCATCCATATTCCATAATGCCTTAGTAATGTTATAGAACTTTGTGTGATGAGTTTAAATGGTTAGAATTGCTTGTAATGAGTATTTTGTGCCAAGATGTTGTTAGTCTCCTTTTGAATTAAGTTTTTATTGCTTTAAATATGCTTCCATATTCCTTAATGCTTTAGTAATGTTATAGAACTTTGTGTGATGAGTTTAAATGGTTAGAATTGCTTGTAATGAGTATTTTCTTTACGAATTTTAGAGAAAGGAAGTGTGCCATGGTATCGTGCATGACTATTAAAGTTAGAATATCATTCTTAGATAGATTTAAATACAAGTTTAAGAAAGTTCCGCATTTTTAGTCGTGCATTAGAGTCAAGAAGTAGACAAGTAACGGTCCGTCTAAGGTAGAGAAGGCGGGTCGCTACATCTGGGGACCAATCAGGAGTGTGCAGAAGACTGCTGGATCGGTCTGGTGACCGATCAGGCTCCTCCCTGATCGGTCTGGGGACCGATCAGGAGCAGAACTTTAATTCAAATACGCTGTCAGAAGCTCTGATCGCGTCTGTTTTCACTGCCGATTCTCTGCTACTTGCTAATATCATTTGATATCGATTTGCTAAGCCTCTGTTGGAGTGTGCAGGTGATAGCAGGTGATTCAAACACTCAAGGAGGGTCAATGGGAGGCTTTCCTTGGAGCAGGTTTGTTTGTTTCTCCTTCTCAGGTTTCAACGGCAACTGGAGCAGCTGGCGACTGACGGAGACTCAGCTGGAGAGGAGGTCTTCAGTGGACTGAGTGCTCAGGGAGGTCAGTGGATTTAGGCTGGCTCAGGGGATGCTGATGGAGCCAGGTAATGAAGCAGGAGCTTAAGAGGAAGGTGAGAAGCAGAGGAGGCAAGAAGAGAACGAACAGGGAAACAAGCAAGTGTGGCTCTGTGTTTCGCTGTTGTTGTTGTACTCCTTGTGTAGCTTCTCTCTTGAGCTTTCTTGCTACTGTCTTGTGAGAGGTTCCTCCTTAGTCTCGTGTGCTTACGTTGTATTCATCTATTGAGGCGATTGTGGAGAGGTTTCTCCACCGAGAAGAAGGCGCTTGATATCCGGTGTTCACCGGGGCTTGATCTGTCGACGATCAAGGGATCGCCCACCTCATGGGCACGCCAAGGAATAGGGGCATGTTATCCCCGAACCTTGTACATCACGGTGTTAGCATTTGTTTGGTTTGCGTTTCCTTCTCTGCGTTGTTCTTTGTTCTGCATTTTCTTCCGCTGCTAATTTGATCACGCAGAAAACATCAAAGTGCAACTTGTGGGTGTCTGGCTATATTCACCCCCCTCTCTAGCCATCCAAGTTCCAACAAGTGGTATCAGAGCTTGGGGCTCTATTCAAGGCTTAACATCCATGAGTTATCAACAAGATGGCTGGAAGAGAAGGAATGCGCACAAACCGACCTCCACTCTTCGACGGCACTAATTTTCCATACTGAAGGTTGAAGATGGAGTTTTACCTCAAAACCAACCTCGGCATGTGGTTTGCTGTCAAGGAAGGTTTTTCCACTCCTAAAGATGCTGAGGGAAAAGATATGGACTTCTCAGGTTGGTCAGCAGATCAAATCCGGAGAGGTGAAGCCGATGCGAAAGCGGTGGTAACTTTGGAATGCGGGTTGACCAAGGACCAACTAATCAAGGTTGGTCCATTCACAAGTGCTAAAGACCTTTGTAACAAAGTCATTGAGCTCCATGAAGGAACCCAAGACACCCGGACTGCCAAGAAGGATCTCCTTCTCAGCCAACTTCAAAATCTGTCCATGAAAGAGGAAGAAACTGTAAGTATACTTCATGGCCGGTTTAAAGAGATACTCAACGGTCTCCACTCCATCAATGAAAAGGTAGAAAACCGAGACTTAGTAAGGTATATTCTCAAAGCCTTCCCTAGGAATGCCTTGTGGACATCCATGGTGGATGCCTATAAGGTTTCCAAGGATTTATCTTTTGTTAAGTTAGAAGATCTATTTTATGAAATGGAACTACATGAGATCTCTAACAAAAGTTCAAAAGAGAAAGGTATTGCTTTAGTGGCAGGTGACAACAAGAAGAAGAAGAAGGGGAAGAAGAAGGAGAAGGAAGTCTCTTCATCTTCATCCTCATCCTCATCCTCATCCGAGTCGGAGGAGGAGGGCAGCTGGTCTTCTTCCTCCGAGATGGCCAACTTTGTTAGAAGGATGATGAGGAAGAGCCGGCGCCTCAAGGGTAAAGGTAACCCGAGTATAGTTAAAATTGATAAGTCTAATGTTACTTATTTTGAGTGTAGCAAGAAAGGACATTACAAGGATGAATCTCCAAAGTTAAAGAAGAAGAAAGATAAATCAAAGAAGAAAAAGAAGGCCTTGAGGGCCACATGGGATGAATCGTCCTCTAGTTCATCCGAAGAAGAGGAGGAGGAGAAGTACACTCATCACCGTGCCCTCATGGCCATAGAGGATTCAAATGAAGAGGAGAGTGGAGACAAATCAAGCTCCTCAACCACGCTTTCATCATCTTCGGATGATGAAGAGGTAATCTCTCCCGAGCTAGATAAGTGCTATAGAACCATTGCATGTCTAGCTAGGTTGCTTAAAAAATCCAAGAACAAAGTTAAATTGTTGAAATTGGAAGTAGAAGAATTGAAATCCTCTAGGGTGGAGGATATTAATGATTTTCATGAGAAATCCTCTAAGGATGAGGATCTTGGTAATATGCATGATAAGTCCCTTGAAAATGAGAATAAGGATTTGAAGAACGAAGTTGAAAATCTCAAGAATATTCTTGAGAAGTTTTCAACTAGCTCCAAGACCCTAGACATGATTCTAAATTCACAAAAAGCGGTTTACAACAAGATTGGCTTGGGCTATCAACCTAAACAATCAGGTTTCATATCGTTGATGTCTAGAACCCAATTTAGAGCACAAAATAATTCTAGGATTCAAAAGGCTAAAAAGAAAATGACTAAGGCATGGGTGCCAAAGTCCTTCATTGAAGATTCATTAGGTCCCAAAATTTGGGTACCTAAAATCTCAATATTTAGAATTGTATAAGCATCATTTGAGGGGGAGTATCTATCAACATTGGTTGTTGATAATTGGTGCTCCCAACACATAGCCATTCCTAGTTAGGGATGTGCCTAATATTTCTCAATTTAATGGAAGATCATACACTACCCATGAGAAATGGATTTTCTCTCTTGAATTTAGATAATTGGAGTTAGAACCAATGGAAATCATAAAATAGATACATGGAAATTTTTCCCATGTAGTATATTTCATTGGTGTCACTTGAAAATTCTCTCATTTGTATTTGTATACATTTGGGACTATAGTTTATTAAGATTACTCCAATATAATTAGGTCTATGGGTAATGAACTTGTTAGAGATTTGGGGCTATAAATTCTCCGATTTAATGTATGAATTTTCAATAGGATGGAGAATTAGGGTTCTAAACTTGATACAAACTTAGGATCATGAATTATCGAATTTCATCAAAATTGGTAAATTACCAATAGAACTAAGAATTTGGACTATGAATTGCTTAGGACAATTAGTTTTATTGTTGCTATTTATAGTTTACTGTAATTTATGGTTTATGAAATGCTTTATCTCAAGCCCAAGGTGTCTAATTTCTTGTATGAATTATAGAACATGAATGCATGCTAAAGAACAAGTATGGACACATCAAGTAGTATTGTTTCAAAAAATACCTTGGAAATTTCACCATACATCAAACTTTCAAACTAAGCAAAATTTGGAGATGTGATCATTCATGAAAATTGATGCAAACCCTGTTTTTCCATGCTATTCATGTTTATGAATTTTATGTTCAAATGGTTGTATGCAAACCTTGGAATCTTGATACAAACATGTTATAAACATACCTTGAACTGATCAGAATTTAGAAATTGATCATAGTTTGATACAAATTTGATACAAGCATGTTTTTGAAAGGTTGATCGTACTTTTGTTTGTATCATGAAATCTGATCATAGTTTGTATCATGAAATCTAATGTTATATAGGCATGTTTTGAAATTTAATCATATGTTGATCACTTTCAAATTTACCATGTTTTCTGGAATCATGCTTTGAACTTTGTATTTATGAGTTTTACTCTCAAGATATATTGGAGATGTTGCATGATTTGATAATATACATGTTAGTTAAAGAGATGCAAATCATGTTGTTTTTTTGGTTAAAGAAACATGAATGTGGTTTAATGGAACACTGTTAGGAGTTAAAACTAATTGAATCAGGGTTTAGAAGTCTTTTAGAGTTTCTGAACTTTCAGAATTTCTGAACCCTCGTTTTTGAATTCTGATCAGAACACAAATCAGACTTCCGTATCAAACATGATCGGTCCACCGACCGATCAGGACACACCCTGATCGGTCTGGTGACCGATCAGGAATCATTCTGATCGGTCTGGTGACCGATCAGATCAGTACTGATTCTCAGATCATTCCAAATTGTATCAGACCACTCCTCATACCAATCCCCCTTCATCAATTTTTATGAAGTATCAATAGAATTGAGTAGTAGGATGATGGTCAGGATACCTAGAACAAAACCTAATACTGATTTGATACAAACCTATGTTGGAATGTTAAAATTCATAAGAAAGGGTTTGTTGAGCCATGACTCTTGTTCTTGATGTCGTGTTTCTGAAATGTTTCTGAAATGTCTAATATTAATAGAGTCTATACCCCTACTGTGGAATGCAAATTGTTAATGCAGTCTGATCAGGAATGTATCAGAGTTTCAGGAAGTTTTCTGAAATTTGATCGCTCCCCAGACTAATAAGAAATATTTCTGTATCAAGTTATCAACGAACCTGATTGGTCACGGAGACCACTCAGGATTATGTGTCGGATACAGATGCATTCCTTACTTATCATATGAAACATATATATGTTTCACCATGATATACTTCTGTATATGTTTTCATGTGAAATTCACACTCTTTGGCGTATGATGCATATACATTGTTGCCATGATACATTTATGGTATATGCCCTTCATATGCAATTCAAAAATTATCTTTTGATTATTTTGGGTTTGGGGAGAGACCCGTGGTTTGAGGGGGAGGTATGTTTAGACTTAATAACCATACCCTTTTCGATGATTGAGAAAGGGGGAGAAAATGGTTGATTAAGTTTAGGGTTATTGTAGGGGGAGAATTTTGATTCCCTTACGATAATTGAACTGCCTTCAATTGATCATTAATGCCTAAACTTAAATCGGGTTGTCAAACAACAAAAATGGGGAGATTGTTGATACAGTCTGACCCTGATTGTTGTTTTGGTGTTGACAACGATTTAAGTTTTGATTTAAGTTTGGTTGAACGAATTGGGATTAAGTCCTAGTCGGGGACTGGGCATAAAGTCCTAATATGGAGGGTTAGGTGTGGAAAATCCTAGCTTGGAGGGCTAGGTGTGAAAAATCCTAGCTTAGAGGGTTAGGTGTGGAAAAGTCCTGGCTTGGAGGTTCAAGTCCTAGCCTGGAGGGCTAGGCTGATGAAATCTCGGCTTGGAGGGCCTGGTCCTAGCCTGGAGGGCTAGGTTGGTGGAAATCCCGGTGAGTGAAGCCGAGTCCTGGTGAGTGAAGCTAGGTGATGGAAATCCCGGTGAGTGAAGCTGGGTCCTGGTGAGTGAAGCCAGGTGATGGAAATCCCGGTGAGTGAAGTCGGGTCCTGGTGAGTGAAGCCAGGTGATGGAAACCCCGGTGAGTGAAGCCGGGTCCTGGTGAGTGAAGCCAGGTGATTGAAATCCTAGTGAGTGAAGCTAGGTTGAAATCCTGGTGAGTGATGTCGGGTGACCGAAACCCTAGTAAGTGTTGCCAGGTCCTAGCTTGGAGGGCTAGGTTGAAGTTCTAGTGAGTGAAGCTGCGCATGACACGAGTCAGAGAAGGGCTGGAGGCTTGTTCTCGTGACTTAGAGTGCATTTGGGCTTGCCTGGATCGGTCTGGTGACCGATCAGGGAAGTTGGCACGGTGCTCCTTCATGGATCGGTATGGTGACCGATCGAGCGATGGCTGATCGGTCTGGTGACCGATCAGCGAGCATACAGTTCACCTGCTGCTCTGCTCCGGATCGGTCCGGTGACCGATCAGGGAGCATCCAGTAGGTTTTGGGAACCTTACTGATCTGCGACTGATCGGTCTGGTGACCGATCAGGGATACTATTCAGATCGGTCTAGTGAACAATCATTTGTCGCAAGGTTCTCACTATAACCGATCAGGATGACTCCTGATCGGTCAGGAAGCAGCCTGATTGGTCTGGTGACCGATCAGGCTGGAGCCTGATTGGTCTGGTGGCCGATCTGGAGTGTGCAGCAGACTGCTGGATAGGTCTGGGGACCAATCAGGAGTGTGCAGAAGACTGCTGGATCGGTCTGGTGACCGATCAGGCTCCTCCCTGATCGGTCTAGGGACCGATCAGGAGCAGAACTTTAATGCAAATACGCTGTCAGAAGCTCTGATCGCGTCTGTTTTCACTGCCGATTCTCTGCTACTTGCTGATTTCATTTGATATCGATTTGCTAAGCCTCTGTTGGAGTGTGCAGGTGATAGCAGGTGATTCAAACACTCAAGGAGGGTCAATGGGAGGCTTTCCTTGGAGCAGGTTTGTTTGTTTCTCCTTCTCAGGTTTCAACGGCGACTGGAGCAGCTGGCGACTGACGGAGACTCAGCTGGAGAGGATGTCTTCAGTGGACTGAGTGCTCAGGGAGGTCAGTGGGTTTAGGCTGGCTCAGGGGATGCTGATGGAGCCTGGTAATGAAGCAGGAGCTTAAGAGGAAGGTGAGAAGCAGAGGAGGCAAGAAGAGAACGAACCGGGAAATAAGCAAGTGTGGCTGTGTGTTTCGCTGTTGTTGTTGTGCTCCTTGTGTAGCTTCTCTCTTGAGCTTTCTTGCTACTGTCTTGTGAGAGGTTCCTCCTTAGTCTCGTGTGCTTACGTTGTATTCATCTACTGAGGCGATTGTGGAGAGGTTTCTCCACCGAGAAGGAGGCGCTTGATATCCGGTGTTCACCGGGGCTTGATCTGCCGACGATCAAGGGATCGCCCACCTCACGGGCACGCCAAGGAGTAGGGGCAAGTTATCCCCGAACCTTGTACATCACGGTGTTAGCATTTGTTTGGTTTGCGTTTCCTTCTCTGCGTTGTTCTTTGTTCTGCATTTTCTTCCGCTGCTAATTTGATCACGCGGAAAACTTCAAAGTGCAACTTGTGGGTGTCTGGCTATATTCATCCCCCCTCTCTAGCCATCCAAGTTCCAACAGGTGGTATCAGAGCTTGGGGCTCTGTTCAAGGCTTAACATCCGTGAGTTATCAACAAGATGGCTGGAAGAGAAGGAATGCACACAAACCGACCTCCACTCTTCGACGGCACTAATTTTCCATACTGAAGGTTGAAGATGGAGTTTTACCTCAAAACCAACCTCGGCATGTGGTTTGCTGTCAAGGAAGGTTTTTCCACTCCTAAAGATGCTGAGGGAAAAGATATGGACTTCTCAAGTTGGTCAGCAGATCAAATCCGGATAGTTGAATCCGATGCGAAAGCGGTGGTAACTTTGCAATGCGGGTTGACCAAGGACCAACTAATCAAGGTTGGTCCCTTCACAAGTGCTAAAGACCTTTGTAACAAAGTCATTGAGCTCCATGAAGGAACCCAAGACACTCGGACTGCCAAGAAGGACCTCCTTCTCAGCCAACTCCAAAATCTGTCCATGAAAGAGGAAGAAACTGTAAGTATACTTCATGGTCGGTTTAAAGAGATACTCAACGGTCTCCACTCCATCAATGAAAAGGTAGAAAACTGAGACTTAGTAAGGTATATTCTCAAAGCCTTCCCTAGGAATGCCTTGTGGACATCCATGGTGGATGCCTACAAGGTTTCCAAGGATTTATCTTTTGTTAAGTTAGAAGATCCCGAAGAAACAGAGATTAGCCTTGACCAGAGGGCTCGCCGGAGCGCGCGGGGCGCCCGGATTGACCGGTCAACGCCTATCTCCTTGGCCTCGCGAGGGCGAGCTTCGGCAGCTGGCAGTGAGGTGGCACTGGGGGCGCCCGCAACACGTGGGGCGCCCGAAGCGCGCGGGGCGTTTGCTCGACTGACTTTGGGTTGACTCTGGGGGCGCCCGGAACATCCGGGGCGCCCTGCTCAGCTACTGCCTCACTCCCTTGAGGCTCTCTGAGCTGCAGATACTCCTTCCTTTGGTCCTGCATCCAGGGTTAGTCCAAAATACAGTAACACATAGTGTTAGATTGTACAGCCTTAGCTGTCTTGGTTCTGACTTTGGTCTCCGAAATGGAGCCCTAGGTCGAACCGACGCCTACTGTTCCCTCGACCGGGAACGCGTCCTCACTGGTTCGTTCCTCCAGTGACTTACCTCATTTACCTTGTGCAGCTCTACTTGACTTCTTGACCCACCAGGACTTCCTGCCAAGACTCAACCACCTTGGTCTTCCTGCCAAGTCTCAACCAACTTGGTCTTCAGCCAGTTGTCAGGTCCCGCGGATCCAATTGGACTTCCCGCCAGGACTCAACCATCCTGGACTTCAGCCTGGTATCTGGTTCTAAGTCTTTCATCCCTGCACACTTAGTAAAGAGGTTAAACACTAACAACCCTAACTTTAACCACTTTGTCATACATCAAAACCCGAGTTTGATCGTTAGTGCAAACTGCACCAACAATCTCCCCCTTTTTGATGTATTGACAACTCAGGTTAAAGTTAGAAAAAACAGCAGATATGAACTTGCATACACATGCAAATAATATTACATAAGCATAGGTATAAAAGTTGCAGCACACAAGAAAGCAGAATTAACTGTGAAATAAGCATGCTGTTTGCAATTTTTCTTCATCTCCGGGTTCCATCTGTCGGGCTTCAGTGGAGCATTATTTCCCTCATCCATTGGTGGTGTGTAGCCTGTTTGAACTGCGAACCACTGATCCATGTCGGTCTTCAGATAAACCTCCATCCTTCTTTTCCAGTAGGGAAAGTCTTCCCCATTAAAGAGGGGAGGGCGGGCAGTGCTATAGCCTTCACCTTGGGCCATTTAAATTCTGTGCACACGAAATAAAAGTAGACACAATATCCCAAGACTGGGTCTTGGATTAGTAGTGCGGGAAAGGATAAACTAACGAAAAGCAACTTGAATGGTGTTGCACCAGATTCAAGTAAAACCAGCGAACGAGAAAAATAACTAAATTTAGGCAAGAATACCAAATTTAGATTATGTGTAGCGAAAAACCAAAAATCGAAAAAAAACTGGATTTCCCCCGGCTCTTATGGTGGTTGCACCGATACAGAGCGTACCAGGCTCTGATACCACTTGTAGGATCGATGCACGTGAGAGGGGGGGGGGGGTGAATCACGTGACTTTAAAGAAATTTGAGCGCTTTAAAAAGCGTGCACAGCGGAAATGAAAGAAACAAAAAAAACAACCACAAAAACACGAATGAGTTTTTACTTCGTTCGGAGCCTTCGGCGACTCCTACTCGAAGGCCCAGGTCCCTCGGACCTTTCCGTTGGGCAATCCACTAAAACTCTCTACCGGAAAACCCCAATAGAGTAGGCGAGTACACAAGAATTGAAAGTGTGACAACCCCACACTTTCAAGCAATAAAATATATATTAAAAATTAAATTATTTTTACCGACGTCCGGAGTAGGTCGACTCTTTCGGGGCAGCGGGACGTCGTCGGCTCGAAGTGAAGCGATTCCGGAGCAAGGCGCGAGCGTAGAAGAACTTCGAGGCGTTGGAAGAATGGTTGTATGAAGAAGAGGGTCGAGGGCCCTTTATATAGGGCTGGGGGCGCCCGGGATGCTCGGGGCGCCCCCCCACGTGGCTTTCGATCCGGCGAGCCCTCTGGTCAAGGCTGATCTCTGTTTCTTCGGGATCATCTTTGACTGGGGCGCCCGGAGCGCGCGGGGCGCCCGGATTGACCGGTCAACGCCTATCTCCTTGGCCTCACAAGGGCGAGCTTCGGCAGCTGGCAGTGAGGTGGCACTGGGGGCGCCCGCAACACGCGGGGCGCCCGAAGCGCGCGGGGCGTTTGCTCGACTGACTTTGGGTTGACTCTGGGGGCGCCCGGAACATCCGGGGCGCCCTGCTCAGCTACTGCCTCACTCCCTTGAGGCTCTCTGAGCTGCAGATACTCCTTCCTTTGGTCCTGCATCCAGAGTTAGTCCAAAATACAGTAACACATAGTGTTAGATTGTACAGCCTTAGCTGTCTTGGTTCTGACTTTGGTCTCCGAAATAGAGCCCTAGGTCGAACCGACGCCTACTGTTCCCTCGACCGGGAACGCGTCCTCACTGGTTCGTTCCTCCAGTGACTTACCTCATTTACCTTGTGCAGCTCTACTTGACTTCTTGACCCACCAGGACTTCCTGCCAAGACTCAACCACCTTGGTCTTCCTGCCAAGTCTCAACCAACTTGGTCTTCAGCCAGTTGTCAGGTCCCGCGGACCCAACTGGACTTCCCGCCAGGACTCAACCATCCTGGACTTCAGCCTGGTATCTGGTTCTAAGTCTTTCATCCCTGCACACTTAGTAAAGAGGTTAAACACTAACAACCCTAACTTTAACCACTTTGTCATACATCAAAACCCGAGTTTGATCGTTAGTGCAAACTGCACCAACAGAAACTGTAAGTATACTTCATGGTCGGTTTAAAGAGATACTCAACGGTCTCCACTCCATCAATGAAAAGGTAGAAAACCGAGACTTAGTAAGGTATATTCTCAAAGCCTTCCCTAGGAATGCCTTGTGGACATCCATGGTGGATGCCTACAAGGTTTCCAAGGATTTATCTTTTGTTAAGTTAGAAGATCTATTTTATGAAATGGAACTACATGAGATCTCTAACAAAAGTTCAAAAGAGAAAGGTATTGCTTTAGTGGCAGGTGACAACAAGAAGAAGAAGAAGGGGAAGAAGAAGGAGAAGGAAGCCTCTTCATCTTCATCCTCATCCTCATCCGAGTCCGAGTCCGAGGAGGTGGGCAGCTGGTCTTCTTCCTCCGAGATGACCAACTTTGTTAGAAGGATGATGAGGAAGAGCCGGCGCCTCAAGGGTAAAGGTAACCCGAGTATAGTTAAAATTGATAAGTTTAATGTTACTTGTTTTGAGTGTAGCAAGAAAGGACATTACAAGGATGAATGTCCAAAGTTAAAGAAGAAGAAGGATAAATCAAAGAAAAAAAAGAAGGCCTTGAAGGCCACATGGGATGAATCGTCCTCTAGTTCATCCGAAGAAGAGGAGGAGGAGAAGTACACTCATCATCGTGCCCTCATGGCCATAGAGGATTCAAATGAAGAGGAGAGTGGAGACAAATCAAGCTCCTCATCCACGCTTTCATCATCTTCGGATGATGAAGAGGTAATCTCTCCCGAGCTAGATAAGTGCTATAGAACCATTGCATGTCTAGCTAGGTTGCTTAAAAAATCCAAGAACAAAGTTAAATTGTTGAAATTGGAAGTAGAAGAATTGAAATCCTCTAGGGTGGAGGATATTAATGATTTTCATGAGAAATCCTCTAAGGATGAGGATCTTGGTAATATGCATGATAAGTCCTTTGAAAATGAGAATAAGGACTTGAAGAACGAAGTTGAAAATCTCAAGAATATTCTTGAGAAGTTTTCAACTAGCTCCAAGACCCTAGACATGATTCTAAATTCACAAAAAGCGGTCTACAACAAGATTGGCTTGGGTTATCAACCTAAACAATCAAGTTTCATATCGCTGATGTCTAGAACCCAATTTAGAGCACAAAATAATTTTAGGATTCAAAAGGCTAAAAAGAAAATGACTAAGGCATGGGTGCCAAAGTCCTTCATTGAAGATTCATTAGGTCCCAAAATTTGGGTACCTAAAATCTCAATATTTAGAATTGTATAAGCATCATTTGAGGGAGAGTATCTATCAACATTGGTTGTTGATAATTGGTGCTCCCAACACATGGCCATTCCTAGTTAGGGATGTGCCTAATATTTCTCAATTTAATGGAAGATCATACACTACCCATGAGAAATGGATTTTCTCTCTTGAATTTAGATAATTGGAGTTAGAATCAATGGAAATCATAAAATAGATACATGGAAATTTTTCCCATGTAGTATATTTCATTGGTGTCACTTGAAAATTCTCTCATTTGTATTTGTATACATTTGGGACTATAGTTTATTAAGATTACTCCAATATAATTAGGTCTATGGGTAATGAACTTGTTAGAGATTTGGGGCTATAAATTCTCCGATTTAATGTATGAATTTTCAATAGAATGGAGAATTAGGGTTCTAAACTTGATACAAACTTAGGATCATGAATTATCGAATTTCATCAAAATTGGTAAATTACCAATAGAACTAAGAATTTGGACTATGAATTGCTTAGGATAATTAGTTTTATTGTTGCTATTTATAGTTTACTGCAATTTATGGTTTATGAAATGCTTTATCTCAAGCCCAAGGTGTCTAATTTCTTGTATGAATTATAGAACATGAATGCATGCTAAAGAACAAGTATGGACACATCAAGTAGTATTGATTCAAAAAACACCTTGGAAATTTCACCATACATCAAACTTTCAAACTAAGCAAAATTTGGAGATGTGATCATTCATGAAAATTAATGCAACCCTGTTTTTCCATGCTATTCATGATTATGAATTTTATGTTCAAATGGTTGTATGCAAACCTTGGAATCTTGATACATATCTTGAACTGATCAAAATTTAGAAATTGATCATAGTTTGATACAAATTTGATACAAGCATGTTTTTGAAAGGTTGATCGTACTTTTGTTTGTATCATGAAATCTGATCATAGTTTGTATCATGAAATCTAATGTTATATAGGCATGTTTTGAAATTTAATCATATGTTGATCACTTTCAAATTTACCATGTTTTCTGGAATCATGCTTTGAACTTTGTATTTATGAGTTTTACTCTCAAGATATATTGGAGATGTTGCATGATTTGATAATATACATGTTAGTTAAAGAGATGCAAATCATGTTGTTTTCTTTGGTTAAAGAAACATGAATGTGGTTTAATGGAACACTGTTAGGAGTTAAAACTAATTGAATTACGGTTTAGAAATGTTTTAGAGTTTCTGAACTTTCAGAATTTCTGAACCCTCGTTTTTGAATTCTGATCAGAACACAAATCAGACTTCCGTATCAAACCTGATCGGTCCACCGACCGATCAGGACACACCCTGATCGGTCTGGTGACCGATCAGGAATCATTCTGATCGGTCTGGTGACCGATCAGATCGGTACTGATTCTCAGATCATTCCAAATTGTATCAGACCACTCCTCATACCAATCCCCCTTCATCAATTTTTATAAAGTATCAATAGAATTGAGTAGTAGGATGATGGTCAAGATACCTAGAACAAAACCTAATACTGATTTGATACAAACCTATGTTGGAATGTTCAAATTCATAAGAAAGGGTTTGTTGAGCCATGACTCTTGTTCTTGATGTCGTGTTTCTGAAATGTTTCTGAAATGTCGAATATTAATAGAGTCTATACCCTCTACTGTGGAATGCAAATTGTTAATGCAATCTGATCAAGAATGTATCAGAGTTTCAGGAAGTTTTCTGAAATTTGATCACTCCCCAGACTAATAAGAAATATTTCTGTATCAAGTTATCAACGAACCTGATTGGTCACGGAGACCACTCAGGATTATGTGTCGGATACAGATGCATTCCTTACTTATCATATGAAACATATACATGTTTCACCATGATATACTTCTGTATATGTTTTCATGTGAAATTCACACTCTTTGGCGTATGATGCATATACATTGTTGCCATGATACATTTATGGTATATGCCCTTCATATGCAATTCAAAAATTATCTTTTGATTATTTTGGGTTTAGGGAGAGACCCGTGGTTTGAGGGGGAGGTATGTTTAAACTTAATAACCATACCCTTTTCGATGATTGACAAAGGAGGAGAAAATGGTTGATTAAGTTTAGGGTTATTGTAGGGGGAGAATTTTGATTCCCTTACGATAATTGAACTGCCTTCAATTGATCATTAATGCCTAAACTTAAATCGGGTTGTCAAACAACAAAAAGGGGGAGATTGTTGATGCAGTCTGACCCTGATTGTTGTTTTGGTGTTGACAAGGATTTAAGTTTTAATTTAAGTTTGGTTGAATGAATTGGGATTAAGTCCTAGTCGGGGACTGGGCACAAAGTCCTAATCTGGAGGGTTAGGTGTGGAAAATCTTAGCTTGGAGGGCTAGGTGTGAAAAATCCTAGCTTGGAAGGCTAGGTGTGGAAAAGTCCTGGCTTGGAGGGTCAGGTCCTAGCCTGGAGGGCTAGGCTGATGAAATCCCGGCTTGGAGGGCCAGGTCCTAGCCTGGAGGGCTAGGTTGGTTGAAATCCCGATGAGTGAAGCCGGGTCCTGGTGAGTGAAGCTAGGTGATGGAAATCTCGGTGAGTGAAGCCGGGTCCTGGTGAGTGAAGCCAGGTGATGGAAATCTCGGTGAGTGAAGTCGGGTCATGGTGAGTGAAGCCAGGTGATGGAAATCCCGGTGAGTGAAGCCGGGTCCTGGTGAGTGAAGCCGGGTCCTGGTGAGTGAAGCCAGGTGATTGAAATCCTAGTGAGTGAAGCTAGGTTGAAATCCTGGTGAGTGAAGTCGGGTGACCGAAACCCTGGTAAGTGAAGCCAGGTCCTAGCTTGGAGGGCTAGGTTGAAGTTCTAGTGAGTGAAGCTGGGCATGACACGAGTCAGAGAAGGGCTGGAGGCTTGTTCTCGTGACTTAGAGTGCATTTGGGCTTGCCTGGATCGGTCTGGTGACCGATCAGGGAAGTTGGCACGGTGCTCCTTCGTGGATCGGTCTGGTGACCGATCCAGCGATGGCTGATCGGTCTGGTGACCGATCAGGAAGCATACAGTTCACCTGCTGCTCTGCTCCGGATCGGTCCGGTGACCGATCAGGGAGCATCCAGTAGGTTTTGGGAACCTTACTGATCTGCGCCTGATCGGTCTGGTGACCGATCAGGGATACTGTTCAGATCGGTCTAGTGAACGATCATTTGTCGCAAGGTTCTCACTATAACCGATCAGGATGACTCCTGATCGGTTAGGAAGCAGCCTGATTGGTCTGGTGACCGATCAGGCTGGAGTCTGATTGGTCTGGGGATCGATCTGGAGTGTGCAGCAGACTGCTGGATAGGTCTGGGGACCAATCAAGAGTGTGTAGAAGACTGCTGGATCGGTCTGGTGACCGATCAAGCTCCTCCTTGATCGGTCTGGGGAACGATCAGGAGCAGAACTTTAATTCAAATACGTTGTCAGAAGTTCTGATCGCGTCTGTTTTCACTGTCGATTCTCTGCTACTTGCTGATTTCATTTGATATTGATTTGCTAAGCCTCTGTTGGAGTGTGCAGATGATAGCAGGTGATTCAAACACTCAAGGAGGGTCAATGGGAGGCTTTCCTTGGAGCAGGTTTGTTTGTTTCTCTTTCTCAGGTTTCAACGGCAACTGGAGCAGCTGGCGACTGATGGAGACTCAGCTGGAGAGGAGGTCTTCAGTGGACTGAGTGCTCAGGGAGGTCAGTGGGTTCAGGCTAGCTCAGGGGATGCTGATGGAGCTTGGTGATGAAGCAGGAGCTTAAGAGGAAGATGAGAAGCAGAGGAGGCAAGAAGAGAACGAACAGGAAAACAAGCAAGTGTGGCTGTGTGTTTCGCTGTTGTTGTTGTGCTCCTTGTGTAGCTTCTCTCTTGAGCTTTCTTGCTACTGTCTTGTGAGAGGCTCCTCCTTAGTCTCGTGTGCTTACCTTGTATTCATTTACTGAGGCGATTGTGGAGAGGTTTCTCCACCGAGAAGGAGGCGCTTGATATTCGGTGTTCATCGGGGCTTGATCTGCCGACGATCAAGGGATCGCCCACCTCACGGGCACGCCAAGGAGTAGGGGCAAGTTATCCCCGAACCTTGTACATCACGGTGTTAGCGTTTGTTTGGTTTGCGTTTCCTTCTCTGCGTTGTTCTTTGTTCTGCATTTTCTTCCACTGCTAATCTGATCATGCAGAAAACTTCAAAGTGCAACTTGTGGGTGTCTGGCTATATTCACCCCCCTCTCTATCCATCCAAGTTCCAACACTCTTGTCGTAGGACACCAGAGGCGACGAAGTGTCCCCTCTCCAGATCTCCCAGGGAATCTCGCCGGTGCGCTGGAACTGCCATTGCTGGTCCCGCCGGTGGCGAGACGGATCTTCAATTTCAATGGTGCGAGGTAGACATTCTTGGAATTTCACCTTGCACCGAAGCCGCACGTCGTGAGACGGCTTGCTCAATTTGGTGTTGCTCCAACGCTCCTTTGACGGCGTTGGCGATTAAACGATCCAACTCCTCCCTCGTTAGGATGATGGGTTGTTCTTCTAGATCTGCCATCATGGTGCTCCTTCTGATGTTTTGATTGCTTCCCACAGACAGCGCCAAACTTGTTCTAGAAGGGAACGACGCGAATGACGAGTCATCAAAGTGCAACTCTCGAAGACGATGGCGGGGAGAAGATGTTCGCGCCCTGCGAGGTTAACACGAGCGATAATGGGAACACGTCGAAAGGTTTTCTGATGGAGCTCACTCCGACGCTCAATTCAGAAATCTGAACTATCTTAGGAGGATAACGAGGAATCAGAATTCTCTCTAAGTGCCCCCCCTTTACCTGGATGTCGAGGCCTCTTATATACCTGAGGTTGCGGTCGCACGTGTCCCCACGTTCTCCTCCACGTCCCTTAATCATCGGTTACTTGATATCTTTTGGTAACGACCGTTGCGATCATTAAAGCCTTAATTACCACGCGTTGCAGATAATAATTATCCGATGACTTTCCTGTTTTGGAAAAAGGAACGACTACTTGAAGTCGGGCCTTTTAACTCCTATGTTGGTCTCTTGGGCTCTCCCGACCCAGTCTCGGGGCCACGTCTCCCGACCTGGCCTCGGGGCCTTCATTTATTTTACCGAAATGGTCTCGAGAGCTCGATACCCAGTTGGACCTCGGGGGCTCTCGTCTATTCTCTTAAGGTACTCTCGGGAGCTTGAGTGACGGTCTGACCTCGGGACAAGCCATTATCCCGAGATAGTCTCAGTCTGATCTCGGAGCTCACTGGCTTGGTGGACCTTACCGCGTATCTTTCTCCTGTCACATATCCACCCTGGGATGACCATCTCTATCATTACTATTCTGTCCTTCATCATCATCCCATTGGCAAAGCTCGCCACTACAAAGCTCATTGCTGCCTGCGGCCTGACACAGCAACCAAATCTGATCGAGATCGACTTCCTCTCCAAATGATGGTCTTCACTCAAGCATCATAAAAGGATTTAAAAGGGTTAAGTTTTTGAAGCATCGATGAGTAAATATCACACAATACAAACTTTGTAGTTTGTCGGAACGATAAATAGCTCTAACAATCTGTTAACACCCAAGCATCTCGCAAACAAGTAGAAGAACGTGACTATCAAGTACCTTCAATCGATCAAATGTACATTAAATAGAATCCGGTGCTAGTTTCGCGATCATGAAAATCTATAAAGTCGATATATATCCTCCTTTATTAATGCTCATACTACGACGAATATCGGCCCATGTTATACTTGTATACAATTGAATATAGTCTCCGGATAAGCTCATCGATCGGGATACATACGGTACGTAACAACACATCGATCAAGTATAACCGTCTACCTACAGCCCGAGCTCCTCCCTTTCTTTTAGTTTTCGACTTAGTTCTTCCATGGAGGGTAATTCGACATCAGCATCTAAAGTGGAAGAAAGCCACCAAGTCTTCAACTCCTCCTGGCAAAATCAAAGAGATGCGATATATATGTTATCGACATAAAAGCTAATGACAAAATAGCTTAGAGAATTAGTCTACAATCATAGATCTTCAAGGTTAGATGCATTAGTTGCTAATTTCATTTGATTATACTAGCGAGATATGCTATTCGTTGTCGATAAAGTAATAGCATTACAAGCATTCTTCATCGGCTTAATAAAGGCAATATCAAGGTTCGTCGAGTGTAAAAACATGACTAACAACAAACATGCTTCGCTGTAAAAAGACTACCGTGAATAAATCAATAAATTGTTGCTTTTGTGTTGTAGGAGAGGTGAAAAAATTGAAGTTTCGAAACTTGGCCGAGTTGATACCATTTTTCGAAATATTGGATATCCTACAAAATCAAAGAAATCAATCAAAAAGGGAAAAGAATCATGTTAGATAGAGAAGCATGTTTTAGAATCGCGATAAGTTGTCGATAGCTTCTTGTTAGTGACTAGAAGAATAAATGAATGAGTTGTGAGAAAAGTAGCGGCGAAGAAGGGAAACTAGGTTAACTTTAGTTGCTGGCATCTTTGAGATTCAAGCTAGAAAGGTGCATGATAGGGAGGGATCAAAGTTCTATCAAAAACAAGAAAGGATGCACGAAACTCTTGCCAATATAGGATCCTAGGGAAAAGTCTATTGTATGCAGTCTCACCCTGCATTGTAAGAGATTGTTTTCGCGACTCAAACTCGTGACCACTTGGTCACACGGTAATAGCTTATTTAGAAAAGTTAAGGAAAAGGGAGATGGTCATGAAACTTCATGGGGATTGACCTTATGATTTTTCTTGATATGAAATAGTTCGATAAGGACATTATAGGATTCTTAAACAACTTGGACTATTACCAAACAACTCAAGTCAAAATAAGAAAATTCTTTGGTTAAATTCCTCTTTTTTTTGCATTATTCTCCCACATAAAAGAAAAAACTTTGACTCCATCAAGTGAGGAGATGAGAGTTTCCGAATTAAGATTTATGATGTGGCACATGAAGATTGGCAAGTTTGTGCGATCCTAGTTATCGGTAGGCACAGATATCATGTGATTCAATTGCCTCGCGTAGAGGATATATTTTTGTAACTTGAAATAATGTTCCTGAGCTCTAAAAGGCAAAAGCAAATCCACAATTTGCAAGTTGAGTTTTGTCGTTGAGATGATTTGTGTTGTGTGTTACCAATCTTAGAGTAGAGTGAGAGCCTTGTGGACTCAAGCAAGAACGAATTAGGCGGGACAAGATAGTATCCAATTAATTGAGGAGGTGGACGAGGAAGAAAACGATGATTACAAGTTACCAAAAGTAGAAAAAAGTGAAGGAGGAAGAAGAAAAGGAAAAAGAAACAGAAGTGGTGTACCTGCACCAGCCTAACTGCTGCATCAAACGCCAGTTAAAGTGATTTAGGAAATCGAACATACAAAAGGGAAAACTAAATCAGCAAAAGAAACAAAAACAATCAATCGATGGATCTTGTTGAAGAAAAAAAATTATAAAAAATCACTAATATGTAAAATCCCAGATATTAATGATGAACTGTGATAATTACCTCAAGAAAATCATGGTTAGACACAAAGCAACACTCTAGTGAGCATTTGAGATTCCCAATTCTTACTGAAAGGCAGTTTTCACGCTTGGCACCTGCAATATTAACATGTAGCCTCTCAGATACAGCGAAATTTCAGGTGCCTTGAGAATGATTCTCATCTATCATTATCGTAAATCGTATCGAAATTTCCTAGAAGATACGAATAGGAAGAGTCTTACTAATTATGCGAGCCACCTTGTAGCCAGTTCCTCCTGGTCCTTTCTCCCATTTCCCAAACCTCAGACGCAAGAAAAAACCTTCAAGGCTATTGCTGAGTTTTCTTGATTTCATCCATCTAAAAAATTGTGAAGAAAGAGAAAACAATTAGACAATGATGATGCATATGAAATAATGTATTCAAACATAACAACTTAACCTATCTTAACTACAACATGTGCATAGTTTCTATTACTTGCTTCTTGCCATAAAAAAATATTTCCAATTTCAATGGTTGTTTGTAGCGATCTATCTTTGATACTTGTGACAAGGAATGGAGCTTAATTGCCTGAAGAAGCGTCGGTCCTTCACAGAGTAATCTTCTAACCAACAGAACAAGAAGGCCTCCTCCTTTAAGAAGGCAGTAATGGTGCTCTATAATGCAGATCCTCACTGTTTCGTACAGGAATATGCATTTGATGTTGCCCTTTAAATTAATTCGATATCATTGTTATACAGATCGAAATTCAACCTGTTGACCGACATAAAAGGCTATCATGCTTGGACCATAACGGACTCCATGTCGCACTAATATACTCATAAATCGATCCCCCAAAAGATGATTCCTAGTTAGGAATGGAGAAGAGTGGGGTTGTACACTCATACCAAAGGTTTAGTTTCAATACTTCCAAAAGCTAGTACAATTAACCATCGTCATCATTAAGGCATGTTAGTCCCGCGAATGGTTACATGATTCTTATTCGTCCATTCAACTCTAAGTTTATATTATTAATAATATTAAAATTAAATAAAATTATTTTTATTGTATTTACTAATAATTTTTTGGTTCTCCCACAACACACCTCATCCTAATAGATTCAACTACACCTTACATATTGGTCATCTCATAGAAGATGATACGAGTGACTAGAGATAATTCATTAGACAAATTCAGATTATAGTTCATCTAAGGTCTGGCGATCACACATAATCAAGACTTAATGTTGCTGTCTTAACCCATAATCTAGGTTTAATCAAGATCATCCTTAATCTATGGCATGCAAGGTCCAATCTACCAAAATCGAACAAAACAATCACTGAGAATTAGACCTTACAAAGTGAGGAAATGTTTATTAAACTAAAGAATAATCTTACATAAGTGTCCAAACCCCTTTCAAAGATGAAAAATGGACCATTCCTCCTCAGACCAAGTTAAAGTTTATCCGGTTTACAATAATGACTTTTGACAACTTCTAAATCTTACAATTGGAATTGCGAAGATTGCAGAGACGCTAATGAACAAGAACTGAGTGGGAAATCAAGAAGGGTGACTAGTATTGGAGATCGAGATCGAACTAGGAATTCAACTTTTGATACCAAACCGATGTAATACCAAAATCAGAACAAAACCTCGCATATTGGAAACAACTTTAATAGATTCAATCCTAGCGAAAATTGGAAAACAAGCAAGCAAAACAAAAAAAATAATTATCCCCAATAATTGACTACTCAAATTGAAAATGACAACCCAAAGTATACTAATTACCACAAACAACTCAAATTACTACCAAAAACTCAAATCAAAATTCAAAATTAAAATATTCTCAAACTATATTCCTTTTGTGCATCAATCTGTAAGTTCAGATTGTAATCTCTCTAGAGAAAATTTAACTTATCCCTACAGTCAAAAACTGCAAGTGCATATGCCCTTCTTCTTCATCCCTTTCTCCTTCTCTTGATTACTTATCATGTAGAAATTAACTCTATTCTTTTTGTGAGTTCCATCTGTGTAGTTTATGTGCCATTATAGAACAAAATAATATTATTTATTCTTGCATTCTTTAACTTACTAAGAAAAAGTCTTGTTCTTAGTTTGTTATGCCCTACAGAGGGTCAAATTGTGTTGTCCATCTTTTTGCTCAGATCCTACATGAGTATTTTCTTCTCTTCTTGCTTTAGTTTATCACATATTGTTGTATACCCGCAATAGGAATAGGCCCACTTCAGAGACTTATTTCTGAAGATTATTCAAGAAATTGTGTTGCCTCCTTTTATATGTTCTCCTTGTGTTACTGTATCCACCATTGTAGGGAGAAGCCCATTCATAAGAACACTTACTGTTTTATTTAGATTAGTAAAGAAGTTAAGTGAGCAATATACGTATCCGTGAAAATTTTAATCAAAGAAAAGTATGCAGATACTCCAATCTTTTGTAATTGAAATGCTTAATTTGCACTTCTTTAAGCAAACTCTTTCAGCAAAACTATTATAAGCATTCTCAAAATAAATTCCCAAAATTATAAAGTATCACTGATTTTACCTTATCAAAATTGTGCGAGACAAACGAAGTCCCCTTATTGCTTCAAATATTCCAAGTTGTTCCTTACTAATGTCAGGAAGAGGAACAATACAGTTACAGAGTGGTATATTCTGACTACCCTTTTCTTCATTCTCTAATTGGCTTGAAGTTTTTTGTTTGATTTTCATTAGACTCTCAGCTTGACAGTCTTCATAAACTTCCTCAGTGGGGGGCACAATTCTCTCGAGAAAATAGCTTTTAGAAATAAGACTTTTATTATCCATCCTGAAGCCTTCCTCAGCTGATTTACAACTGTTAAGGTGTTGTTCATGTGTACCTAGAGGATGCATATAATTCTTTCCGACATCATTGAAAGATCTCCTGCTAGTGTTTACATTATCGTTTATGCTCACATTGCACTTAGCTGAGTTCAAAGTAAGCGAGGAAGCCTTTTGCAAAAATCGAGTGATCCATAAATTGTCGGAAAAACTATTCTTGTCATTATATATCAAATTCACAGGGAACCTTCGATCAGAACTAGGCGCAACATTTTCATCCTCTTTGGCACCTATGTGAACTCTCTTATCTGAGGAAATCAAGTTGTTTCTTCCTTTCAAATAAAATCCATTCCCTGCCCTTTGCTTTAACTGCCCATACATTTTAGTGCTGGAGGAAGATATGTTGATCATTATTGCAGGGAAATCTTCAACGGGATAACTGTTCTTCTCACCTGAAGAATCTTGGTTATGTGATTTGTTAGCATTACGATCGCATACAATATTCACAGATGCATTCAAATCTTTCCAACGATATGGTTGGTCAGCTCCTGCATGGAATGTGCTGCTTTTGTTTCTTCGAAGAGTTGCCTTGTTTACCTTGAACTGCGAAAAGTTACCTATTGCACCATTACGAGAATCCTTATTCTGATCCCTCATCACTTGCCTAGCTCCTGACATCCTAGCTTTTCTTCGATAATCACCATCAGCTATGGTATTAGTTACCATGAAATTTGGACAATAAAGTGCCTGAAAGAAAGAGTTAAAACCCACAGTTCTGCTCAGGACTTCCTGATCACTTTTCTCATGCAATACTTGAAGAGCACCAAAATTTTCTTTCATACTATTATAGCATTGTGGAAGAAGAGACAAAGAAGTCTTTTTTGAAAAATTACTTGCTATTGTTGACATCCAATTAATAAAGGAGCTGGGTTTTTTAATAAGAGATCCTGAGCACGGATCCTCATTGTTCTCCCTATTCATCCGCTTGAATCCTTCATTGTTATCCCTTTTCATCCGTTTAAACCCTTCAGATATCTTCATGTCGAAAGAATAAGAACGATTTCTTTTCGAAATCATTCTCTTACTATTACAGCTTTCAGCACTCTCAGTGTCACTCTCTTTCTCTTTTGAGTGGCTATCATAATCTTCATCATGTAGGACCTTTTCCTTACCTTTTTCCAATTTTCTATGAATAAATTCAGCAGTCTCATACTCGACATTAGCATGTTGAGTTTTGCATTTACCGAAGTGGTGAGCAACTGATTCTATATTGTTTTGACAACTAACTTTGGACTTGGAACCACATAAATTTTGTCCACTGTGAACCAGTAAGCGAGGCAAATTATCGAGCTTATTGAGATTGCCATATTTGTGATCCCCTATAGCTGAATCAGTATATTTCTGATCTGTGGATCTGACATTTGAAATAGACTTTCCTTGTTTTGCTGACACTAAATGATGAGATTTTGATACTCCAACAAAGCCACATTTCGCATTTTTTCTTGATACATTGATTCCTGATTCAGGCTCATTCAAAATTCCAGCAGTAGTCGCAAAATCAGATTCCATAACTGCTAGCTCAAGACACAGTAAAAAAATCAGAAATTGACTATTAAATGGACCCTTAAAACAATGTGTCGTGTTAAGCATAACACAGTGAACACAAGTTGCTAAGCAGTTGTTGCGCATACCTGGGTAGGTAATCTTGTTGACAATATTATCGATTGCATCTTTCATAGAAGAGGTGCCAACATCATTCCTAACTGTCTGGTTTAAATCAGAATGCACTTCATTTTTTTCTTTTACTAACTTTAGATCTCCAGAAGATCCTGTTGTAACCAAAAAAAAATCACTAGAATAATTTTCAGAATCCTAGTAAAGGAACATATGCTAACAGGGTGGTAAATCCTTTTGTGAGTTTAACTGAGCACAAAATACATAGGATACTTACTAGAATTTTGTTGAGGCATTCTTTTGCTTGAGGCAATTGGCGAATGACTCGGTCTTGTATGAGAATCTAAGATAGTAACTGCATCAGCATTTTTAGGGGAATCATGAGTTGAATGCTTAGTACTATCTTCACTGGTGCTGAACTCTCCTCCATTATTACAATATGACGTAGAAATTATCGTGTTGAATGGTTCTTCTTTCCACAAGAAAGGGGCTTTATTTTCAGCTTTGCTGTAGTCAGTGCACTTGAGACTTAAACCTTCTTGTGGTATCCAAATGAGCTCTGAGAGTGGTGGAGTAGTAGTGATAAGCATCATTTCCGCCCCTGAAGCAGCATTTGCACCTGCACCTGCACCTGTTTCTTTATCGAGGGCATTGTCACTGCATGGCTCCACAAATTCTACATGTTTCATGTCCTTCATTGTGTCCTCAGCGACCTGAATCTGATGCAAACTCTGTTTCTGAAAGAAGAGGGAATGTAAAATACAAAAAATAAATTAAATTCACCAATAGACACCTGTTTCTTTATCGAGGGCATTGACACTGCATGGCTCCACAAATTCTACATGTTTCATGTCCTTCATTGTGCCCTCAGCGACCTGAATATGATGCAAACTCTGTTTCCGAAAGAAGAGGGAATGTAAAATACAAAAAATAAATGAAATTCACCAATAGAGAGCTTTGCAGTTAAGAACAAAACAAGATCATAGATCATTTGTTTTCACTTTTTTTCGATGTCTAGAGATATTCCACATAATTAATTTTTGAATGAGAATGTCTAGACTTTTCTGGGCATGGTTTGAAATCACATGTCACCTTACAATAAGGCATCACATCACATTCAAATAATATGCCATATCGCTGATCTACACCGACTAAATCTACTCACAAAGGCCAAAGACAATAAATATGAATGAATATAAAAACTATAATACAATAAGATTATCAATCACATGTTACCTTAGTGAAAACGAACACAAGAATGAGACAAGATTTGCCAATAAAGAGCATTACGATTAAGAACAAAACTGAGATCAAACATATTCACCTTTTCCACATAATCAACTTTTGAATAGAAAGTGTGTTTGTGTGTTTTTTTGTTGCAGCAGGTAACCCTGATTTAGATTGACTAAATATGCTCATAAAGAGCAAATACAATAAATCTTAAATCCTAAGAATACAAGAATGGATCAATACATTAAGATTATTAATCACATGTCACCCTAAAGAACATGGATTGATACAAGAATGGAACTAGATTTACCAATAGAGAGCTTTTCGATTAATAACTAAATCAAGATAACATATTTTTACCTATTGAGAATGTCTAGAGCTTTTCCACGAGGTCAATTTTTGAATGGAAATGTGTGTTTTCCATTGGAGGGAAAACCTGAAAGACATATAGAAGTCACAAAAAAGTTAGAAATTTAGTTTTGCCAGATACAATTTTTTCTGGAACTATTCAAGTAGTCCACACTAGTTGTCTAGCATCGAGCAAAATCATACGCTATTGAAAACCAAAATTTAAATTTTAGTAGTCTAACAATTTAAATTTTAGTTCATCTTATAGGTCTCTCCTGGTGATATGTTCCGGCACAGATTATGGAATTAAAAATGTTATAAAAGTAGTTGATTTCCATATCTTTTCTGCCACTGCAGAAATCAGTTAGCATTCATGAACTTATCTTTGATAGCCCCACTCTTAGTTTATTCTTCACCAGGACTATTTCTTTGAAAGCCTTAATTGTTATTTGGCTTGCAGTGCTAGACATCACTTTTCATGGCATATTGGATTCTTTTGTCACCCACATGGCACTCTATATCTTGATCTGTGTGTAAAAAATTTTAGAAGTTTGTACTTGCACAAAAAACTAAACATAAAGGTTATTCTTTTATGGAAAAGGGTTCTAAGGAAACAGGAAGTAACATTAATGAAACAACACTGCACCAGTTTTTTTAGTTGTGGCATGGCTAGGCAAAGATGTCGTCTCGGCTACAAGAGGTGGGTACTAATGCATTACCTATCGGCTTTGATCAGTGTTATCTATACTTCATTTCCAGTATTATTTCATGTTACATACGTCCATTCTTGTGTTCGCTATTGTGTGTTTAAAAAGACATTTTTCATGCTCGCAAGCAAATAGATTAATCGAAACCCACTTCCACCTTGTTTGAGAGAATATAGCAAGTCACCAACTATTTGTTTCCCACGTTAATGATCATAGCAACTAGCAAACAAACACAACATTGATCTTCTCCTCTAGAGTTTGCTCAAGCATGATGGTGCAAGCAAATAGATTAATCGAAACCCACTTCCACCTTGTTTGAGAGAATATAGCAAGTCACCAACTATTTGTTTCCCACGTTAATGATCATAGCAACTAGCAAACAAACACAACATTGATCTTCTCCTCTAGAGTTTGCTCAAGCATGATGGTGTTCATCGCACCTTTATTAGATAGTCTGTACACTGAAAATTTAGTACCACCCTATAGAAATAGTTCCATCGATCATCTTGTTTGCTGCTCTTCGCAAAAGAGAGCTAGAGGGTTTTAGTTACCAAAGCCAACTACAATCAAACAGTATGGAAGTCAAATTGCCCATTTTTCACAAGTTGAGCTAAACTAAACCATAATACAGCCAGCAAGCAAGAGCAAACAGCAAGGCAACTTCATTCCATGGTTCTAAGGAGACAGGAAGTAACATTAATCAAACAACACTCCACCAGTTTTTTTAGCTGTGGCATGGCTAGGCAAAGGATGTCCTCTCGGCTACCCGAGGTGGGTATGAATACCTCTCGGCTTTGATCTGTAGTATCTATACTTCATTTCCAGTATTATTTCATGTTACATACTTCCATTCTTGTGCTCATCATTGTGTGTTTTAAAAGACTTAGTTTTCATGCTCGCAAGCGAATAGATTAATCAAAACCCACTTCCACCATGTTTGAGAGAGAATAGCAAGTCAACAACTACTTGTTTACCACGTTAATGATCGTAGCAACTAGCAAACAAACACAACATTGATCTTCTCCTCTAGAGTTTGCTCAAGCATGATGGTGCTCATCACACCTTAATTAGATAGTCTGTACACTCAAAATTTATTACCACCCTTTAGAAATTGTTCCATCGATCATCTCGTTCGCTACTCTTCACAAAAGAGAGCTAGAGGATTTTAGTTGCCGAAGCCAACTACAATCAAACAGTATGGAAGGCAAGGTGCCCATTTTTCACAAGTTGAGCTCAACTAAACTAAACTAAACTATTCAGTCAGCAAGCAAGAGCAAACAGCAAGGCGACTTCATTCCATGGCAATCGAATTGAACTGTAAGCATTTCAGCATCAAACATACAAGCGCAGCAAAATTAACAGAAGGAGAAGGAATGAAGAGAGAAGAGTAGATACCATCATCCAACATCAACAGGTAGGAGATGTCGTTTTTCCTTTCCTGTTTGCTAAGAGAAACAAGAAGAGATCTTGAGGAGGAAAGGGAGGAGGAGGAGGAGGATTCTTTGGCAAAAGGGGAAAGGAACGAGGAGAGGAGAGGAGAGGAGAGGAGAAGTCAGAGCCTGTGGTGGGCGGATTGGACTGGTGGCGTCTGCATTCAGGGAGTTCAGCTGAGGAGGTGGCTAACAGGAAATAAGGGAAACAAGAGGGGGCTAAATGAACAGTGTGGCTAATAAAATATTGGGGTTTGGGGCCTCCTCGAATTCTGGAGGACGTGGTTGCGCCACGTGGAACGCGCAGGGCCTGTCCTTTCCGGGTAGTAATTTACAGTTTGACCCTGTGTTCTTTGTCTATTTACATAACGGGAATTCAAAGGAAGGGGAAATTTATCTATGTCCCATCCATTAATTTAAATTAAATTAAATAAGGATGAAGGTTTTTTTTTATAATTCAGATAGACAAGTTGTATTATCCGATTAATCTTAGACACGATGGATTCGATTTCATAATGTTTTTTTACTAATTATTAGAATAAATTTAAAAAGCGTATAATTTATACGATCACTCAATATTTTAATAATGGATTGTTATATATTTAATAATGAGAATGATAATTAATTTTGATTGAGAAATTTATGAATTTAATGATAATCTAGTAAAAATTAAATTATAAAATTAAAAATATCATATTCATATTTTAATTTTGATTCTCGTATACTAAATATTATAAATGAGAATGAAATATTACCTTTTAAACAAACTTATCAAGCACAATGATCCGAATAATTCGAATATGAAAGGTGAGTTTCTTATCCTGTTGAATTTCAATCCTACGGATCGTCATTGATAAAAAAATACAAAATGATAATTAATTAAAGTGCGCATTACATTTTAAATAGCTGTATCTAATTTTTAGATTTTTTAAATGATGTATTTATTTTTTATTTTATCTTTCTCGTTAATCACTATGATATTACATTAAAAAAACAGCATCAACAGAATTTCTCGTTAATCACTGTGATATTACATTAAAAAAAACAACATCAACAGAATACTAAATTTCAAAAATTAATAGCACTGTAGTGTTATATTTTAAAAATTAATATCATTTTAATGTTACACAAATCTTAAAAATAATACCAATGTGAGGTTGTATTTTGAAAATCAATATCATAGTTGATTTTTGAAATATAACATTGCAGTAATATTTTCTTTGAAATTTAATATCACAGTCATATTGTTCATAATATCATAATGATAAACATAAGCCTCGAGATGGATAATTAATTAGTGGTATTACTATGATAAGATTTAAGAATCAAATTTTGATCATAATTCGAATTAGTACTGGTTTATCTTCTTTTATAATATCTTAGGATAGGCTGTGAGTAGGAATGACAATGAGTCAGATTTAGATTGGATTTTATATCTTCCGTATTTATACTCATTGGATATTAAATATACTCATACTCATTAAAGGATTAGATATTTCGTATACTAATAATTTTTCTCTTTCAATCCATCTATATCATTCAATAAAAATACATTAAAATTAATATCATATTTAAAAATATATACATAATTTTAAAAATACGTTAAATATCTATATAACATATTCCTAACATCAACACAAATTATTAGTGAGTTTTAAGAAAAAAATTCTTTAATATATATATATATATATATATATATAATATATATATATATATATATATATATATATATATATATATATATATATATATATATATATAATCGAATATTCGGGTTGGATATCGATAATTCCTCCATACTCTCTTTCATAGGAGTTAGATATCAAATCTACAGTTGGATTTAAAGAAAATTATCATCCAAGGATAGTTGTGCCGGATTAATAATCATTTATCTCCTTATATAATACTTCAGGAAGTACTATAAGGGATATTTGGAATACATGTTATCATATGAGTTATAATAGAGAGAGTGAAAATAGGAGAGTGAATAATTGAGTAAATGACGTGATACTTGAGTGAATGACGTGATATTTTACATGCACACGTTCGATTATCGCTTGGACATCATCGGCGGCCTTTGGCCGCCGTCCCGAATCAAAATATATCCTGGGAGGCACGATGAATCCCGTCGGAGATCGCTGCATGCAAAGTACCACGTCATTCACTCTACCATTCACTCTCCCATTTTTACTCTCCCTTTTATTTTTCTTATCATATTTACTTATTATAATAATAAACATAAAAAATAAAATAAAAATAAAAATGAATTTAGAAAATTTTAAAAATTAGATCCGTCTTCTCGCAACTTTAAATACCACTTTTGATCAATTGTTAAATAAAAAAAATATATAAACGACATAGATGATAAATATAAAAGATGACACATGGCAAGTAAAGTAGACTTGGTGCATTCCGACCATAATGATTTGTTATGATTCTTTTATTGGGTTACATCGCCATATTATAATCATACATATCATCAAGAGGCAGGAATAATGCACAAATTCATATATATTTAATAGAAAAGTACACTATTTTTAGTAATTTAAAGGCACAACCATACAACAATCAGTAATCAAATGAGTAGTGCAATCCACTTATTTATTATTTATTCGATATTCTTCGATCCGATCGCACATATCTGGTGCCAAAGTGAAAGTTGTTAAAGAGAGAAGCATATCCTAAAAAGAAAAGGGAGAAACATCGAATGTATTACATGAGCGTTTGCCTCATGGAAAAATGGAAAAATTTGAGAAAACTTTCCAATATTAAATTGAGTTTTACATGTACTCCCCAATCGAAAATTACTTTGCATACACTCCCTGATAGGATTGACAAGATAATTTTGTGTGTTATTTTTTTTATCGGTATAAAAGAGTAAAAATTCAGTATAAATCGTAAAGATTTTAGTATAAATTTTTTAAGAATGAGTACTAATTTAAGAAATTTGAGTATACATTGTTTCAGTATATAGTAATGATTTCAGTATACATTATTAAAATTTAAGTATGAATTGATTTAGATTAAGTATTATTTGAAAAAATTTGAATATAAAATTTAGAAATTTGAGTATGTGAGGTTGCATCTACCACATCAAGATTTTCACATGAGGGGTCCCCGAAATTTTATACTCAAATTTCTTAACTTAGTACTCAATCTCAAACAATTTATACTCAAATCTTTATAATGTATACTGAATTTTCACTCTTTTATACTCACCACATCAAGATTTTCACATGAGGGGTCACCGAAACTTTGTACTCAAATTTCTTAAATTAGTACTCAATATCAAACAATCTATACTCAAATCTTTACAATGTATACTGAGTTTTCACTCTTTTATACTCAATCCATCAGGAAGTGAATGCAAAAAAATTTTCAAATGGGGAGTACATACAAAGGCCAGTTTGGGATTGGGGAGTTTTCTCCAATTAATCGCATAAATATTGTACAATATTTTTTTAAAAATTCTAGAAGAAAAAAATTGTAAATTGTATTACAACTCACTGATACAACAAGGAAGGATCGGTGACCACGTGGGCCCGACATGGTCGGCCCTGAGGATGGGCAGGCAGGGCAGTTGCCCAGGACTTCATTGTGGGTGGGCTCTAAAAATATTTATTATTATATATATATATATATAATATATCATATTGTACATGTTTAATATTTCTTAAAATTAATATATTTTTTAAAAATATTTTTTATTTTATTTCTTTTCTCTATCATCTCTCTCTCATTAACCTTCGAATGAACGACAAAACTAGGACAGAAGCCCCTCGTGCCTCCGCAATGTGTTCCCTCTTTGATCCCTCTCTCTCAAATCCGTGCTTATGAAGCAGTTTCCCTTTCCATGCTGCAATGCCATCTCTCTCTCTCTCTCCACCTCCTCTCTTGTCGACCTACGAAGTGAAGCTAGGGTAGACCTTATTCTGCCACCGCAACAACTTTTATCTCTGATTCACATGTGGACATCGCTCTCCATCCCCTGAAACATTCACCATCATCCCTTGGTGCCGAAGATGGCGAAAATACTACACGTTCCAGTGTGAACTCCAGCTCTTCAGATGAGTTTGTAACCTCGGTTCTGCATCATTCAGTATGTTATTGATTGTTGAATAAGTTATTTTCAAAATTTATGTAAAATATTTTCAAATATGTAGTTTCTTCAGCAAGAGGAAGACCCAAAATGTTCAAATCTAAAATTTTGTGTAGGGCCCAATTTTTCTCACGACTGCTCCTGGGGCCTGATCAGAATAGAGTCATCTCAGTTCAATCTGACTGATCTAGAAGTTGACAGATAAGATAGTAATTATTGGTGATGCGATGGATGCTCTAGCGAGGAGAGTGATCTGAGAAAGAAACTCAAGGAAACGTTAGAAGGGCGCCGGAAGGAGCTTCGGCGATCTCACTCCGACGCTCAAGTTAGTAATTAATTGAAAAAAGGGGAAGCAGTATTGAGGCAAGAATGAGAGAGTTACCCCCTTCGTAGGCGCCGATGATTACCTTTTATTACGTCCTACCACCATTCCTCTTCCTTGTACAATAATGACAGTTAATACAAATGTTACATTAGTATTTTAATTACGGTAAGCAATTATTACCACCAATCATTAAAATATGAGACCATTTTCCCTTTTGGTCATTTAATACATTGATGGCGCCCCCAAAAGTATTAAGGGCTCTCTTTAATAAATGAACATCACGGGATGCCTCTGAGTGTGTTTTGACCAAGGAATACTTATTCCCGATCGAGAGTTTCAATTGAAGGGGATACTCTCCTCGACCGGGAGTTTCGAGTGGAGGGAATGCCTTTCCTGACCAGGAATCCCAACCAGTGACGCATGCCTACTAAAAAAGACATGATTAGCTGTCAGAGTCTGCCTGTCAGACACCCGTAATTAGGCATGCTTCGCCTTAATGCACCTTAATGATGAGTACTAAGCATTGATAATAGAGGAGAGAGAGAGGCGCTTGTGTCCAAGGGACAACTAACCCGCAGCCGCCACATGGCATACATCATTACTTGAGTCATACCAGCATCCATCACCTCAATCGTCACCCGCCCTCCACCCATACTCCGACAGGCCAACAAGTGACTTGCGGCGGAAGCAACACCCTGCCTTGGTTAACTCTCCCCGATCCATGAGACGGTCGAATGGCCACTCCGGACGAGCCATGTGCCACCCATCCAACAATCTATCTTTTAGGGCAAACCCTATAAATGAGTCAGGAGAGAAGAGTTCGCCGCACTTTGCTTCACGACCTCCTCCTCCAAGTTTCTGTCCCCTCTCTTCAGCTCAAGTTTCCTTCTCAACTCACTAACCAAAGTCCGACTCCCTTTCGTAAGTCTCCTTCTTTGTAATCATTGGTTTATGAACCTATGTTTCTATCTCAATGGTATGAGACAATGTCCTCTAGCTGAGAGTGAAGCCGATTTGCCACCTGCCCGAGAACCTATGACGACCGGCTACACTGAGGTTAGCTTGGGCGGGTGAATCCAGCCGAGAGGCTGAAGGTCGGTAATCTCTGAGCATATCACCCATCACAGAGGAACCAGAAAAGGAGTCATCCACCAGCGCTATACCAGGCGCTGATTCAAATTTTCCCAAAGCTGCTCCTGTAGAAGAGAGAGTCTAACCAGGGTTCCATAAAAGGCAAAAGACATGTGTGTTCAGAAAGGCCTCTAAGAGAGTCAAGACACAGGTCGAAGGCACACCTGTAGAGAGCTCCAGGCCTAGCATGAGCACACCACTAGCCCCTAAAGATGCATAAATACCCTAGCCGACCGACCAATTCTCTGCCTCTCCTGCACCCACAACAACTCCAAGCTCAAGTCCCCCTCCCCCTTCTGGCGGAGCTCGAGCTCCCCGCCCGGGATGTCTCCTAGAAAAGCTCCGCACTGAGGAGTATGCTAAAGAACTGAGGCAGAAGAGCATGCTGGAAGTAAATTCCAAACTGAGTGGCTCCATGCTAAAGGTAAAACCACACACCTTTTGTGTCTAGCTTAAGCATACTTTCTAAATGTCATAAACCAGCAGGTCTGGATGGAGCACCTCTAGTTATCCTCCCGAGTCCCCCAACTAGTACACCAATTCAAAGCAGCCGCAAAAAGAATAGCCGAGCTGGAAGCTCAGATTTCAACCCAGGCAACCCATGAAGCTAAAGTAGAGGTAGGTCGAGCTCAAAACAAGTAGACTTAGAGAGAAATTAGAGTAGGTTCGGACACCATACCTGCCTTGGAGCATAACTTGGGTGTAATGAAGAAAAATGAAGATGCCCTATACGCTGAGTAGGTTGCCCCTCTAATTCATGAGAACGAGCTTTTGACCACAAAGATCGAGCATCAAGAAAAGCTTATGGTTGACCAATAAGTTACACTGCAAGCAACAACAAACCAGTTGTTTGACGAACAAGCTCAGCGACAAAGGAAGGAGGAGGTGCTGGCAGTAGTCAAGGAGTAGCATCATGAAGCACTGCAAGATAGGGATGCAACAACCGCTCAACTTGACCAAGTGAAGGCTGATCGAGAGCGGGCCATAAATGATCTAGAAGCCTATTAGTCCACTAAAGATGCTCAACGATCAACCTTTAAAGAAGAGTTCTTGTGCTCTTTAGAATATCATGACTTGCTAGACGCCCAGATAATCAAGTGAATGACTCAAGGCTTCGAGGGAACAATTAAGCAGATTGGTAGGGCCAGAGTTTTAAAGCTAGGTGCTGAGATGAGCTTCCTCGACCTGGGCAAATTATGGGCAGAGCTGCCAGACTCTAAAAGGGAATAGGCTAGAGTAGATAAGCTTTTAGTTTAATTTGAATCCTTGCTCAGAAGCTGAGTTGCAATTCTCCTTTTGTCTTTCTCAACTTTTGAAATGAATCTGTTGGTGCAATCTTTGTTAGGTCAGGGTTGACCTAGTTTGACTAAGGTCGAGTGAGCTTATGTCTGGTAAGCTTAGTAAGCTTAAGGTTGGATGTTTCGATGTTTGATAATGATGTTTGAATATTGTATGATGTTTGAATATCGTGTGAGTCAAGTGGGTCAAGGTTGACTGGAGACTTAACATGGGAAAAGACCTAGTGGGACTAGGCACACATAGTGGGACTAGGTGAAGTCCAGGTGGATCAGGGAGATCGCACGCTGGCATGGGAAAAGACCTAGGGGGACTAGGCACACCTAGTGGGACTAGGTGAAATCCAGGTGGATCGGGGAGATCACACGCTGGTAAGGTGGAAGTCTACCGAGAGACTAGACCTAACTTGAGGGTTAGACAAACCTGGTTGGGAACCAGGTTAAGTCCTAGCTGGGAGCTAGGCAGGAGAAATCCAGGTTGGTCAAAGGAGTTGACTGAACATTTGGTAGGGAAATCCTAACAGGTCACGGTTGACCAAGTTAAGGCAAGGGAACCCTAGACTTGTGCACACAAGTTAGGGTTGAACTCAATCGATTGGGTAATGGATTTAAGTTTGGTTTCTTGCAAACAGAAGTCTTCTTGATCGATCGGGTGATTGATTAAGGAAGGTATGGATTGATTGGGAGAAATAAGTTGCGAGAATAGAAGGTGGCTGAATCGATTCGGCAATCGATTCAGCCACCTCTTAATCGATTGATCAATTGATTAAGAGGTCCGGTAATCGATTGGGCGATCGATTACGACAGTATTGCGCGAGAGCATAGAAAGGTGCTGAATCGATTCAGCAATCGATTAAGGTTGGTCTTAATCGATTGGCTAATCGATTAAGCTTCAAAAAATAGTCGTTAACGGCTAAGTCTGACGTGGTAATTGATTGGGTAATCGATTAGGAAACCCTAGGCGTCGGGTATATAGGGTTTTCACGCAGGTTTGAAGTGAGATCACTCGACAGGGCTCATGCAGTTCTTCTCTTCCTTCCTCGTCATTTCAAGAGAAGCTTTGGGACATAGTGTTGCTGCACTTCCAAAGTTCTAGAGGCGATCTCAAGCTTGAAGAAAGCAAGGAAAGCAAAGAGAGCTTGTTGTTGTAAATCTGGTAAGATTTTATATTATATTTGCTTCCTCTTGTTGTATTTTTCTTGTAAGCTTGTAAGAGGTTTATCCATCTCAAGAAAGAGATTTTTCATAGTGTATGAGAGAGTGAGGAGAGTGAACCCTTAGATTAGTCACCTCAAGGAGGTGGATACCAAGTAAATCCTAGTGTTAGCATTGCTTGGAGTCTTCCGCGGTGACAAATCTTCTACAAGCAAATCGGAGCTAATCACCCCCCTCTAGCTCTCCTACCGGTCCTAACAAGTGGTATCAGAGCAAGGTCGCTCTTCTTTGGACTCATCGCCAAGAGAGCAAGAGCTAGAGGAAGAAGAAGAAGTTTGAAGAAACCCTAATTTCAAGAAGCCATCATCAAGAGGGTTAAATTCAAAAATGAAGTTTGGCTACGACACTCCGGCATCTCCACCATTCAACAAAGCAAATTTCGATCTTTGGAAGTCAAAGATTGAAAATTTCTTCATGATGGAAATAGAGCAATGGTTTTCTCTAATGGAGGGTTTTGAAGCTCCAACAAACACCAAAGGAAAGCTCCTCAAGAAAAGCAAATGGAATGAGGAGCAAATCAAAAGATGCGAGGCCAACGACAAAGTGACCAAGTTATTGGTCAATCTATTGCCAAGCACCATCTTGGACAATATTGGAGAATTTCAAGATGCCAAAGAGCTTTGGAGCAAATTGGCAAAGCTTCATGAAGATCCCTCCACTGTACCAAATCAAGACAAATCCAATGAGGGACATTCATCAGAGGAAGAAGATTCGGAAGTTGAGAGATGCTTAACATCCGAAGATGAAGTTCAAGAAGCCTCCACTTCAAGGATTGAAGGGGAGCAAAATTTGCCATTGACATCGGATCAAAGAAAAGCTTCAACATCATCATCCGAGGTCAATAAAGAAGAAGAATAATCGAGTGCCACCTCTACACCCCATGAAGGTATAACTATTTCAATTTGTAAAAATAAAGATCACATTATTTGTTTTGAGTGTAGGCAAAAAGGACACTATAAGAGTAAGTGTCCTAATTTGGTCAAGAAGAATGTGCAAGTGACACCCAAGACCAAGGAGAAGCCAAAGGAGGTCGATCCCGTGGTAAAGAAGGATAAGAAGCACATTGTGTGCTTCTCATGCAAACAAAAGGGACATTATCGGAATCATTGTCCAAAGGGGAATGATCCGACTAAGGCAAAAAGAAGGAGATCAAATCAAGGGAGAGCCTCCAAAAACAAGACTAAGGTACCATTAGGTAATGATACTTATTTAAATCATGATAATATGCATGTTAAAAATAAATATTTTCATTTCAATGCTATTTATCATGATAATAGGAGACATAAAAAACCTAAGGAAAACTATAGAGCCTTCCATACTAGGACTACCACATCTAAGGATAGGGAACAAATTAGAACTTTCCATGGTAGACCTACCTAACACAAGGCCAAGAAGAACAGTCACCAAGGTTATATTAGAAAACCAAGCCTTGATGAGGTAATGATGGAAAATCAAGTTTTGAGGTCAAAACTTGATAAATTAGAAAAATCCCTTAAGAAAATAGAAAATCTATTTGAGGGATCAAGAATTCAAAACCTAGATTTAGGAAATCAAGGACCCTCTAGGAGCAAGAAAGGTTTGGAGTACAAACCTAAAACCAAGAAGGATGATTCATCTTATTATAGAGTTCCATATAGGTATGGAACCCAATCTAGGTCTAGGGGTCAAGTCAAGGCCACAAGGGAAGTCATCCCTAGAGTTGACCAAGATAAGACCAACATGACTAAGGCTTCAAAGAAGCCTAGAAAAGTCATTAGGAAGGTAACAAGGGAAGTTATCCCTAATGAATACCTAGAACACCCAAGGAACACCAATAGGTTTTGGGTTCCTAAAAGTGTGTTCGCCACACCCTAGATAGGCCTAGGGAGTTCAACTCAAATTGGATGGGTAGTTAACCCAACCTTGATAAAGTTGACACTTTGGGACATTTTCAAGGAGTTACTACCCTTGAAAATGAAGGAGTCATTTGTTTACTCTAGGAGGAGTAAAATTTGTAACAAACTATATTTTTGAAAGATTGAACTAAATAAAGTTGGCACAACTAGGTTAGAATCCAAAGATATGCCAAGTTGGGGAGTTTCGACATTATCTTGAAAATTAGGGGCAAAATTAGGATTATCAATGCCTTAGCGATGAGTTATAAATCTAGGTATTTCTTTTGTACCACTATGCCATGTTTTGTATGCCATATCACATGTCATGACATCATAATTCATCATTCATATTTTATTATGAAAATATTAAATGTCATGTCATACATGCATCATCTTGTTATAATTTTTTTAAATTCTAATATGATGCATGTCATAGTCATTATCATGCATTAATTTAATTATTATTGAAATTAAGGGCATTGACATTAATTGACATTCTAGGTGAATGATCAAAGTTTATAATGCCTAGGTAGAAATTTATGAACCCTTAGTTTAGGGAGAACATAACTTTCACATCTTACCAAGACCATAAGTTGACTTATGTGTATTTTGAGATGCATTAGAAACAAGTGAGATGTTAGAGTGATGAATGAAACTCAAGGTGTTGGTGTTGATTAATGTGCATCCTATTGAGTTTTAAGTTCATTAAAACATGAATATAAATGAACTCCAATCATTGGGAAAGCTAATGTACAAGTCATGTGCATTTAACCCATGGAACATGGTTGGAAATTATTTTTGAAACCTATTTCAAAACTATCTTGGAAAACCTTGGTGAAGACTATCTTTTGATAGATCTCATCATTGATGAATTGGATACAAAATAGAATGAAACATTGAAATATTTCAATGGTTTTCATTTTTGTGTCAATCTTTGAAAAAGGGAGGTACTTTCGTATAAAATTATTTTTTCTTGATAATATATGTCATAAGTAATGTCTACACAAAATTTCAGGATTTTTTAAATTTTGTAGAATTATTTAGGAGTTTCTGAAATTCAGACTGAAATTGTTTTCAGAAATCAGAAACTCTCAATCGATCAGGTGATCGATTAGGATAACATCAATCGATTGTTAACCCTTTTCTGCGGGCACAGAAGCTTGCATAATTGATCCATTGATTGATTAAGGGAAGTCGTAATCGATCAGCTGATCGATTAAGACATAGCTTAATCGATTGGGGCCCAACACCAATCGATTGGCATGACTGAAACTGCCTATTTTCAGTCAATTAACCCAATTTTGAGTAACCTAACAATCTCTAGCTTCTTGAAATACTTTTATAAGTATATTTGGGTAAATTTCATTGTGAAATCAAAAAGGGAGTTTGTTTGGTGAAACTTATAGGGTTAGAGAGAGGTTTTGATTCAAGTTTTGAACCTCAAAATCTTATAACCTCGAGTTGTGATTTTCTAAAGGTTAAGAACTCAAAAATCATTGTTGGTGCAAATGATAGAGGGTTAGAGCATGTTTTGAGGGGGAGGTCTTCCTTAAAGCATGCGTTTGAATTTTTATTTTTGGGATAAGTGGAACAATGAAGATTAGGAATCTTCATTATGATGAATGCTCAAGATTGAGCATGGGGTCAAATGGAAGGTATGAGACTTTCATTAGACATGCCTTTGACCATATAAACTCTCGGGGAGAGTTTTTGATGTGTGTCAAAGGGGGAGAAGATTGAAAGGCTAATAGGGATTAGTCTTCCTCAAACATATTATCAAACATCAAAAAAGGGGAAGATTGTTGGTGCAATCTTTGTTAGGTCAGAGTTGACCTAGTTTGACTAGGCTGGGGTGAGCTTATGTCTGATAAGCTTAGTATGCTTAAGGTGGGATGTTTCAATGTTTGATAATGATGTTTGAATATTGCATGATGTTTGAGTATCGTGTGAGTCAAGTGGGTCAAGGTTGACTGGAGACTTGACATGAGAAAAGACCTAGTGGGACTAGGCACACATTGTGGGACTAGGTGAAGTCCAGGTAGATCAGGGAGATTGCACGCTGGCATACGAAAAGACCTAGGGGGACTAGGCACACCTAGTGGGACTAGGTGAAGTCCAGGTGGATCGGGGAGACCGCATGTTGGCATAGGAAAAGACCTAGGGGAACTAGACACACCTAGTGGGACTAGGTGAAGTCCAGGTGGATCGGGGAGATAGTACGCTGGCAAGGTGGAAGTCTATCGAGAGACTGACCTAACTCGAGGGTTAGGCAAACCTGGTTGGGAACCAGGTTATGTCCTTGCTAGGAGCTAGGTAGGAGAAATCTAGGTTGGTCAAAGGGGTTGACCGGACACTTGGTAGGGAAGTCCTAATAGGTCACGGTTGACCAAGGTTAGGCAAGGGAACCCTAGGCTTGTGCACACAAGTTAGGGTTGGACTCAATCGATTGGGTAATGGATTTAAGTTTGGTTTCTCGCAAATAGAATCCTTCTTGATCGATTGGGTAATCGATTAAGGAAGGTGTGGATCAATTGGGTAATCGATTGGGAGAAATAAGTTGCGAGAACAGAAGGTGGCTGAATTGATGGGGCAATCGATTCAGCCTTCTCTTAATCGATTGATCAATTGATTAAGAGGCCCGGTAATCGATTGGGCGATCGATTATGGCAGTATTGCGCGAGAGCACAGAAAGGTGCTGAATCGATTCAGCAATCGATTAAGGTTGGTCTTAATCATTTGGCTAATCGATTAAGCTTCAAAAAATAGCCGTTGAACGGCTAAGTCTGACATGGTAATTGATTGGGTAATCAATTAGGAAACCCTAGGCGTTGGGTATATAGGGTTTTCATGCAGATTTGAAGCGGGATCGCTCAACAGGGCTCGCGCAGTTCTCCTCCTTCCTCACCATTTCAAGAGAAGCTTTGGGGCATAGTGTTGCTGCACTTCTAAAGTTCTAGAGGCGATATCAAGCTTGAAGAAAGTAAGGAAAGCAAAGAGTGCTTATTGTTGTAAATGTTGTAAGATTTTATATTGTATTTGCTTTCTCTTGTTGTATTTTTCTTGTAAGCTTGTATGAGGTTTCTCCACCTCAAGAAGGAGATCTTTCATAGTGTATGACAGAGTGAGGAGAGTGGATCCTTGGATTAGTCACCTCAAGGAGGTGGATACCAAGTAAATCCTTGAGTGTTAGCATTGCTTGGAGTCTTCCGCGGCAACAAATCTTCTACAAGCAAATCGGAGCTAATCACCCCACTCTATCACTCCTACCGGTCCTAACAGAATCGACTTACCATTCATCTATTGGCTCCCTCATTAAAGTTGTCTTTAAGCCTCGCCAAGAGTACCTCTGACCTCCAGCTCCTGAGTCGGGAGGTTGAGCTGTGTTAAGGGCAAACGCCTCATTAAGGTCGCCTTCGACCATGAGCTCCCAAGCTGGGAGTTTGAGGCTCGTTAAGGGAAAATGCCTCATTAAGGGTGCTTTCGACCGTGAGCTCCCGAACAGGGAGGTTGAGCCACGCTAAGGGCAAATACCTCGTTAAGGGTACTTTCGACAATGAGCTCCCTAACAGGGACGTTGAGCCATGCTAAGGGCAATCGCCTCGTTAAGGGCGCCTTCAAACATGAGCTCCCGAGCTAGGAGGTTGAGCCACGTTAAGGGCAATCGTCTTTTTAAGGATGCCTTCGATGGTGAGCTCTCAAACTGGGAGGTTGAGCCACGTTAAGGGCAAATGCCTCTTTAAGGGCGCCTTCGATCGTGAGCTCCCGAACTAGGAGGTTGAGTCACGCTAAGGGCAACACCTCATTAAGGGTGCCTTCGACCTCGAGCTCCCAAGCTGGCAGGTTGAGCCACGTTAACGGCAAACATCTTGGTAAGGTCGCCTTTTATCGCGAGGTCCCGAACAGGGAGGTTGAGCCACGTTAAGGGCAAACACCTCATTAAGGATGCCTTCGACCGCGAGCTCCCGAATAGGGAGGTTGAGTCACGCTAAGGGAAAACTCCTCGTTAAGGGCGCCTTCGACCGCGAGCTCCTGAGCTGGGAGGTTAAGTCACGTTAAGGGCAAACGCCTGGTTAAGGGTGCCTTCTACTGTGAGCTCCCAAGCAACATAAGAATAATATTTGTCATTCCCTCGTTATTGATACTGCCAAAAAGTACAAACTATATTTGAAAGAGCACATTAAATGAGAAAAAACCTATACTCATTGAGTCCAATATAGCTACAAATGATTAACACTCCAAGGTCATTCCAATTTCTTCCTGCTCAGCTCCTACAAGTAGTAGCTACCACCATCAAGCTTTCCGACTACTTTATAGTGACCACTCCACTAGGTGTTAAGCTTAGCAACATCACCTACCAGCATTACTCACCTCCGGACAAGATCTCCCATTTGGAACGCTTGCAGAACTACCTTCTTATTATAAGTTTACTTCATTCGCTAACGATAAACAGTCAATTGGGCAACAACTCTATCTCGAACCTCGGTCACTAAATCTAAGTCAAGGAGACGTTCCTAATCATTATTGTCTTTTTCGTATAATTGGCTTCTAATCGATTCTTCACCGATCACAACCAGGATGACCGCCTCACCTCTATACACCAAGTGGAAGGGCGTATAGCCTGCTCCTTCTTTAGGTGTAGTCCGGTAAGCCTAGAGAATACTGAACAACTCCTCTACCCAGCTTCCCCCGACATGATCCAACTTAATCTTGAGTCCTCGGATAATCTCACGGTTGACTACCTCTGTCTGACCATTACTCTAAGGATAAGCTACTGACGTGAAGGCTTGTTTAATCCCCAGGCCTTCAGACCATTCTCTGAGTGTCCGACCTTGAAATTGATGCCCGTTGTCTGCCACCAATTTGAAGGAAATTTCGTACCTGCAGACTATATCTCTCCACAAGATCTTCATAACAACCTCTTCAGTTATACAAGCCAGGGGCTTAGCCTCCATCATTTAGAGAAGTAATCTACAATGAACAGCAAGAATTTCTTTTATTGAGCTCGGTCGGGAAAGAACCTATAATGTACATCCCCCATTGATCGAAAGAGCATGATACTGTAGAAGTCCTGAGTTGTTCAGTTGATCGATGAGACACATGCTGGTGCTTTATAACCAGCCACAACTTGCTAGCACATCTTGTAAAGTGGGCCAAAAAATACTCGTCCATTATTATTTTCCAAGCCAGGGCTCTCCTACCTATGTGACTGTCGCATATGCCCTCGTGCACTTCACGCATGACATACTCCATACCTCTTAGACCAATATACTTTAAAAGGGGATGAGCGAAGGCCCTCCGATATAAGTGATTACCCACCAGAGTGAATCAAACAGCTCGACACTTGAATAAACGGTCCTGACCATCATCTCCTGGAAGATCGCTCGTGCATAAGAAGGTTACGAAAGGCACTTGCCAATTAGGTGTCTCATCCCAATCAATCTCTCTGTCAATCTGAGCTACTAATATCTCTTGACAAATGGGATTCTCCAATGTCCAATAAGCTAAAGACTAGCCAGTTTAGCTAATTCATCTGCCCGAGCATTATCCACCTTGGGTATCTTCTGCAACACTACTTCCAAAAAATTTGACTTTAACTGCTCAAAAGCCTGCACATACATTTTCATCTGCTCATTACGTATATCAAAGTCTCCTTCAATTTGCTGAGCCATGAGTTGAGAGTTAGAATATATTATAACCCGAGTAGCCCTGACCTGCTTAGCTACCTGTAAGCTGGCCAGCAAAGCTTCATACTCTGCTTTATTATTCGTAGCTCTAAAGTTCAAGCGAATAAATATCTGCAATATATTTTCCCTAGGCGAAATCAACAATACGCCAACTCCACTGGTTCTCTGTGTAGAAGATCCATCTACATACACTTCTAAGCATCTTGCCTATCAGTTGGTATTGAAGATTATACTCACTGAGCTCCATGATCCACTTGATCAACCTTCCCGAGGCTTCCAAATTCGTCAAAACCCACCCAAGCGGCTATTGGTTAATACCATAATGGGATGAGATAGAAAATATGGCCTTAACGCTGAGCGGTCAAGACCAGTCCTTATGTCAGCTTTTCAAGAATAGTGTACCGACTTTCTGCATCTTTAAGAACATGGCTGAGAAATAAATAGGGTATTAGACCGTACCTTCTTCCCATAGCAAAGTGGAACCCAATGCCCACTTGGTAGTTGAGAGATATACGTACAACGACTCCTCCGCAACTGGCTTATATAAAATCCGGAGTCCAGCCAGATATTCTTTCAGCTTTGCAAAAGCTTGGTTACACCTCTCGTCCCATTCAAACTTTTCAGCTTTCCTCAATACTTTGAAGAATGGAAGAGTCCGATCGACCGACTGAGCAATAAACCTAGATAGAGTTGTTATTCGACCAACAAGCCTTTGTACCTTCTTCAAGTTAGTTGGTGGAGACATGTCCAAGATTGCTTGCACTTTTTCTAAATTAGTCTCGATTCCCCGCTCGATAACTGTATATCCCAAGAAATGTCTGCTCTTGACACTGAACAAACATTTGGCAGGATTGAATTTAATTTGATTAGCCTGTAACGTAACAAAGGTCTCCTCCAAATCGGTAATCAAATCTTTCTCGCGCTCTATTTTGACTAGGATGTCATCCACATAAACTTCAATGTTCCTTCCAATCTGGTATTGAAAGACTTTGTCCATCATTCTTTGGTAGGTAGCCCCAACATTCTTTAACTCAACGACATAATATTGTAACAATAAGTGTCATATGAGGTAACCGAACTAACCTTTTCGTGATTGATGAAAGCCAAGGAGGGGTTACAAGCTTACAAGATAAAGTCGAGGATGAAGAGGCATTGAAGAGAATTGGAGGATTCAAGACAAGGTCCAAGACTAAAACCATGAAGCAAGCCTTGGAGGGTTTAATAATGGAGCTCAAGGAAAAGGAGGATCAATGCACAATGGAGGCAACAACTAAATGGATCACATTCCTTCAACTTGAAAGTGACATTGAGCCAACATGAGGAACATTTTCGTATGTGTTTTTGGGGGATTTTTTAGAGTGACTTTCAATGTCCTTTGGTGGGTTTTAATACCTTTTTGAGAGTTCCTAAGCTAGTATTGGGAATTAGTGGTCCATTAGGGGAAAATAACTGCCCATGCATTCATGCATGCATGATAATGGTGCATAATTAGTGCTTAGTGGGAAGTGTAGTCGAGATTAATATTTCAACCTCCACTAAGTCTATATATAGGAAAACTCTTGTATGGCTAAAGAGGTTTTGGTTGGAATGAAATCTGAGTTTTCTCTATTGTGAGAGCTTCCTTAGAGTTCTTAGGCAAAAGAACTAAATCTGATCTTATCAAGGTAACTTGTGGCGATTAAAACACCAATGACTTATCACTCACCTTCTTATCTTTCTTGAGTGTGGCGTCAATATTCTTCCCCAACTGAATATCAAGGCGAATCGATTGTGGCATTCTTATTAGTGATCTTCCCGAGCGAGGGGTATTTGGTGATAAAACTGATAAGCATCTAGCATGCATATATAATCATAACCCGATATAGAATCAATCATTTGATCTATCCGAGGTAAGAGGTAGCAATCTTTAGGGTATGCTTTATTTAAATTACGAAAATTAATACATACTTGCCATTTACCCCCAAGCTTGAGGATCAATACTATATTAGCAAGCCAGGTCGGGAATTGCGTTAGTGATATGAGAGAAGTGTCCTAAGACAATCGCCTTATGATTGTAAACATTTATTTCAATAAATGATAATTCACTATTTGAGTATACATGTTTGTGTATTTGATTGGGATCTTAAACTCATCTACTGAATGTCCGCCATACAGTTCACAGCATAAGAGAATTTGTGATGGGATCACAACTAGTGATTATCTCTAAATGTGCAAATGTGAAGTGTTGGAAATATCCCTAGTCGATGAATTGATAAATACGGACATTATCAGTTCTGTTGAGACTAGCATGAGTTATTCTCTATTCAGCTGATTCTCACTGGCTGGTGACATTGGGATGTCCAGAGATAAACATGGATGCTAGTTAAGGGAACTAGTTCATTGGAGTGACTAGCTGTAAGACTTCATATGGGAATCTACATGTAGATATGTCAATGAAGATCTTACTGCGGCTTAAGTGCGATGTTCCTTTGACTTGCGGTGTTCAAGTCATCTTGGTCATAGAGACTTATACTTTGACATCTTAAGCAAGCATCTCCAAGGAGGTGTGGACCCAGGATGATCGGGTATAAGCCGAAGTGCCCGAAGATGTTTGAACAGCCTACAAAGGATTCACCACTCCTTGCGAGGAGATGTATACCCAGGCCTATCGTCGGATTGTTACTCAAAGCCTCTGGCCAGAGCATATCATGTTTAGAGTGAGAGTCTCTAAAATACATGAGAGTAATTAGAAATCCAAAGGACGAGTAAGACATTACTTGGGCTAGGCGTGACGTAGTCAGCCTAGTGGGGACTGACACCATTGACCGTGTCCTGAACCAAGTGGGTATAAGGTGGTGAAGGGAATGGGGCACGATTCATTAGAGCTACTGAAGGGTTTCAGAATAATTTCTTCTGAGGTCAAACCGTTGATCTTTCGATTAATTGGGGATCATGATGTACTACTAGGTGCCACTCATGATCGTTCTATAATTAGTTAATTATAGACGGCCAACATAAATCGAAAGCCTATTTAGTCACACGCACTACGAGTAATCCGAGGGATTTAAAACGAGTTGAAAATTAGATTTTCCGATCAAGAGAAATAAGTCGAATCTGAGTTAGTCAGAGGCGCAATGGAAGCTAAAAATGTTGGATCGAGAAATGCGAGAGAGGGGGGGGGGGTGAATGTCGCAATTCGTTCGGATTTCGTAAAGAGCAATTGCGTAGCGGAATAATTAAAATCAGACAATACGAACACCAAGATTTTTACTTGGTTCGGAGCCTGGGTCGACTCCTACTCCAAGGCCCACGGTCGTTGACCGTTTTCTGCGGGCAATTCTATAAGTTCGTAAACCAGTTTACAATTATTGAATACAGAATAAGTGCAGTAAACTTATACAATAAGAAGTATGCTCTTCTTTTACCGACGTCCGGAGTAGATCGAAGATTTCGGGGTAGCGGGACGTCGTCGGCTCGAGTTGGGCAGTATCTGGAGCAATGTACGAGAGCAGAAGAGCGTGGAAGAGTCTGAAGAATTGATTGTCTTGGAATAGGGTCGAGGCCCTCTTTATATAGGGCAGGGGGCGCCCGACATGCTCGGGGCGCCCCCCACGTGGCTCTTGATCCGGCATGCTCTCGGTCGTGACTGATCGCTTCGACTTCGGGATAACAGTTGACTGGGGCGCCCGACGCGCGCGGGGCGCCCGGTTGACCGGTCAAAGGTTCATCCATTTGGTTTCACGAGGGTGAGCTGCAGCTGCCCGTGGCGTGGCACAGTGGGCGCCCGAGACACGCGGGGCGCCCGACATGCGGGGCGCCCCCAATTGCGCTGCTGTCGGGGCGTTTACCTCTCTGCTGACTTTGGGTTGACTCTGGGGCGCCCGACACATCCGGGGCGCCCTACTCAGCTACGGCCTCACTCCTTTGAGGCTTTCTGAGCTGCAGAAACACAGTCCTTCGGTCCTGCATCCAGGGTTAGTCCAAAACAGCAAATAATAAGTTAGTTAAAACAGCCTTAGCTGTCTTGGTTCTGACTTTGGATCTCCAAAATGGAGCCCTAGGTCGAACCGACGCCTAATGTTCCCTCGAGGGGAACGCGTCCTCACCTACTCCTCTCGGGAGAGTTTTACCTGGTGCCAACCGGATCCTCCAGTTGGACTTTTGCCCAGCAGTCCTTCGCCAGGTCTTGAGGTACCAAGCTGCCCTTCGCTTGATGCCTAGCAGCCCTTTGCTAGGTCTTTTCTTCTGGCAGTCCTTCGCCAGTGCCTAGCATTCCTTCGCTAGGGCTTTTCCATTCTGGCAGTCCTTCGCCAGTGCCTAGCATTCCTTCGCTAGGGCTTTTCCTGTCTGGCAGTCCTTCGCCAGTGCCTAGCATTCCTTCGCTAGGGCTTTCTTTCCTGGCATTCCTTTACCAGTGCCTAGCAGTCCTTCGCTAGGGCTTTTTCTGCACACTCAGTGAACAACGTTAGATCACAAATAAACTTAACTTTGAATCCTTTGCCAATATCAAAATCAGGTTCGATATGGTGCTTCCTGCACCAACAATCTCCCCCTTTTTGATTATGGCAACACAATTCAAAGTTAAATAAAAAACTTTATAACTGTTAAGAACATAATGTAAAAATGAAGTATAGCAATTTTACACAATTCAATGTTTAAGTAAAAACTTTATAACATTTACTAACACAAGGTAACCTTTATCTCTCATAAAAAACCTTTACTCCCCCTAAAACCCTGAGTACTTGTGTTATAATACTTAACTTTGACCTTTCCTCCCCCTTTGACATATATCAAAAATAAACATGGGTGAACAAGGTATCTAATAGGGAGGTTTGAGTTTTACCAAAAGAAATTTAAGTAAAGGAGTTCAAAAGCATAGTTTTCAAAAGAAGCTTTAAGTATTGAATTTCATAATTTTCAAGGTAATGGATGTTTTGAGGCTCCCCCTTAATGTGATAACTCTTCTACTTATATTTTAGAAAAAGCTTGCAAAAACTTGTAACATAGTTTTCAAGAAAAACTTAACCGATATTTTAGAAAAAGCTTGCAAAAACTTGTAACATAGTTTTCAAAAAACACTTAACCGATATTTTAGAAAAAGCTTGCAAAAACTTGTAACATAGTTTTCAAGAAAAACTTAACCGTAACTTACTTAGCCAACATTTTGAAAATAAGTTTTCTTTAAAAAGTTTCAACTTTTGCACTCATAGAGAATTTTCCTTAGAACATATATCAATAAGGAATTTTTTTTAAAAAATTATATATGTTTTAAAAAATTTTAAAATTTGTGTATCAGAGCCTATGAGTTTTGAAAACATAAAAATACTTAGCATAATTTTTTGAAAGCATAGCAAAAGCTTAACATGCACCAAACTCCACTTTGAAAGGCATTTTTTTTTTTAAAAAAATTATTTTTGTAGGCAAGTCTTGTAGAAAATTCACTTAGAACATTATTGCCTTGAAAATATTAGTACTTTTGAAACATTATATTTTGAAAAGTAGAAGTATTTTTGAAAGATATTGTGCATTTTTGAAGATATAAGAAGATTATGCATTAAAAACTATAAGTGCTTTTATAATATTAGAGAAAATTATCCTTTGAAAGCACTTACAAAAGTATTGTTTTTAACGCATAACATTTTACTTGCTTTGGTTACTTTTCCAGTCTGACACAATCCTAGGAAACCTTGTTAACTACAAGGATAGTTTCCTAAGTGTCCTGGAAATTCTCCAACTCAAGTAAATACTATTTCCAAAAGAATTTTGAAAAAAAATAATAGTTTTAAAAAAAATTATTTAAGTTTTCAAAAGGATTTTAAACGTGCAGTGCATGAAAACATATAATTCAATAATTCTTTTAATTTAATCTCCCCCTAAACTTGACCCAGTCCTAGGAAGCTTGTTGACTACAGGCGATCTTCCTCTGAGTCTTAAGGTTTGATTTAAATTAAAAAATAATTAATAAACACATTTCAGAAATTCTTCTCTTGACTCAAACTCCCCCTAAATTTGACACATCCTAGGAGTCCTTATCGATCATGAAGTGGACCTTCCTCTGTGTCTTTAGGGTTTATTAAAATCAAAAGAATAGTTTTGAATATCAGTACGGTAATAAAATTTTAGGAAATTCAATTTGAATTGAAGATAATTTTCAAACATAAGCCTCTTTTTCGAAAAACATTTTAAAATGATTTTTGTAAAGCATAATTTTGAAAAATATAGTGATTATTTGAAGGCATAAAACTTCTTCTTTTAATTTGAACTTCCCTTAAATCTGACACAGTCCTGGGAGGCTTGTTGACCACAAGTTAATCCTCCTCTTAGTCTTAGGGTTTGTCAAAATTAAAGGAACAATTTTGAACATGCCTTTTGAGTATGATAATTTTTTAGGAGATAGATTTTTGAAAACATAATTTGGTATGATAACACAGTTTTCGAAAACCATTTTGAAATGATAATAATTTTTCAAAGATATTTTGAAAGAAAATTAAAAAGAATAAACCATTCTCCCTTACTATTTAACTCAATCTAATGTCCTAGGGGACTTCAGTGTTATCTATGTTTGACTATGTTGACTAGGGTTGACTGTTTTGACCAAGTTTGATCAATCAATGACTAACACAAAACAAGCCCTAGATTATATTTAAAACAAGTCTATTGAGATTTTTAACATGAAATTTTATATTAAAAAAAATGTTAGAAATGAAAATATAGGGTACAGCAGACTGAATTAAAAAAATAGAGATGATTTTGAATAACTTTTGAAAATATTTTTTTTTTGAAAGGATATTGATTTGTGCTTTTAGGTCCTAGATATCTCACCCAGTTCTACGTGGTCAAACATGTTAACCTTATGGGTTGTGTGAGACAAATATTTTAATTTTGAAAATAAATGATTAAATTGAATTTTGAGAATAATTAATTTGAATTTGAGGATAATTAAGTTTAGAATAATTCAGTTGAATTTTATTTAATTGAATTAATTTGAATTTGATTGAATTGAATTAATTTAATTGAATTAATTTGAGTTTGAATTATTTAATTAGTTGGTTGGGTTGGACTCAACTTTTAGGTCCTAAGCATCTCACCCATTTCTAAGTGGCAAAACAGGATATCCTTAACTGTTTTGTGAGATGCATATTTTAATAGAAAGATTTATTTTGAAAAGGCCATGATTAATTTTGAAAAAGTTAAATAATTTTTTAAACCCAATTTAAATTTATTTTGAA
>JAGFNQ010006193.1:448226-514335 GCA_024364735.1 Boesenbergia rotunda
ACAATTTGGAGTAATACTCCGGATTTTCGAAATCAGCAAGATTATGAATTAAATTTTCTAACTTATTGACCTTATGTTTTAGGGTTTCATTTTCTTGTTTCAATTTTTTGAAATTTGTTTTTAATTAAGTTACATGAATCAATCACATTATTCAAGGTAAATAACGGATTTTCAAATACTGTAAATTTACCTTCGTTGGATTTTTGTCCGGCATTCTTGGTAGCTCTTTTATCTGTGCATTCACTTTTGCAATGCCCGAACTCTGGCACTTGAAGCATTGAATGCGACTTTTTGTGCTTTCGTGCTTTTGGAACTGATTCCTTTGTCGCCGATGGTGTAGACCGAGTCTTACGAGTAGGGCACTGATTTTGGTAGTGCCCTCTCTCCCTGCATGTGTAACAAATTACATGATTAAATTTGAATTTACACTTTTACCTTTTGGTTTTTTATTGGGAATCTCCCCCTTGATCATTGCCGCCTCGGATCTAGGCTCATCTTCTGATTCTGTGTCTGAGTCGGACTCGGTACTGGTTGAAGTTCCTTCTGTGGTGGTTCTTTAGGAGTTTTCCCTGCAATAAAATTTACACCTTCCTCGACCATTATAGTATCTGTTTGATTATTTAATTCTAAATTTGAAAAGAATTCGAAATCGGTTACCGTCTCAGTCAATTCGTCGTCTAATTCTGGTTCGATTTTGGATTCGGGTTCAGACTCTGACTCGGCTGATTGTGCTTGGACTGAAAGGGCAAGATAATTTACTTCTTCTTCATCTGAGATTTCTTGATGAAGGTTAACCAATTTTTCCCATATTTCTCTAGCACAACTGCATGGACCTACTAGCTCGAGTTTGCTCCTTGGTTAGGCCACATTGTAGGATTGAAGTTGCCCTTGCATCCGTCTCGATCTTCCTCAGGGTTGATTCATCCAGTTGGTCCCACGTAAATGATAGTCCCTCTTCTGTAGGGAGGTAGAACCCTGTTTGAACGATCATCCATATGTCCATATGGGCCTTCAGATGGAACTCCATTTGACTTCTCCAATGATTGAAGTTCTCGCCGGAGAATAGCGGTGGACGGACACTGTTCCACTCTTGGTTGGCCATTTAGTTTAACCTCGTATAGAAAAGAATTAACAGAATGTACCAAGACTTGGTCTTGGATTAGTAGTGCGGAAAAAAAATAACCAAACAAAATTGCACGAATTTTGAGGCGAAATAATAATAAAATAATAAAGAGAATTTATGATAAATTTCTGAAAATGTTGATTTTGTCAATTCTGGTTAATGATAAAAAAGTAGGAATTTAATGTTTAGAAAAAAAATTTTCTCAAACTAAAGTAGCACGAATTTCGAGAAAAATATTAAAATAATAAAAAAAATTTATGACAAAATTTCAAAAATTGTTTGTTTTATCAATTCAGACTTATGGTGAAAATATAAAAATTCAAAATTGAAAAAGGCGTAAGGATTTTTTAAATCCACCTACAGATATTATTTATATAAAATAAAAAGCGAACGAGATTGAGTTGCGTTGATTAACAAAAAGAAATAAAAAAATTCGTAAATCCGAAAAAACTTTCAAATTGGTGGTTGCACCAAGTTTGAACTACCCCGCTCTGATACCACTTGTTGGATCGAGAAATGCGAGAGAGGGGGGGGGGTGAATGTCGCAATTCGTTCGGATTTCGTAAAGAGCAATTGCGTAGCGGAATAATCAAAATCAGACAATGCGAACACCAAGATTTTTACTTGGTTCGGAGCCTGGGTCGACTCCTACTCCAAGGCCCACGGTCGTTGACCGTTTACTATGGGCAATACTATAATCGCGCAAAACAATTTTACAAAGATTGATTACAGTAAATTGCAGTAAGGAAAAAGACAGCTTTTCTTTGTTACCGACGTCCGGTGTAAATCGAAGTTCCAGAGCAGTTGGACGTCGCCGGCGCTTGTATCTCGAGTCTGGAGGGTTCTGGAGCAGAGCGCGGGAGCAGAAGAGCGTGATTGCGTTCAATGGAATTGATTGTTTTAAACCTGGGGTCGAGGGCCCTTTATATAGGGCTGGGGGCGCCCGGGATGCTCGGGGCGCCCCCCACGTGGCTTCTGATCCGGCATGCTCTCGGTCGTGACTGATCGCTTCGACTTCGGGATAACAGTTGACTGGGGCGCCCGACGCGCGCGGGGTGCCCGGTTGACCGGTCAAAGCTTCATCCATTTGGTTTCGCGAGGGTGAGCTGCAGCTGCCAGTGGCGTGGCACAGTGGACGCCCGAGACACGCGGGGCGCCCGACACACGCGGGGCGCCCCCAATTGCGCTGCTGTTGGGGCGTTTACCTCTCTGCTGACTTTGGGTTGACTCTGGGGCGCCCGACACATCCGGGGCGCCCTACTCAGCTACGGCCTCACTCCTTTGAGGCTCTCTGAGTTGCAGAAACACAGTCCTTCGGTCCTGCATCCAGGGTTAGTCCAAAACAGCAAATATTAAGTTAGTTAAAACAGCCTTAGCTGTCTTGGTTCTGACTTTGGATCTCCAAAATGGAGCCCTAGGTCGAACCGACGCCTAATGTTCCCTCGAGGGGAACGCGTCCTCACCTACTCCTCTCGGGAGAGTTTTACCTGGTGCCAACCGGATCCTCCAGTTGGACTTTTGCCCAGCAGTCCTTCGCCAGGTCTTGAGGTACCAAGCTGCCCTTCGCTTGGTGCCTAGTAGCCCTTTGCTAGGTCTTTTCTTCTGGCAGTCCTTCGCCAGTGCCTAGCATTCCTTCGCTAGGGCTTTTCCATTCTGGCAGTCCTTCGCCAGTGCCTAGTATTCCTTCGCTAGGGCTTTGTCCATTCTGGCAGTCCTTCGCCAGTGCCTAGCATTCCTTCGCTAGGGCTTTTCCTGTCTGGCAGTCCTTCGCCAGTGCCTAGCATTCCTTCGCTAGGGCTTTCTTTCCTGGCATTCCTTTACCAGTGCCTAGCAGTCCTTCGCTAGGGCTTTTTCTGCACACTCAGTGAACAACGTTAGATCACAAATAAACTTAACTTTGAATCCTTTGCCAATATCAAAACCAGGTTCGATATGGTGCTTCCTGCACCAACAGGAACATCGCACTTAAGCTGCAGTAAGAACTTCATTGACATATCTATATAGATTACCATATGAAGTCTTACAGCTAGTCACTCCAATGAACTAGTTCCCATAACTAGCATCCATGTTTATCTCCAGACATCCCAATGTCACCAGCTAGTGAGAATCAGCTGATTAGAGAATAACTCATGCTAGTCTCAACAGAATTGATAGTGTCCGTATTTATCAATTCATCGACTAGGGATATTTTCAATACTTCACATTTGTACATTTAGAGATAATCACTAGTTGTGATCCCATCACAAATTCTCTTATGCTGTGAGTTATATTGTGGACATTCAGTAGATGAGTTTAAGATCCCAATCAAATACACAAGCATGTATACTCAAATAGTGAATTATCATTTATTAAAATAAATATTTTACAATCATAAGGCGATTGCCTTAGGACACTTCTCTCATATCACTAACAGGAGGTTCCTTCATGTAGTTCGATTAGCTTACCCCAGAGTTCTTTGGCGCTGTTGAATGGACCCACCCGGTTCAGCTCCTCTTTTGTTAAGCCGCATTGGAGGGTTTGGGTCGCTTTGGCATTGGCTTCTATTTTCTTTTTGAGTGCAGCGTCCCATTCAGTGTAGGGTTGTTGTACTCCGTCGGCATTTCTTGGTATCTCCAGTCCGGACTGGATGATTATCCACATGTCCACCTGAGTTTTCAGGTGGACCTCCATTCTGCTCTTCCAGTAGGAGAAGTCCTCCCCACTGAAGAGCGGTGGTCTTGCGGTGCTGAAGCCTTCTTGCATGGCCATTAAGGAATTTATCTGAAAAAGAGAGAAAAGAAAGGAAAACTCTGTCCCAAGACTTGGTCTTGGATTAGTAGTGCGGGATAAAGAAAAATAATTATCGAGGGGTGTTGCACCGGTCTCGATTAACGATAAAAATTCAAAAAATAAGAAAAGAAATAATTCGAAGAAAATCCGAAAAATTTTCAAACTGGTGGTTGCACCAAATTTGAGCTTCCCCGCTCTGATACCACTTGTTGGATCGAGAGAAACGATAGAGGGGGGGGGGTGAATATCGTAAATCGTTTTCGGATTGAAAAAGAGAATACGCAGCGGAGAAATTAAAACACAACACACAGACACCAAGATTTTACTTGGTTCGGAGTCGCGGTCGGCTCCTACTCCAAGGCCCACAGTCGTTGACCATTTGCTGCGGGCAATACTATAATCGCACAAAATCTTACAAACAGTTGTACAGTAGTAAGTGGAGTAAGAATACAATTAAAAATTGACTCTTCGTTACCGACGTCCGATGTGGATTGTACTTAGGAGCAGAGGGACATCATCGGTGCTTGTATCTCGAGTTGGGAGGTTTCCGGAGCAGAGCGCTTGAGCAGAAGAGCGTATTGGCGTTGGAAGAAGTGTTGATTGAAGCCTTGGGGTCGAGGGGCTATTTATAGCCTCCTGGGGCGCTCGGAACGTTGGGGGTGCCCCCCACGTGTCAATCGATCCGAGCAACTCTCGGTCAGCCGTTATCCCTCCAGGATCGGGCTGAGGTTTCACCGGGGGCGCCCGGGTTGACTCGATCCGCTGGCTTCTCGCTGGCTTGAGTTGATCCACTTCGTTAGCTTGAGCTCGGGGCGCCCTGACCATCCGGGTCGCCCGGGAGCACGGGGGCGCCGGGAGCATGGGGGCGCCCCGCCCAGTGAGCTACCGAAGCACTTCTTTGCTTAACTTGTTTTGTATTGGCCTTGGGGGCGCCTAGGACACTGGGGGCGCCCTACTCAGCTACTTGCCTCTCTCCTTTGGGCATTCTGAGCTGCAGAAACACGTTCCTTCTGTCCTGCATTTAGGGTTATTCCAAAACAATATAAAGCAATAAAGTATTAGGTTTATACAGCCTTAGCTGTCTTGGTTCTGACTTTGGGTCTCCAAAATGGAGCCCTAGGTCAAACTGATGCCTACTGTTCCCTCGACGGGGAACGCGTCCTCACCTACTCCTCTCAGGAGAATTTACCTGATGCCAACCGGCTCCTCCGGTTGAACTTTTGCCCAGCAGTCCTTCGCCAGGTGCCTAGCTATCCTTCGCCAGGTTTTCAGTACCAAGCAGTCCTTCGCCTGGTGCCTAGCAGTCCTTCGCTAGGTCTTCGACTCCTAGCAGCCCTTCGCTAGGTGCCCAACAGCCCTTCGCTAGGACTTTTAATCTGCACACTCAAGTAGCATGTTAGATAAATATAACATCTTAACTTTTGAACTCTTTTGCCATTATCAAAACACAGGTTCGACTTGGGTGCTGTCTGCACCAACAAGGAGAGGCAGATGCCAAGGCAGTGGTTACTCTGCAGTGTGGGATGACCAAGGATCAACTCATCAAGGTTGGTCCCTTCTCAAGTGCCAAAGATCTATGGAACAAGCTCATAGAGCTACGTGAAGGTACTCGAGACTCCCGGATAGCAAAGAGAGACCTCTTCCTCAATCAACTCTAGAACCTTTCTATGAAAGATTCTGAAATCGTGAGCGAGCTCCATGGTCGATTCAAGGAGATCCTCAACGGCTTGCACTCAATCGATAAGATGGTCGAGAACCGTGACCTTGTAAGGTATGTACTTAAGTCATTCCCTAGGAATGTCTTGTGGTCATCCATGGTGGATGCCTACATGATATCCAAGGATCTTTCCATTATAAAGCTAGATGATTTCTTCTATGAAATGGAGCTATATGAGCTTGCTAACAAAGGCCCAAATGAGAAGGGTATTGCTCTTGTAGCAGGGGACAAAGGAAAGAAGAAGGAAATGAAGGAGGAGAAGAGCACTCGTCACGTGGCTCTCATGGCATTAGAAGATTCAAACATGGAGAGTAGTGACGAGTCAAGTGATCCATCAACTGTGGCTTCATCATCTTCGGATGATGAAGAGGTAATTTCTCCCAAGCTTGATAAGTGTTATAGAACTATAGCTTGGTTGACTAACTTGCTTAAAAAAATCTAAGGATAAGGTAAAATCATTAAAGTTAAAAGTAGAACAATTGAAAACCTCTAAGGATGATGAAATTGATGACATGCATGTTGAGGTCCCTGAGGATGAGAACAAGACCTTAAAGAGTAAAGTTGAAAAACTCAAGAATCTTCTTGGAAAATTTTCAAATAGCTCTAAGACCTTGGATATGATCCTCAACTCCTAAAGAGCGGTCTACAACAAAGTCGGTATAGGTTACCGACTTAAGGAACCTAGTTTTATGTCATTAATGTCTAGAACCCAATTTAAATCATCAAATGTTTCTAGGATTCAAAAACTTAGGAAGAAAATGACCAAGGCATGGGTGCCAAAGACTTGCATTATAGGTGCATTAGGTCCCAAGGTTTGGGTACCTAAATCATCTATCTTCCGTATTGTATAGGCATTGGTTGAGGGGGAGCATCTATCAATATGGTGCGTTGATAGTGGGTGCTCCAAACACATGACCGAGGACAAATCGTTATTCACTATAACAAGAAGTCTAAGTTAGATTTTTGGTATTGCCTGCATTTAGAGAACACTAGAATGCTAAGAACTTTTTGTGTTTTTGGGATTGCCTGCATTTAGAGAATTTAGACAATTTCATGAAATTCTCATGTTTTTGTGATCTACATTTTGAACTTTTTGAACTCTCTAAATAAAATAATTACATGGAGGACCTGCTGTGAGGTGAAACATAATGGTCATAAAAGTAAATAATCATTTCTAAAGCACTGGTCTAGGCTCTTAGTAATGAGTAAAAAGGGTTTCAGGCGTTTAGGAAAAACACTAGTCAAAGTAAAAAGTACTTATCCTGCCGTATGATGGTACAATAGATGGATAAAGTTTTTGTTGAGACTAGCATCAGTTTGATGTAGCTGACTGTAGTAGTTGTGACACTTCCTGAGCCAAAGAAATATGAAAATAGATTAGGGCATTCTCACAGGAAGTTATAACTGAACTTAATTTAATATTTTGGTCTGTAAAGCATATTATTTTTTTTATGTTATGGTCCTCTGATCTATGGGCAAAGGATGGCTGGGAGGCAACCCATCAGAAGTACTCCCATCCTATGACATACTATGGAGAAGATATAGTTTTGGAGTTGTAATTTGTTGCTAGTGATTTAGTTTAGAACTCAATGGAGGAATAAATGTTGATACAAACCTGTTTTGGGATTTTATGGTTAAGACAAACTTGGGACTATGGATTAAACTGGTTTATCAAAATTGGTGTGTAGGAATAAATTTTGATTAAGGGACTCAAATTGTGTTGTTGATGCAGTCTGACCTGGAACGTATCAGAGTTTCAGAAATTTTTCTGAAATCTGATCGGTCCACAGACCAATCAGAAATCTTTCTGTATCGAACAGCAACAAACCCGATCGGTCCACAGACCGATCAGGATACTCCCTGATCGGTCAAGCAGACCGATCAGGCCTTTCCATGATCGCTCAAGGAGTCCGATCAGGACTATGTGTCTAATGCAGTTTGGTGCCACGCTGATATAGCTGTACTACTTATTGTCATATGATGCATATACGTATTTTGCCATGATATGATTCTGCTATATGTCTCTCATATGCCTCTTAAATTTTACTCTTCGATTGGTTTGGCTTTGGGGAGAGACCCTTGTTTAAGGGGGAGTTGTTAAACTTAATAACCAGTCTACACCCTTTTCGGTGTTTGACAAAGGGGGAGAGGATGATTAGTTAAGTTTAGGATTTATTACGAACATAACTATTATAGGGGGAGGATTCTGATCCCCTTGCAATAGTAAACTTGATTATTATTTTCACCTAATACCTAAACTTAAATCGTGTTGCCAAACAACAAAAAGGGGGAGATTGTTGATGCAATCTAACCTGATTGTTGTTTTGATGTTAACACCGATTTAAGTTCGGTTGAGTGAGAATTGAGATCAGATAGTTAAGTTCGAATTAAGTGTACTGGTCAAAGAGGGCTAGGTAGCTCGTTCTCTGGACCGAGATGAGTCGGAGATGGCTCAGTAGCTCGTTCTCCGGACTTAGGTTAGAGAGGGATAGGTAGCTCGTTCTCTGGACCGAGATGAGTCGGAGAGGGTTCGGTAGCTCGTTCTCCGGACTTAGGTCAGAGAGGGCTAGGTAGTTCATTCTCTGGACAGAGATGAGTCGGAGAGGGCTCGGTAGCTCGTTCTCCGGACTTAGGTCATAGAGGGCTAGGTAGTTCGTTCTCTGGACCGAGACAAGTCGGAGAGGGCTCGGTAGCTCGTTCTCCGAACATAGGTCAGAGAGGGCTAGGTAGCTCGTTCTCTGGACCGAGATGAGTCGGAGAGGGCTCGGTAGCTCGTTCTCCAGACTTAGGTCAGAGAGGGCTAGGTAGCTCGTTCTCTGGACCGAGATGAGTCGGAGAGGGCTCTGTAGCTCGTTCTCTGGACTTAGGTCGGAGAGGGCTAGATAGCTCGTTCTCTAGACCGAGATGAGTCAGAGAGGGCTCGGTAGCTCGTTTTCCGGACTTAGGTCAGAGAGGGCTAGGTAGCTCGTTCTCTGGAGCGAGACAAGTAGGAGAGGGCTCGGTAGCTCGTTCTCCGGGATCAAACTGAGTCAGAGAAGGCAAGGGAGCCTGTTCTCTGGACTCAGGGTCGAAATGATTGGCTGGATCGGTCTGAAGTCCGATCAAGGAGTTGGCACAAACTCACTTGATAGTAGATCGGTCACAAGACCGATCCAGGATAACTGATCGGTTTGTTGACCGATTCAGAAAGCTTCTGAGGAATCAGAAGGCCTTCTGAACAGTCTGGTGACTGATCAGAAAACAATCAGAATGTTCACAGAAAGACCCTGATCGGTCACCTTGACCGATCAGTCAGTTCTGGACCGATCTGGATGGGTCCTGATCGGTTCAGCATCCTCCTGATCGGTCACCTTGACCGATCAGGAGGTTGCCTGATCGGTCACCTTGACCGATCAGGTGACTTGAGCTAAATTTCCAATGGATTTAAGGATCGGTCTGGTGACCGATCCCCTGGTCTCTGATCGGTCAGTGAGACCGATCAGAACTTCACTGGATCGATCATAATAGAGTCTTATTGGTCAGGAGGGTGTCTGATCGGTCAGGGTGACCGATCAATACCTCAGAACTTTAATTCAAATGGTTGCCAGATTTCTGATTTGCTTCGCTAATAAATCTGTGAGTGTGCAGATGACACAGGGCTTTGATATTCGAACGAAGGAGCAAGAAGAAAGGTCAAGGGTGACTTTCTCCGGTGTCTTTTTGTTTGATATACACTTGCAGGTTTCAACGACACCTGACGACCTGAAGCTTCAGCTGAGGAGGTAGGCTGAGAGCTCAGATGGGGTAGTGGGTGACGACTGACCTGAAGTTTCAGCTGAAGAGGACTTCAGTGAACTGAGAGCTCAGTGGGTGACGCCTGTATGTGAGTAGAAAGAAGCTTAAGAAAAAGAGGTTGGCGAAGCAGAGAAATGAACGAGAACAAAGAACAGAGTGAAGGGTCTTGTGTTGAATTGTTTTTCTCTGTATTCTCTTTTTACTTGAGCTATCTGTTTGATCTATTGTGTGAGCTTCCCTCTCGAGTCTCCTGTGCTTCATCTGTATATTTCTGAGATGCTTGTGGAGAGGTTACTCCACCGAGAAGGAGAAGTCTTTAGCCGGTTTCATTTCGGGGTATGATCTGTCGAAGATCAAGGGATCGCCCACCTCACGGGCATGCCAAAGAGTAGGGGCAAGTTATCCCCGAACCTTGTAAATCCTGGTGTTCATTTCTGTTTTGTTTCTTTCTATCTGTTTGTTTTTCCGCTGCTAACCTGAGTGCAGAAAGAAAAGAAGCCAGAGTTTTTGGTGGGTGGCTATTCACACCCCCTCTCTCTAGCCATCCCATATCCTAACAATTACTACAACATGTAGATTGAGTAGCTGCTACAACTTGTAGCGGCTAAACAATAATAGCTACTACAATTGTATAATAAACTTACAAATATCATAACTTTTGACTCGGCTATCTGTCATGCCCCGATACCAAGGAGCCGCTCATCCAATATAAAATCGTATAGTATCTCCCCTATACGACGGACAATTTAGACACATATACAACACACACAGTATAATAATTGACCTTAGGTCTCAAAACAAGAGATATAATAAAAGATAATAAATGCATCTCAACACTGAAACTATAAAGCTCACCTGAGCTGCCCTTGGGGCAGGCGCATAGCAAAATAACAATTACAAAGTCCAACAAAGGACTCAAAAATACAATACCGCAGCAAATGAATGACGATACAAGTCCACGACATAAAAATTAATACACACCAAAGAGTATGCTATAAAAGAAAGCAAAATACATGGAAGCACCCATAGCTGGAGTTGTAAGGACCTATAACTGGCAACTAGGCTCCCCTTGGCGACCTATCATCTTGAAAACAAAAATATTGTAATGGGTGGTGAGTCCAAGTGGACTCTGTAGGTATAGAAAAAGATATGCATGACATAATAAATTGCCAAATAAGATATACAGAAACAACAGGATATATCTCAACAGAAATATCAGAATATGCATAATTAAAAGTACTAAATGAACAGACATACCAGAAATCAACCTATCTTGATCATAAAAGGGCTCATATCATACGAACAAGTGTAAGGTCATCAAACCACACATATAATATATCCAATATGTGCATGTTAAACAAATGCAGCAAACAAATGCAAATATCACAATCAAATGCACAATGCATCATATGCACATGATGCAATGACATAGTTACCCCTGACACCAGTCCAGCCATTGAGGTTTGTCATATGCGTCGGCTGAGTGTGTAGGGCTGTGATACTGTCCGCACTCTGCTATCACCGCTCCTGAGTGACCGAATGGACAAGATGTTGGTGGAGTAAACACTCCGCCCCATGTACATATGGGGGAGATATCTCTCTCATATCCTTTGTTCTATGGAAAGAGGAGGGATCCCTGCCTGCTACCACGCTCCGAAACAACTACCCATGAGCGACCGAGCGGAGCAGTACAAAACAAATGCACACAGCCAACGGTATCCACTAACCCATGAGTGGTCGTGTGTGCATATCATGTATCGGAAGACAATTGCAACAATGTAGGGATGATGCATGTCTCTAATACATGCAACCCCTACCAGGTCATCAATACATAACTAACCTAACATACACAAATCGAACACATGTATCAAAACCTAATTATCATCCATCTAGATATACATGCAAGTATAACTAGAATCAATCAAATGCAAACACACAGTGGCATGCTCTATATCTATGTACACATGCTCGCACAACTGCTATACAGAATCATATGACAATAAAATGAGACTGTATAGAAGGAAATCAGATCATATCTAAGATCAAACAACAAGTATCAAGTAGGATAACAAATGGTAGCAGATTTAGGGTAAATAAAACCTACTGCACATAAATAAATAGTCATGCATAAAGATAAGTGGATCTAAAGAAACAATCAAGAAATACCTGCCTCCAAATAAAAGAATCTGTATGTGAAGAGAATCACCCGCCAATAAAGCAACAATACATCAAAATCAAGTCCCTGTATCAAAGACATATTTAAATAATCATTACAAAAAGATAGTAACTAGCTAGTTAATCCCTAAACCGTGTTAGGGTTAACCTAATCATTTCCTTTTTATTTAATTACCTCTAATTAAATGAAAGATTCCTAATTACCTCACGTAATTTAAGATTAGGTCCATTTCTGGTTTATTTCAAATTCACATTCATCATGTTTAGATTATTAGGTTTAAATTTCAAATTAAACCTAATCTCAACCCAACCATCCAAGTATCATGTGGCAAAACACCACAAGATCCAAATACTAAGCTAACCAAACTAGTCTAAAATAGATCAAATAGATGAACCATACAAATCTGATTAGGTTTGATTCCAAATTCCACTTCAAATTAACCTCCACATGGATCAGTACACCAAAAAGAAAACACAACAGCTCATCTCAACCCATAAGCAGAGCATTCCTTCTTATCTAAACCTATAGGATTGATTCTAATCCCATATCAGATATTCCATCAACAACATCTGATCCCAGAACTCAACTTCATTCCGATCAAGAACCTAATCTTAGTAGAGAAAATTCACTGGAACAGAAATTTGATTCCCAAACAGAACTGTCCATCACCCAATTCAAAAACAACTCCAATTCATCCAAACACAACTAAACCGTTTAGCCAAAACTAAGTAGAAAGAAATTTTACAACATCTAAATCAAGAATCCACAACCGAATTCATTCCAAGCAGATTCAAGATCCTTACCTGAGTTACGATTGGCGATCAATCCCGATTCAGATCCGATGAAGAGTATAACACAGAACCAATCCCTCTGCATAAACTAAAGCAGGCTGCTCCACTTCCAAATACCTAAATTGGCACACCTTTAGATCATCCACGAATGAAAGGTTACTACACGGAAGAGGTGAATCCAAGTGATTGAAGTGAGGAGCTAGAGGTACACTATCACTTGTTCGTGCAGCTGTGAAGAGGTCACTGCCGATTGGGACACTAGTACCATGATCGTCATGCATCACCCCTAATGGCGAGGGGAAGAGATCACCGAGAGTTTTTCTTATCAAATCAGAGACTCTAACACCCTCTGATCTGCTGATCTCACGTGGAAGAGGAAAGGAACTCAGATTTGATGAGGGGATCGACGATTCTCACCAAATCCCCTGGCTTTCGGTGATGATTCGAAAAAGAGAGACGGGAAGAAGCGAACAAGAGAAGGTTTCAGCTAGACTTTGGTTAATTTCGTGCGAAGGGAAGGAGAAGGGGAAGAGGGATTTTATGTGCGACCATTTTACACATTACCCCTCCAAGTTTAGCCTATCTAGATTTAGCCCCTAGGTTTCAAGTTCCAACCCATTAGCTCCTTGTAAATTTTTGGTATTGATCCATTTAGTCCCTAAAGTACAATGTGACCCCCTTTTGACTTCGGTTTAGGTCCCGGAAACCCTAATTCTTCTCTAGAAAATTTTTTGGGTCGAGTCAAAAATGTCAGAGTTAATGTGGGATCGGATTGAATCGATAGAGGGGGGGGGGTGAATATCGTTCATAAAATTTTCGGATAAGAGAGTAATTACACAACAAAAATAGTAAAATCAATTGCTAACACGATTTCTTTTTTACTTGGTTCAGAGTTGCAGTCGGCTCCTACTCCAAGGCCTACGGTCCTTGACCGTTTATGATGGGCAATTCTATATTGGAAAAGAGTTTACAAATTGGAGTACAAATATAGAACTGAAAAACAATTACAACACTTAACAAAATTAGCTTTTATTGACGACCAGAGAGGTTTGGAAGTTTCTAGAGCAGCGGGCCATCGTCAGCGCTTGAATCACAAGTACGGAACTTGTCGGAGCAGTGCACTTGAGCATAAGAGTTGAAAGCAATTGATGTAGAAGCCTTGGGGGTGAACCCCCTTTTATTGTAGTCAGTGGGGCACCTGTATCGAAGGGGGCGCCTGACACGTGGTCTGTCCTGCGAGAACTCCAATCCGTAGGCTTGGTCAGTGCCTATCCCCTTCCATTGAGGCGCCTGAGCTGACTGGGGCGCCTGTGTTAACACAGACGCCTCACTTGACTTGGTCCAGAGGCTTGCGTGACTGTTTGCTTCAAATGCTTGGAGTAGCCTTGCATTGGGGCGCCTGTCTCAACACAGGCGCCTAGCCCAGTGAGGCACCATTGAGGCGCCTGAATGCAGAATCTTCATCCCTTCGTTCTTGCAACCAGGGTTAGTTCCAAAACACAAGAAACATATGTAAATAACATATTACACCATGATTTACAACCTAAGCTGTCTTGGTTCTGACTTTGGGCTTCCCAAATGGAACCCTAGGTTGAACCAACACTTAATGTTCAGTTACTCCTCTCGGGAGAATTTACCTTTTTGCCAACCGTCTCCTCCAGTTGGACTTTTGCCCAGCTTCACTCACCAGGTCTTCGTGCCCAATCCGCGATCAGGTCTTTGTGCCCAGCTTCACTCACCAGGTCTTCGGTGCCCAGTCCTCGACCAGGTCTTCATGCCCAACTTTACTCACCAGGTCTTCGTGCCCAGCTTCACTCACCAGGTCTTCGTGCCCAACCTTACGTCAGGACTTAGTTGCCCAGCCTGCGGCCAGGACTTAGTGCCCAATTCATAGAATCAGGACTTAGTGCTTAGTGTACCTAGGACTTTCCTGCACTTAATAAGCTTGTTAGATCACAACCAAATCTTAACTTCTGAACCCTTTGCCATTATCAAAACATAGGTTCGACTTTGGTGCTTCCGGCACCAACAATCTCCCCCTTTTTGATTTACAGCAACACGGTTCAAAAAGTTAAGTTAAAACAACATATTATAGCAATCTAACAATAGTAAGTAAATAAATTCGTTTATCTCTCCCTGAAAAAGTTCTCCCCCTGAAATTTCCAACGTCATGCGGATTTTTGTAAAACTTTCTATGTGCTAAGTGTTTTTCAAAATTTTAGCAAAAAAACTTTAAGATTTTGACTAAAGGTTTTTCAAAGACGAGCAAAAAGCACTCAAGAACTTTTTAACACTTAGACAATTTTTTGAAAAGGTCTTGTAAGCCTAATACCTTGTACTTAAAAACTTTTGAAAAAAGTTTACTTAGGCAAGACAAATTTTGAAAACTGATTTCCCTTAAAAAGTTTCAATTTTTGAGAACTTGGGAAAAATTTTCGAAACTTAAAAAGAGTTTGCATAACAACATTTTCACAAAACAATCTTTAACTATTATTTTTTAAACAAAACTTGTTTACTGAGAAAATTTACTTAGCACCATTTGCCAAAAGGTTTTTAGAGAAAAAAAATTTAGCTCAGGAAAATTTTGTTTACTAAGAGAAATTTTTCTTAGAAATGTTTTTCAAAATACACTTAGAAATTTTTGAAACCTTTTCAAAGTATTTTGAAAGCACCTAGAAATACTTAAAAATTTGAAGTACTGAGAAACATTTTTAAGACACTCAAACATACTTAAAAAAATTTGAAAACATTTTTAAGTACTTTAAAAGACTTTTAGAAAAAAATTTGAAGTACTTAAAAACACTTTTAAGACACTCAAAAATACTTAGAAAAATTTAAAAACATTTTTAAGTACTTAAAAAAACTTTAGAAAAACTTTGAAGTACTTAAAAACTGAGCATACTTTTTGAAATAAAGATGGAAAATTTTCTTCTTAAAAAAATTTGAAAAAATTTTCCTTCTTTCTTTTGTTTCTCTCCCCCTTTGCCATATATCAAAAAAAATAGATAACACTTATTGCAGGTGAATTAGAGCTAGTCAAATAATTTCTAATTCCGTATTGAACCAACTTTAATGATTTCAAGCAAATAATTGACCAACCCAACTTAAACCGATCTTGTTTGAGTCTTGTCTAACCAAGTTAGCTACTTACTAACTGTTATAAAACAGTAGTTTTCGCTAGGGTTAGTCAAGTTAAGTGATCTGATCAAGTTAGATTTTCTAAACTTGACACTTAACCTGATTGCTGTTCAAGTTGTATTTATTGCCCCAATTACTGCAGATGCACTGACTTAAAGCATCTTGAATCAAGACATATACCTAAGCATCTCAACCCATTCTAGGTTATCAATCAAAAGTACCCTAAGGTGCTTGTGAGATGCTAGCTTCTAGATCTATAGGTGCATGTAGTTCTAGGGTTAGGGCCTAAGCTAAGTCCATTTGCACAAAAACCCTAGTTTTGAAGGGGGTAGTTTTTGAAAGAAAACTAAGTCGAAAAATCATTTTAAATTTCAAAAACTTGATAAAAGAAATGATTTTTCAAATTGTTAATTTTTGAAAAAAATTTAAAAAAAAATAGGAAAACAAATTTTTGAAAAATATAGAACCGTCGTATTCTACTAAGCACAACCCTAATTGCCTTCTTAGTGAGCTAAACTCAGACTCAGGTAAGGGTTTGGTAAAGATGTCAGCTAAGTTGGATTTTGAGTCCACATGCATAAGTATTATTTCGCCCCTGGCTACATGATCCCTTATAAAATGATGTTTGACTTCTATATGATTTTGTTCGGAATGTTGAATCGGATTCTTAGTCAAATTGATTGAACTAATGTTATCAATAAAGACTTGGGTTTGAGTGTAGTCAAGCTGGAAGTCCTTAAGAGTGTGCATCATCGACAAAAGTTATGCTACACACTCTCCTAGGGCAACATATTCTGCTTCGATTGTGGACAAGGCTACGCAGTGTTGCTTTCTACTACACCAGCTGACTAGGCTATGTCCTAATAATTGGCAACTTTCACTTGTACTCTTTCTATCTAATTTGCACCCAGCATAGTCAGAGTCAGAATATCCTGATAATTCAAAAGTGAAAGTCCTAGGATACCAAATCCCTACATTTAGGGTACCCTTAATGTACCTAAGTACTCTTTTTAGGGCTGCTAAGTGGGATTCCTTAGTACAAGTTTGGTACCTAGCACACATTCCTATGGAAAATAAGATGTCAGGTCTACTAGCAGTTAAGTAAAGTAGACTACCAATCATGCTTCGGTATAACTTAAGATCTACAGGCTTACCTTCAGGGTCATTATCAATTTTGACATTTGTAGCCATAGGGGTACTTAAGCTTTTGGAATTATCCATTTTAAATTTCTTTATTAACTCTTTAGCATACTTGGATTGGTGAACATAATTACCATCTTTAGTCTGTTTAATTTGTAATCCTAAGAAAAAGTTGAGCTCACCTACCAAGCTCATTTCGAATTCACTTTCCATTATTTTTACAAATTCTTTTAGAAAGTTAGAGTTGGTGGATCCAAAAATTATATCATCAACATAAATTTGTGCAATAAAAATATCTTTTTCTAAGGTTTTAACAAAGAGTGTGGAGTCAATTTGACCTTGGTTAAATTCCTTAGAAATTAGATAGGTTAATAACCGTTCATACCATGCCCTAGGTGCTTGTTTCAACCCATAAAATGCTTTTCTAAGTTTAAAAACATAGTCAGGTTTTTCTAGATCCTCAAATCCTGGGGGTTGTCCTACATAAACTTTTTTTTTAATAAACCCATTTAAAAAGGCAGACATGACATCCATCTGATATAGCTTAAACCCTCTATGGGCTGCAAAGGCTAATAACATTCTAATTGACTCAAGTTTGGCTACTGGGGCATAGGTTTCATCATAGTCTAACCCTTTGACCTGACTAAACCCATTAGCTACTAAGCGGGCTTTATTTCTAACAATTTTTCCTTGATCATTTAGTTTGTTTCTAAACACCCATTTAGTATCTATAATAGATTTGCCCTCAGGCTTAGGTACTAGTTCCCAGACTTGGTTTCTTTCAAATTGGGCTAACTCCTCTTGCATAGCTATGATCCAATCAGGGTCAGGTAGGGCTTCCTCAATAGTCTTAGGTTCAATTTTTGAAATTAATGCGATCTGACTATGATTTCTATAGGAAGACCTAGTTCTGACTCCTAAGGTTGGATCACCTATAATTTGATCAGAAGGGTGATTGAGTCTGGGTTTCTTGCTTCTTCTAGAACTAGGTTCAGCCTCAGATCTGGCTGGACAGTTCGGTTCAGTGTTTGGTTCAACTACTTGGGTCGGTTCAGTTATTGGTTCAGTTGATACTGCAGTAGTTGGTTAAAGGGTTAATTCATTTAGAGGTTCAATCAGTGGTTCAATTGTTGGTTCACTGTTTTCTTGATCAATATTTGATTGGTTCAAGTTTTGATTATCAGTTTTTGGTTCAATTTCCTCATCAAAAATTAAGTTAGTAGTTTCTTTAATTTTGTGAGTTTGTTTATTATAAACCCTATAGGCCCTACTAGTTGTTGAATATCCTAAGAAGGTCCCTGGGGTTGACTTAGATTGAAACTTATCTAGGTAGTCCTTAGTGTTCAGGATATGGACTTTGCACCCAAAGACCCTTAGGTAGTGTAGGTTAGGCATTCTATGATAATATAGTTCATAAGGAATTTTATTATGCCTTTTGTTAATTAAGACCCTATTTTGGATGTAGCATGCCGTACTTACTGCTTCTGCTCAAAATTGGTTAGCTAGGTTATATTCATTCAACATGGTCCTAGCGGCTTCCTGAAGGGTTCTATTTTTTCTCTCCACTATCCCATTTTGTTGGGGGGTTCTAGGACAGGAAAACTCATGAATATACCCATTGATTTTGTAGAATTCCTTAAACCTTTGATTTTCAAACTCTCCCCCGTGATCACTCCTAAGTCTCTTAATCTTAGTATCATTTTGGTTTTCAATTATTTTGCATAAGTCGATAAATAGATTCAAGGTTTCATCCTTAGTTTTCTGGAACCAAACAAGGTAAATCTAGAGTAATCATCGATAATTACTAAGCAGTACCGATCCCGCTTAGTGACTTGGCTCTATGTGAATCAAATAGGTCATGGTGCAGGAGCTCAAGTGTGGTTTGGGTTAAGTCTGATTGAATTGGTTTGTGAGTAGACTTAGTTTATTTACCTTGTTTACATGAATTACATATTGTGTTTTCAAAATTCTTGATTTTTGGTACACCTTTAATTAAACCAAGTTGAGTAATTTTAGAAATTAGTTTAACATGAGTGTGACATAGTCTCCTATGCCATAGATTGGATTCTACTAATTGAGTCAAGAAGCATTTTGGTATTAAAGGTAGATTAATAGTGTAAACGTTATTTTTCCTAGTACCCTTAAGCATTATTTCTGAGTCTTGGAGGTTCCTAATTAGGCAGTCAGAGTTGGTGAAAGTAACTATGTAACCAGTATCACAGAGCTGACTAATACTAAGCAAATTGAACTTAAAATTTTCAACCAAGAGTACTTTCTTAATAATAAAATCAGATTTAAGTTCAATGTTACCTGACCTAATTACTTTGAGTGTAGCATTGTTGCCAAATGCTACTGAGCCTAGGTTCTTGAACTTGATTTTGGTGAATTTCAATTTGTCTCCAGTCATGTGTCTAGAGCATCCGCTATCCAAAATCCACTGGTCCAAATCTTTATGTTCCTACACATAAAGTACTTGTTGATTTGGTCCATTAGAGTTAGGGATAGCCTAAATTGAATTTCACAGCCTAGTTTATCTCACCTAATCTAGCGTTATCAAACATGTTAACCTTATGGGTTTTGTGAGACAGGTTTTCAAAAATAAATATTTTAATTTTGAAAAACATGGTTAATTTTGAAGACATTGAATTAATTTTGAAAAATTTATAAGGTTAAGTTTATTGACCTTGAAAAATGTTTTGAATCTAAGATTAATTGAAATTTGTATTAGATTTAAATTTAACAAATAGTAACTTGAATTTGAATTTCGAAAATTGGCTTCCAAGTCTTGGCGAGGCACAGAGGCCTTCTTTGGTCGTAGCCTTATTGGAGCAACAACCCTTTCCTTGACAAAGCCTTTTAACAAAATTTCATTTTCAAAATGACTTTTTGAAAAATTCTGGTCTAACTAGTTTGGGTCTTGGATCGATAGCTTCGGCTAGTTCCACCAGACTAAATAGACCAAGTAGGGTACATCTTACCTTACTTGACCTTATTAGAAGGGCTTCCCTAACGTACTATCATCTCACCTCCACCCAGTACTATGTTGTTCAAATTTCAGTAAAGTCTTTCATCCTTAATCTAACCAGTTCTAAATCTAAGCGTGATAATTAAAAATTGTAAAAAGAAAATAGACAAGCAAGTAAACAATTATCAAACTATAAATATGGTTTTTATATTGGCTCCCCCTGGACTATAGCCTTGATAAGGGTTAGGCAAGATGTGAATCTTGTCCTTGGGGATCGAATACTGGTTTGGTCCAGCTTGTTTATTTAAACATAGCTTGGGGACCCATGCTTGGTCTCGGGTTTTAGGTTGGTTCAATACAGAATAATATGAACGTTGTCTTGACTTGGTTCGATAACCGAGTCTGGATCGATTGAGTACGAACTTCTGTCTTTCAAGAATCATGTCAAGCTTCTTGAAACCTGAAGTAAACCGTTCCAAGGCAACTCTGAGCTCCTTGACTTGAGTTTTCAGGGAGGGATTCTATTCCTCAAGTTCTTGGACTTGAGTTGAGTTTCCTTCCTGAATTTGCTTGGTTGACTTCCTCTTTCAGGAGTTTTACTTCCTGTCGGAGGGACTCAACCTGGATTTTGACTTTCTCCAAGTTACGAGACAAGTAAGAAATTAATTTTGACATTTCATATTCTGAGTAACCTCTTACAGTGATTTGCCCGTTCTCCGAGATTGTGAGTCTTTCGTCATCTGGTTCCGATTCTGATCCGGAGTCGACGTCTTCCGAGGCAGTTAGGGTGAGTAGATTTGCGTGTGGGACTTCTTCTTCTTCTTCGAAGATGATTCATCCCAGGTGGCTTGAAGAGCCTTCTTCCTGCGTGCCTTCTTGGTTTCCTTCAGGTTGGGGCACTCTGACTTGAAGTGTCCCTTTTTGTTGCATTCGTAGCAAGTAATGTTGGTCTTGCTCTTCGAGCTTGTTGAAGGTTCTGCTGGATCTTCCTTTCTTCGGCTTGATTTCTTCTTGCTCGTTTGGTACATTAGTTCTTTGTAGTAATCCCGAGCTAGCTGAACCAACTTGGGTTGATCCCCTTCACTATCTTCTGATTCCGAGTCTGAGTCGGACTCGGGTGCTGGTTGAGGCTTCTTTTTAGGAGCCTTTCCTTGAGATTTTCCTGCAACAAAAACTATACCTTTCTCGATCAAGGTAGTGTTAGTCTGTTCGTGCAGTTCTAATTCAGAAAACATCTCATCTAGCTTAATTTTAGATAAATTTCTTGAAATATTGTAGGCATCCACCATAGATACCCACAGTGAGTTTCTAGGAAAAGAATTTAAAGTATACCTTATCAGGTCACGGTTTTCAACCTTGTGACCTATTGTGTGTAGTCCGTTCATCAGCTCCTAGATTCTAGCGTGGAGTTGGGCTGCAGTCTCGCTGTCGTATATCTTGATTGTGTAGAGTCTGTTAAGCAACATATCTCTTTTGCTAATCCTTGTGTCGGAAGTACCTTCGTGCAGCTCGATCAGCTTGTTCCAAAGCTCCTTCGCACTGTTGAAGGGTCCTACCCGGTTCAACTCCTCTTTTGTTAAGCTGCATTGTAAAGTTTAGGTCGCCTTTACGTCGGCCTCAATTTTCTTCTTCAGTGGGCCATCCCACTCGGTATAGTGTTGCACCACGCCTTGTGCATTTTTAGGAATATCCAGCCCAGACTGGATAATTATCCACATGTCCACCTGAGTTTTCAGGTGGACTTCCATCCTGCTTTTCCAGTAGGAAAAATCTTCTCCACTGAAAAGAGGGGGTCTGGCGGTGTTGTATCCCTCTTGCATGGCCATTAAAATTTTCTAAAAAAGAATTAACAAAAAGAACTTGTTCCAAGACTGAGCCTTGGATTAGTAGTGCGGGAAGAATTTTTATAGCGGAAAAAGATCGAGTGGTGTTGCACCAACCTCGATTAATGAGAAAAATCGAGCAAAAAAAATAATTTAAAAATTCATAAATCCGAAAAAAAATCTCAAACTGGTAGTTCCACCAAGTTTGAGCCACCCGCTCTGATACCACTTGTGGGATCGGATTGAATTGATAGAGGGGGTGAATATCGATCGTAAAATTTTCGGACAAAGAGAGCAATTACGCAGCGAAAATAGTAAAATCAATCGCTAACACGATTTCTTTTTTACTTGGTTCGGAGTCGCGATCGGCTCCTACTCCAAGGCACACGGTCCTTGACCATTTACGATGGACAATTCTATATTCGAAAAGTGTTTACAAGTTGGAGTACAAATATAGAACTGAAAATGAAATTACAACACTTAAAGAATTAAACTTTTACCGACGACCGAAGAGGTTGGTAGCTCGGAGCAGCGGGTCATCGTCGGCGCTTGAATCGCGAGTACGGAGCTTATCGGAGTGTAGCTCTTGAACGAAAGTATTAAGAGCGAGATTTGCAAGTTTTTTAAAGCCTTGGGGGTGAACCCCTATTTATACTGGTCAATGGGGCGCCTGTGTTGAAGGGGGCGCCTGACACGCGACCTATCCTGCGAGAACTCTAATCCGCAGACTCGGCCAGCGCTTATCCCTTCAATTGGGGCGCTTGAGCTGACTGGGGCGCCTGTGTTAACACAGGCGCCTAGCTTGGCTTGGTCGAGAGGCTTGCGTGGCGGTTTGCTTCGAATGCTCTGTTTAACCCTTCAATGGGGCGCCTGTCTCAATACAGGCGCCTAGCCCAGCTAGGGCGCCTCACTCCATTGAGGCGCCTGAGTGCATAAAACTCCTTCCATTCATTCCTACAACCATGGTTAGTTCCAAAGACATACAAAGCATACAAATGATAAGATTAGAACATTATTTATAGCCTGAGCTGTCTTGGTTCTGACTTTGGGTCTCCCAAATGGAACCCTAGGTCGAACCGATGCCTAATGTTCCCTCCTACGGGGAACGTGTCCTCACCTACTCCTGTCGGGAGAATTTACCTTTTTGCCAACTGGCTCCTCCAGTTGGACTTTTGGCCAGCTTCACTCACCAGGTTTTCATGCCCAATCCGCGATCAGGTCTTCGTGCCCAGCTTCACTCGCCAAGTCTTTGGTACCCAGTCCTCGACCAGGTCTTCGTGCCCAGCTTCACTCACCAGGTATTCGTGCCCAACCTTACATCAGGACTTAGTTGCCCAACCCGTGGCCAGGACTTAGTGCCCAATTCATAGAACCAGGACTTAGTGCCTAGTGTACCTAGGACTTTCCTGCACACTTAATAAGCTTGTTAGATCACAACCAAATCTTAACTTTTGAACCCTTTGCCATTATCAAAACATAGGTTTGACTTTGGTGCTTCCGGCACCAACAGACCCAATATAAATTTTTGCCAACAGGAATTATCATAAACTTATATGGAATATATGATTTGGGAACTTTTGCAATTTGGCTCCTGTGAAATCTAAAATACCAGTTGAGTTTTCCATAATATTTAATTTTTGAATTTTGTGAATATCTTGAACACGAATGGTTGTTTTTTAAATTTTCAATTTGAATATTCAAATATTCATTTTCAAATCTTATTTTATCATACATTTCTAAAGTAGAAGTTAATTTCTTATTCAAATATGTACTTTTTGTTTTTAATTTTCACAGGAATTTCATCATTTTCTTAATTCCAAAATATAACTGATCAGGAGGTAGAAGACATACTGATAATTACCATTTTGTTGATCAATTTAGGCTCTCAATTTCATGTTTTGATCCCTTTTTATATGCTTAAGTTTGCATTTACATTAGGTTTCATGAATTATCTTTATTTTAGCTTTGGATGCAAATCTTTACATATTTGAGATATTTTGGCACTAAAATTTTGAATCTATTTTATAGGCTTTGAATGATCATGAACCTAGATTAGATTGGATCGAGTTTGAGTCAGAATTGGATTTGGATCAAGATGATCAAGCATTGGATTAATATGGGCCGTCCAATCAAGAAACGGTGAGATCTGTGCTATCTGTCATCTTCTGATAAATCCAAGCTCAAGATAGAGCTAATCAAGACCACAGATCAAGATCTGAAAGTTCGGTCCAAATCAGAAGCCATCCAGCCGTTGGATTAAGCTCAAGAGAAGTCTAAGCCATTCATTCAAGAGGTAAGGAGATCTGAGCCATCCATTGCAAATCTGATCGATCCGAGCTGAGGAGAAGCAGATCCTGACCCTTAATGGAGATCTGGAAGATTTGGACTCAATCCGAATAGATCCGACCGTTGGATGCAGCAAGGATGATCATAGCCGTTCATTTCTAACTGTTAAAACAAAACTCCTCCTCAGATCTGAGGCAGTCGCGTCGTGTGGTCGTCGTCGCACAGTAGCGTAGTTTCTTCAGTTCTTCATCGTTTTCGCATCTGTTTTCTTCTCCGATCGTGCGCGACCACATCAGATTCGTTTGTCTTCAAGATTTCAGATCATCGAGGTAGTTTTCTTGTTCAGTTTGCTAACCAAAAATCTCGCAGTTGAAGGAGCTCGGGAGAGGGTTTCGCCCGGAGCTCTGTCCATGGATCGATTCCGTTGATCGCTGGTTTTCTCATCGAGCGAAGCAATTAGAGCCTTTGGAGGGGTTCTCCGAAGTAATCTGAGAGTGTTTGAGCGAGATCAACACCCAACGTTTCTAGAAGGAGGAGATCGTGGAGTTTTTCGGCTACTGATCGTTCACCGCGATCGGACAGAGGTGCTTCTGATCGGCCCCCAATCCGATCAGAAGAGGACCTGATCGGTCCCATGATCGATCAGGAAGAGCAGCTCATACCAAATCATTGCGAACTGATCAAAGGAGGTTTTCTTCATTGGTTTTTGAGTTGGAGGGTTTCTAGCTCAGCTTTTGTGTGACGGCAAAGGGAATTCTTGACAATGAACTGATTTGATATTCAATTTAGGATAATTTTGGTTCTAAACACTTATTTCCTCAAGATGCTTTAGTTTGTTTCCAACTCTATTCCAAGTCAAGTTCTTAAGCAATGTTTGTTCTAGTTTTCATTATCCTGCAATTAGTTACCTGCAATTAGTTCTTAAATTTCAATTCCATCGTTTGAATTTAATTACTCCGTTGTCAAATAGGTTAAGTTTAATTTCTGCAATTTCCTAATTCGTTTCTGCATTAGCTTTGTTCATTCTGCTTCATACAGTAATCTCATTCCTTATTGCAAAACAAACCCCCATTTCAATTTGAAAACCCAAAACATATCAAACAACACATTCAAGCTTGAATTAAACACTCTTAACTAGTCCTTGGAAAAATATGACTTGAGGCCCCTGTACTACATTTAATTTTGTGAGCTAAGGGTTTTCAACTTATAAATATCTAAATTTGAGGCTCATTCGTGACACTTGTTATTGGGCTATCATTCACATACCTCACTTACCATATCCCTTTTGAAGTTGGAAGCTCCCCCTTCATCGATTCTTCTTTTTGAAGTCTCTCCCCCTTCATCGTGGCTCATCTCAGATGAATTTTCACTGTCTTCTGATAGGTACTCGACTATTAGTGCCAGTCCGTTAACCTCCTCGGTGTCAGACTCTTCTAAAGATGAGTCGGTGTCTATTGAGGAGTCAGATTGTACTTCCTTCGATTTTTCATGGAGTTCCAGCATTTTATGCCTGAGGTCTTTAGTGGAATTGTATATTCCGTTTCTTTTGATTTCCTCGGCTGATAGAATACTTAGAAGATGGAACTTGGCCTTACCGTGCTGTAAATTCATTCCATTTCTTTTCGGTCTAGAGATATTCTTCGAGTTCATTTCTGTTCTTATCTGTGGGTATCCAAAACCAAATTTCATTGCTAGTAAAATACTAAATTTTTTTTTGAAAAATACATCCATTTTGCATTTCCAAAATGCAAACTCCTCCTCAAACATTGGTGGGTAGATGACTAGTTCGACTATTTTGTAGTTGCTTCAGACGATGGTTAGTCCTTCTGGAGCGTTCTTGCTCTGATACCAATTGACGGTGATCGTAGGTCGGCAAGTGGGGGAGAGGGTGAATTACCCTTGAAAATAGAAAACTCCTATCTTTTGTTTCATCTTAAACAAAGATATTTGTTAGTTAATGCAAATAATAAGTAGCATTAAAAATATAACAAACTTAAAGGAAAGAGATAGTCAGAATTTTACTTGGTTTGCAACCAGGGAGGTTGCTGATCCAGGGCAGAATATATCTCATATCTCCTGAATAAACTCCTTAGGGAGAAGAAGCCACTTACATGTGAAAAGCTCAGAAAAAAAGAAACACTACACAGAATTCATTTGCTAATGCTTGAATTGAATGACTCAATTGAAACTAAGCTCTAGGGGTCTATTTATAACCTTGGTCAGACTTATCCATTTGCTGACGTGACACTTATAGGGTGCCCGAGTGCTCTTGGGTGCCTGACATGTGGACTAATAGTTATTCAAAGAGCAACGTTTACAAATGGCTAAAAACAACCTCTCGGGTGCCTGTATGCACAAGGGCGCTCGAGTGCTCGGCCGCCCAAGAGCCCAAGCGCCCGTATGCTTATGGGCACCTGAGAGTGAGTTTGGTCAGTAATCGCTGATCACTCTCCAGCGTGACTTCCAGTCTTTTTGGGTGAATTCTGGCCAGTTGGAGTTTGGCTCACGCAAACCTGCCTCTGGCCTTTCGCCCCTCGAGCATTCTTCCTCCCGGCTTCTCGTCCCTTGGACATCGCGCGCATCCTTCTCGCTCTATCGGTGTACTCTTTCGTAACTTCTACGTCCCTCGGATACACCAAGCCCGTCGGCTCCCTTTCTGTGCCATCCTTCTCAACCGCTATGTCTTCCGCTCGATTTCCTATGCTCATAAGTTCCTGCACACTTAGACACAGGGATTAAAAACACCAGGACCTAACATAAATTGGTTGACTATATCAAAATTAACCTGGGGTATTTACAGGTTCAATCAAATCATAGCTTTTAATTTAAATTCAAAGATAAAATTTGATACATCTCACAAACACCCATAAGGATATCATGTTTGTCTGTACTATGACATTTAGAATGGGTAAGATGATAATGACTAATTAATCGATAAATGTTTTCAAAAATCCTTGGAATATTTTCTTAAAAACATATTTTCAAAATAGTGATTAAATATAATAATGTTTTAATGAATTTTATGCATAATTGTGTGTACTTATAAATAGATTTCAAAAAATATATATCATTTTGAAATTTTTTTGACCTACACATAGACACAAACCCTCTAGGTCAACACTAATGTCCCTTAAGACAATTAGGTAGAGGTCCTTGTAGTCAACAAGGGTAGCCAGATAGTGTTAGGTTTAGGGGGAGCCAATTTTATCGTGTTTTTAAACATTTATGTTGAAAAATTATTTTTGAAAAACTATTCATTCAAAAAATTATTATCTCTTTCAAAATGGTTTTTGCTCAAAAAAATTATTTTTGTGAAATATTACTTCAAAAATTTATGTCCTTCAAAATATTTTTCAAAAAATATTACTTTAAAAATTTATTATGCCTTTCAAAATATTTTTCGAAAAATACTTCTTCAAAAATTATTATATTTTTCAAAAATGCTCTTCAAATAATGCTCTTATGATTTGGATAAACTTTAAAGATAAATAGGAAATTTTTCTTATGTTCTGCAAGATTGTGTCAGGTTAGGAGGAGTCCCAATCAAAAGAATAATTCGTCTTTGGATTACTTTAACTTTTTTAAAAAAATAATATTATGTAATTCCTTTTGTTTGAATCAAACCCTAAGACTCAGAGGAAGTTTAACTTGTGGTCAATAAGCCTTCTAAGATTGTGTCAGGTTTAGGGGGAGTTCAAATTAAAAGAAGTATTAAAAGTTTTAAAAATACTATACAATATTCTAATTTCCTAATTTTTTTAATCTTTTCGTCTTCTGAACGTCTCTGAAAACCTTTGAAAAATTACTTGAGTTTGGAAAAATCTCCAAGACACATAGGAAAAGTTTTCTTTGTAGTTAATAAGGTTTCTTAGGATTGTGTTAGATTGGGGAGGAATTCAAACTAAGAAATTTATTATTTTTCGAAAATGAAATACATATTGAAAATACTTTATTTTGATTGAAAAATCCCTAAGACACATAGAAAATTTTCTTTTGGACAACAAGGTTCCTAAGATTGTGTCAAAGTTAAGGAAATTTAAATCAATAAAGTATTTAGATTTTCAAATTTTCCTTCTTAAGTACTTTGAATTTCTTATAATATTTTTTGAAAAAGAATACTTAGTTTTTTTTTAAAAAAGGAGGACCCCTCAAAATATTTTTTTGAAATCTTTTCAAAGTTCCTTCAAAAATCATCTCCAAAAAAAGGAAAATATGCAAACTTTCAAGATAATAAGGAGAGAATCATAATTTGAGATGGAGCATGTTACTTAAGTGTAAATTTATCTTAGAAAACTCTTTCAAAACTCTTTCTACTTAGGATTTTCTTTTACAATAATCTATTTACAAAGAAAATTTATCCTTTACATAAGAAATTTTATTCTCCTTTATCATGAGCATTAAAAATAAGTGGCTAAAAGTTCTGAACTTAGACTTATTGACCCATGCTTAGACTCAAATTATATATGGAATCAACAATATGTGGCTAAAAGTTCTGAACTTAGACTTATTGATTAAATGCTTTAAGTTTTTTTTGCATGGTTTACTTTTTAGACTTAAATCATGCTTGGGCTCAATAGGAATATCTACTTAGTTCAAATTGTTACTTGGTTCAAATTATCATTTTAGACTTACCAAATTATTCTTTAGCATTAATTCTTGCTTAATTATTTCTTAATTTGTTAGTTGTTCCCTAACCTTTGTTTTTTCTTCAAAAATTTTACATTTGATATTTTTTTTTAATTTTTTTTTTCTGATTTTACAAAACTCATAGGCTCTGATACTCAATTTTTTCTTAGTCAAAATTGAGGGAGAATTAAACATGTTTTCAAAAAGAATATCTACTATATTTTTTTTGATATATGGTAAAGGGGGAGAGTAGAAAAAGTATAGTTAAAAATCAAAATTTTCTCTTTGAAAAATAGACTTTGTTCTGAAAGAATTTTTTTTTAAAGATAAAACTCCATGTTTTTTAAACACTTTTCAAAACTGAACTTAGAATTATTTTTTCAAAGTAATGAATGTTTTTATACTTAGAGTTCTTTTCAAAAATTAGAAAAACATTCAAAATGAAAATTGCATGTTTTCAAAAGCTTCAGGGGGAGAATTTCAAATCAGGTGGGAGCATTAGGCACTATTTCAAGAGTTTTCAAAAATTGGAAATGTTCTAAAAAATCAAGGGGGAGAGTCAAAAGCCTTTTTAGACTTGTTATGTCTCAAAGAAAATATCTCTCTAGTGCTTAACTATGATTTATTTCTTGTTTATATTTTTTAACTTAATTTTTGAACTGGGTTGTCATAAATCATAAAGAGGGAGATTGTTGGTGCTGGAAGCACTTGATCAAACTTGGTTTTGATAATGACAAAGGGTTCAAAGTTAAGTTTATGTGGTGATCTAACGAATTTACTAAGTATGCAGGAAAGTCCAAGTTTACCTAGGCATAAAGTCTTGACCTGCAAGGGTTAAGCAGAAAGCCCTGACCGAGGGTTGGGTACAAAGACCTGGTTCAAAGAATTGGGCACGAAGTCCTGGTCGAGGGCTGAGGATCGAAGACCTGACCGAGGGTTGGGCACGAAGACCTAGTTCGAGGAATTGGGCACGAATTCCTGGTCGATGGCTAGACATCGAAGACCTGACCGAGGGTTGGGCACGAAGACCTGATGCGGAAGATTAGGAAGAAGACTTAGCCGAGCGAGGACTACGGACAGAAGTAGAAATGGGTCAAGAATTAGGCATCTCGAGATTCGAAAGTCTCGGAGGCCAAGAAAAAGTCCAACCAGAGGATTCAGTTGGCAAAAGATAACTTCTCCCGAGGTGAGGATGTACTCCCCGAAAGAGAGAACAGTAGGCGTCAGTTTGACCTAGGATTTCGAAATCCAAAGTCAGAACTAAGACAGCTCTGGCTATTATTCATGCATACATTTATAATGTTTTATTGTATTCTTGGCCTAACCTTGGTTGCAAGCCAAAAGTAGTTGGATGCTACAAACCCAGGAGCCTAAAAGGGATCAGGCGCCCGAGAACCCAGGCACCTGAATGGTATCAGACGCCCTAGAAGGGGTTTTTCTAGCGGATGAAGAAGCCGAGTTGGCAGTTGGCCACGTCAGCTCCCAGGCGCTTGATTGCTCCCAAGTGCCTCAACACTCACAGGCACCCAAGAAAGAAGATAAATTTTGGTCAAGTCTTCGGATAAGGACGCGGCTAAAATGGGTGACGTGGAGGGCGTCCTATACCCTATCAGGTGCCTGAGAAACAACTATAAAAGGGGCTTCACCCCTTTGCTTCCAGAATGAATTCAAGCTCTCGGATTTCTCAACGTTGAAGCTTCCGTTCTCGAATTCTCTGCACCCATGAAGTTCAAGATCGATGACACGCCGACTTCGCAACAAAGTTCTTTTTATGAAAGTGTCCTCGGTATAATTTCTTTATTTCTGTACTTGATTATTGTACATCATTCACGATTTATAGTATTGCCCAATGAAAATGGTCAAGGACCATGAGCCTTGGAGTAGGATCAGTTATAGACGAACCAAGTAAAAGGAAAGGTGTTTGCCGTGTTTTACTTATTTTCGATGCGTCTTAATTCTGATTCTCCAAAAAATTTACGTTATCGATATTCACTTATCGATCACACTGATTCAACAGAGAGACCGTAGCCCAACTGCATGCCAAACTCAAGGAGCTAATCACGGGACTCACCAACCTTGGAGAAACTGTAATAAATCGTGACTCACAAAGATATGCACTCAATGCCTTCCCGAGGACCTCGGACTGGTCATCTATCATCGATTTATAGTACATATCTAAGGACCTTAAGGTAAGTACCATAGAGAATTTATTCTCTACTTTGGAATTACATGAGCCTCGGTGTGCAGGACTAAGAAACGAAAACTCAAGTAAGAATCTAGCGCCAAAGGCTCAAAAAGTCATGAAGTCTCACAAGTAGACACATCACTTGATGAGGACGGAAAAGCGTACATGATAAGGAAATTTTCGAAGTTCCTTAAAACTAATAAGTTTAATAAGTCGCAAGCAATGAAACTATTAAGAAACAAAAGGAAGGTCCGCTGCTACAACTGTCAAGAGGAAGAACACGTCAAGAACAACTGTCTGAAACTGAAGAAGAAAGACAAAGAAAAGAAGCCTGGTCCAAGTAAGCAAAAGAACCTAAAGACAACATAGAGAGAATCTTCATTCTCGGAATCCGACATAGAAGAATATGCCGGTCTAGCGTTAATGGCTAGTCACAAAGGAGAAGACAACGAAAGCTCATTCGAAATGAGCATCAAGAGTATTGATGAAGGGGGAGTGTCGATTGCGAATCCGACATGGTAAGTGTGGCACGTAACCTCCCTCCTGATCAACTATATGATGCCATCCAAATGCTAAGTAAGACCTTGTTTATGTTACAAACCAAGTACATTAATTTGAAAAAGAAAAATATAGAATTGAAATTAAATTTATCCAATGCATGCCCACTAGAATTATTTGACAAAATTAATGGTGAAAATTCAAAATTAAAAAAAAAATAGAGAGAGACCTTAGAAAAGAAATCTGCATGTTTTTAAAATTCAAATTATAGAAATTTTTATGAAAATCTTAATTGGTATATAAGAAATCATAAAGGTCAATTTGCTAAAATTCGAAGACATTACATTCCTCCGAAATATTTGATAAATCCTGTTGATAGAAACTTATTTTGAATCCCTAAATCTGTACTAAACTATTAATTTTTTTTGCTAATAATGTTTGTGTGCGAATTTTTAAATTGATGTTTCTGTTTCTCATTCTTAGAATTTTTTTGAATATTTAATTTTTTTTATAGAAAATTCATTTTTACATCCTTTTAAATTTATTGTTTATAGTAAATTTATTTTTAGATTCACTCATATCAATCCACAGAGAAATTGTTGGATTTTTTATGCTTAAATGATTTTTCTTAAATTTTTATTAGAAAATTATATCTTAAATTTTTGTTTTGAAAATCTGATTTTTCTAAATCTGTACTTTACATATTGAACGTTGTAAAAAAATTTTAATTTTTTTTAAAGTTAGTAGCTAATTTTGAAAATTTTCTTTTAAAAAATTATTAATACTAAAAAAATTATTTTCTTGTACTTAGAAAATTTACTTTATTTTGAAAATTTTTATAAAGATGAATATGTCAATTTTTTCACTTTGACAAAAAAAACTTGAGGTTTTTCTGATGGTGGATAAATTTTTACAATTTTTTTTTATCAAAAATGGGAATTTTAATTTAAGAAACAACTTTGGAATCAAATTTTGAAAAATTAAATTTTTCGAAGACTAACAGTTGGATATTGACTCTTACAAAAATTATCATGATTTTCAAAGTCAAATAAATTCCTTAAAATTCCTTTAAAATAGTTTCATTTCAAAATGAATCTTTTAAATTTTTTTCCCTTAACCATTTTTTTTATGTGATCAGAGAGAAAGAAATTAAGTGATAAGGGGGAGGTTTCAATTGCACAATTCAATAATATTGGTTTAATTTTAAAATATTTTAAACTTTATTGCAAAAGTATTGTTACTTATTTTTTTATTGTGTATGTTTTTTTTCCTAACTTAACTCGGGTTGATGCACATCAAATGAAGAGATTGTAAGTACTCTGGGATAGTTTTGATATGATCAATCGAGTCAAGTTAGGTTATGTCCTGTTTATTTTGATCCCTATGTCTAAGTGTGTAGGAGTTTAGGAGCGCAGGATGTCAAGCAGAAGTCCCAGCAGACGAGAAGAATGATACAAGAAGGGAGCTGACGGACTCGGTGCATCCGAGGAATGCAAGTTCTGCGAAAGAGTATACCGGTGGACGAGAAGAGCATATGTAGTGTCCGAGGGATGAGAAGCTAGGGGAGGAAGACTGCTCTAGGAGAATGTCGGAGATGAGTTCGGATGAGGCCAACTCTGAATGATTAGAGATCACCCAGAAGAAATGGAAGATTGGTCAGCCCAAGGCTGACCAGAATTGAGATGGAAAAACTGCTCTAAGGCGCCCAAGTTAGCACAGGCACCCAAGTAATCAGGTGCCTGTGTAAAGTCAGGTGCCCATGTATACAGGCGCCTATCTTCATATGAGCGCCCGAGATTTGATGTCTATCGACAAACGAGCCGTTGTTCGACTGTTGTGACATGGATAAGGACTGAGCCAGTATTAGGCACCGTGTGCACTTAGGCGCCTAAGAAGTGTCATGTCAGCATTTCGATAAGGTTGTCCAAGGGCTATAAATAGGCCTCTTAACTCAAAGTTTTTTTATTCATTCAAGATGTACTTAATTTTGTAATCATTTCCTTAGTTTTCTCTGAGTTCCAAGTTCCGTAAGAGGCTTCTCCATTCACAAGAAGTTGATTTGGAGTTTGAGCTATTTATTGTCTTGGATTAGCAACCATCCTGGTTGCAACCAAGTAAATCCTTCTCGCCTCTTTCTTCTTTCAATTATTGCTTATGATTATTTTAATTCCTTGCTAACTTACTATTTTTGTTAAAAGAAAACAAAAGATCTAGTTTACTTTTGCAAGGCTATTCACCCTCTTCTAGTCGGCCCAGCCGATCCAATAATAGAAACTCAAATGGTCACTTTGTACACAAAAAAGAAATGGTTGGATTTTCAAAGTGAAATCAACGATAGTCATAGTTATTATGTGAAACAAGCGAATAGCGGCGGTGAATTTGCGGGCTGTTCCGCACCTTGCCTAGGGTATTCCACATATTAATCAACCACTTGGTTTGTCACTTAGTTAGGAATTTCCTCAATAGTCTCTTGGACACCAACTACAAAAAATTCCTAACCATGGCCTGGTTCTTCGAGGATTTGCTCAGGCAACTGTTCTTGAATTTCCTCAGACCCTATTACAGGAGCTAGCTCTCCAATTTGTTGATCTATAAGCTCTTCAACATTTGCTAAGGACTCATTTGAGAGTAGATGTGTCTCTAGATCCAATGGACTTAGATGAACAATTATTTTGCCTGCAGATAGTTCCGCTATCCTAGCCTTTATTTTCCCCACACCGATCCACCGGCATTTCCATCTACATATTCTTAGAAGAGCATTCTGTTGGACCGAGTCCATTATTTTAACATGTTCATACATCCACACCTACAATACAATAATATTGGTAGCATTTGCATATATTTGCATAATCTATATGGAAATATTTCGTCAAATGTAAGAACTTACAGCAAGGAGATGTGCGAACCCTTTGAGCATGGGAGCTTGATTTCGCACATTGCCATGTGGCTTCGGCCTCAGTGAAAGCATCGCACCTACGACTTCTATCTGTGGGCTCATATAATCATTAACAACCTTACACCAATTAAACCTACCTAAATTCACAAAATCATCTACACAATCAATTAATTATAGTACTGATAATCTAGATATACTGGTAAGGTCACTAGTTGTTAACCCACGCATCCGCGGTTCGATCCCCAACTATGATACATTTTGCAGGAATTTTTCCTCCAAATGGTGCGCGAACCCTGGGCCGCTGGGCTTCTAGACTGGCCACCGCAAGTACTTCCCGATTTACCCTGGTGACCGGTGGGAAACTTCCGTGGGGCCGGGCCGATCACCCCAGGTTCAATTTGTCTGCTGCCTGGTTCATCATTTTTTTTAATACACAAACAAAGAAATACAATATTAAATGTTGGCAAAGGAGAGTATCAGATTCAGCATATATTGCCTGATTGATAAGTTGAATCTTGTTCTATATTTCATGCTTTGAATAGTTCGCATCACTGAAGTATTGTTGAAAGAGTGGGGTGGAGGCTCCATTAACCTCCAAATTAACTTCTTTGCCTTCGTTTGGGAGTCCGAGAATGAGTGAAATATCTTTCATTGTGAAAGTAATCTATTGATTATGAAAGATGAAACATCTCACTTCAACATCCCAATTGTCAAACATATTCTATACAAGGCATCAGATATTTGCATTTTGGGCATGTAAAATGCCCAAGCAAAGGGGCTTCCATTTATCATAGCTAGCCCCGGGGCTATGGTGCATCAGAAGGGCAACTAGCTGCCATCCTAGGTATTCACGGTTCGATCCCTAACTACGACATATTTTGCAAAAAAATTTCCTCCAAATTGGACACGAACTTTGGGACATTGGGCTTCTGGACTACCCGCCGCGAGCACTTCTCGATTTACTCTGGCTGCTGGTGGAAAACTTTCGTGAGGCCAGGCCGGTCGCCCGAGATTCGACATTATCCAACCTCAATAATCATCCCACCCATTTATCATAGCTATCTGCCGGTCATTTATTTCCACTTTTAATATAAAATGCTTGAACTCACAGTGATTACTTTTCTATTGCATTTTCTTACGGTATGTAGGACTGTTAAACGTGAGGGGGGGGGGGGGTGAATCACGTGACTTTAAAAATATTTTGCTTTTAAAGAGAGTGTGTGCACAGCGGAAGTAAAAGAGAATAGCACAAAACACAAACACAAGTCGATTTTACTTCGTTCGGAGTCTTTCGCGAGTCTTACTCGAAGGCCCAGGTCTCTTTGATCTTTTCGACGGGAAATCCACTAAAAACCCTCTACCAGTAAACTCTCGGTAGAGTGATCAAATACAAGAAATGAATAGGAAGTGTAACAACCCTACACTTCCTACTTGATATGAATTAGATACAAGCAAATAAACTCGTTACCAACACTCAAGTAGGATCTGGATTAGTTTGTGTTGGTGTAGATCTTCCGGCAATGGTCGGACATAGTCTTGTCGAAGTGGGGCCACAGTAGGAAGGCTTGGATGAGCGTGTGTGCTTGATAAATGTGGAAACAAGTGATACTCTTAGCTCTTGGTCATGACACCCTTATAAAGGGCATTTGATGCCTCAGTTCCCAACTGAGGCGCCTCATATCAAATAAATCTGATCCTGATCTGAACCCATCGCTCTTGCTGCTAATCCTTTGGAAGGTGCCTTAGATCCCAAGTGAGGTGCCTCAGTTCCCAAGTGAGGCGCCATAGATCCGAACTGAGGTGTCTCATCTCACTGAAATTCCATCTTTAGCGCAGACTTCACGAAGCCGCTCTCATCCACCTGAGGTGACTCTAGTCCAAGCTGAGGCACCTCGGGTACTGTTCATTCGAGGAAACTTTTGCAAAAAATCCCTATAAACTAAATTAGTCCAAAAACAAATATACCCTCCAAAACAAGGTTAGTAAACACAACATGGACTAAATGTAATGAGTATTAAATAGACTTTGTCATCCCAAGATCAAGATCTAGTCAGAGGCCTCAACTTAGAGATCCAAAATGGTTCTAAGTTGGATCGCGCCTAATGTCCCTAACTAGGACTCACCCTCATGTAATTGGCTTCTCCAATGACTTACCTTGGGCAGATGTACTCAACTTCTTAACCCAGCAGGACTTTTGTCAAGTCTCTACCAACTTGGATTTTTGCCAGGACTCAACCACCCTGGACTTCGGCTACCAGCCAACCTCTCGGACCCAACTGAACTTTTGCCAAACTCCACTACCTTGGGCTTCTTGCTAGGATTCCACCACTCTGGACTTTAGCTTGGGTCAGGTTCTAAGCTTTTCAATCCTGCACACTTGGTAACAGTGTTAGATAACTACAAGCCTAATTTTAACTTATTTGTCATTCATCAAAATCGGATTTTGATTGTAAGTGCATATTGCACCAATAATCTCTCCTTTTTTGATGGAATGACAACCTGAGTTAAAGTTTAAAAAATCAAAAACAATTAAGATACACAGGTAGCCAAACAACAATAATGAGGTTCAATGACATGCTCTAAAATTAGTGTTGGTTAAAAATATTTTACTTTTCTAGCTTGTAACCCTTAACCTTGGCATAAATGAAAACACATAATAATGTTATTGTGGGCTCGGTTAGAATTGATAGAGGGGGGGGGATGAATATCGATCAACAAATTTTGGAAACTTAAGAGTAATTTGCACAGCGGGAAAACAAATCAATGCTAACACGTTTATTTTTACTTGGTTCAGAGTCGCAGTCGGCTCCTACTCCAAGGCCCACGGTCCTTGACCGTTTACGATGGGAAATTCTATATTGCGTAAATTATTACAATTTGAAGTTCAAATATAGAATTAAAATACAACACTTAATATAAAAAAGTTATACCGACGACCGGAGAAAATTGAATGTCGGAGCCGAGGGTCGTCGTTGGCGCTTAAGTCTTGAGCACGAAGCGTTTGGAGCAGAGCGCTTGACAGAATTCGTAGAAAGAACTTGTGTTTGAAGCCAAGGGGGTGAACCCCTTTATATACTAGTCGCTGGGGCGCCTGTGTTGAAGGGGGCGCCTGACATGTGGCCCATTCTGCACGAACCACAATCCACAAACTTGGACAGTTCTTATCCCTTCAACTGGGGCACCTGAGCTGACTGGGGCACCTATATGAATACAGGCGCCTCATATGCTGTCTTGGAGGCTTGCTTCGATTGTGCCTAGAAACACCCTTGTCTTGGGCGCCTGTATCAACACAGGTGCCTGATCAAACAGGCGCCTGGCCTCATTCAAGCGCTTGGGAGCAGAAACTTCCATCCCTTTGTTCCTGCAACTAGGGTTAGTTCCAAAACATAGATAACATATAAATGATATAAGTTAAGCATAGTTTAACAGCCTGAGCTGTTTTGGTTCTGACTTTGGACTTCCTAAATGGAACCCTAGGTCGAACCGACGCCTAGTGTTCCCTCCTACGGGGAATGCGTCCTCACCTACTCCTCTTAGGAGAGTTTACCTTTTTGCAAACCGGCTCCTCCGGTTGGACTTTTGTCCAATCCCTCGGATCAGGCCTTTGTGCCCAGTCCGCGACCAGGACTTATTACCCAGCTTGACTCACCAGGTCTTCGGTGCCCAGTCCACGACCAGGACTTATTGCCCAGCTTCACTCACCAGGTCTTCAGTGCCCAGTTCACGACCAAGACTTATTGCCCAACCTTATGTCAGGACTTAGGTGTCCAGCCTGCGGCCAGGACTTATTGCCTAATTCTTAGAACCAGGACTTCGTGCCTAGTGTACCTAGGACTTTTCCTGCACACTTGAGTAGCATTGTTAGATCACAATAAAACCTTTACTTCTGAACCCTTTGTCATTATCAAAACACAGGTTTGATTTTGGTGCTTCTGGCACCAACACTCTCCCCCTTTTTGATTTATGGCAACCAGGTTCAAAAAGTTAAGTTTAAGGTATTTAAAACACATGTCTAACAAGAAAAAAGTTACTTTTTGAAATACTATTTACTAAGCTCCCCCTAAAATATAAATTCTCCTCCTGAAACTTCCAATAATATGCAGTTTTAAAAATGTCTAAGTGTTAACTTTTGACTAAGTGTTTTTCAAAATAAAGTAAAGTATTTGCCAAAAAAAAATTTACACTTAGCACAGTTTTTAGAAAAGGTTTGCAAGCCCAAATTTTACTTTAGAAAAAAACTTTGCAAAAAAAAATTCCACTTAACAAAATTTTTGGTGCAAACTTTTTACCAAAAAAAATTCATTTATGCCAATTTTTGCACAAAATTTTTACTTAGAAAATTTTCCAGTTAAGCCAATTTTTGCATACCAAAAAACATCTCACTTAAAAAAATTTCTCTTAATAAAATTTTACTTAAAAAAATTCACTTAGCCAATTTTCATTTAAAACATTAAACCAAATTTTTCACAATAATTTTGCACATTTAGAAAAATTTGCTTAGAGAACATTTTGTGCATTTAGAAAAAATTTGCTTAAGAACAGTTTGTGCATTTGAAAAAAAATTTACTTAGAAAATGCTTAAGATTTTTTTTTGCTTAGAGAATAAATTTTTACTCAGAAAAATGCTTAAGAATTTTTTTTCTTAGAGAATAAATTTTTACTTAGAAAAATTTGCTCAGGAAAATACACTTTAGAAATTTTGCTTGAACAAAATTACTTGGCAATAAAAATTGGAAAATGTTTTTACTTAGGAAAAAAATTGTGCACTTGAAAATCTATTTTCTCAAAAAAACTTGTGCACTTAAGAAAAACATTTTTGAAAGATTCAGAGCTTTAAATTTAAATTTAATTTGAAAATTTAATGCACTAAGCTTTAACTTTTTGAGAAAAATGAAAATTTGAAAAAATTTGAAAAAATTTTACTCTCTTTTCTTCTCTCTCTCCCCCTTTGCAATATATCAAAAAAGATAGAAACTAATTGTAGATCAGATCAATTTTGAATCAGAGAAAAAAAATTAAGTACGTATTGAACCAACTCTAGTGAATTCAAGCAATAAAAAGGATTAAACCAATTAATCTCGACTTGTTCGGGTTCTGTCTAACCCAGTTAACTACTTACTAATTGTTATATAACAATAGCTTTCACTAGGATTAGTCAAGTTAAGTGATCTGATCAGGTTAGATTTTCTAAGCTTGAAACTTAACTTGATTGCTGCTCAAGTGTATTTATCACCCCAATTACTGTAGATGCACTGATTTAAAACATCTTGAATCAAGGCATAGACCTAAGCATCTCAACCCAGTCTAGGTTATCAATCAAAAGTACCCTAAGGTGCTCGTGAGATGCTGGCTTCTAGATCTATAGGTGTATGCAATTCTAGGGTTACAGCCTAGGCTAAGTCCATTTGCATAAAAACCCTAATTTTAAAGAGGGTAAGTTTTTTAAAAAAATCTAAGTCAGAAAATCATTTAAATTTCAAGAACTTAATAAAAGAAATGATTTTTCAAAAGATATTAAATGCTAATTTTAAAAAAAATGAAAAAAATATAAAACAAACTTTTGAAAAGAGAAATAAAGCAGTCATATTCTACTAAGCACAACCCTAACTGCCTTCTTAGTAAGCTAAACTCAGATTCAGGTAATGGTTTAGTAAAGATGTCTGCCAAATTGGGTTTTGAGTCCACATGCATAAGTACAATTTCGCCTCTGGCTATGTGATTCCTAGCAAAGTGATGTTTTACTTCTATATGATTGGTTCGGGAGTGATGAATTAGATTTTTAGTCAGATTTATTGAACTAATGTTGTCAATAAATACTTTGGTTTTGGTATAGTCTAGCTGGAAATCCTTAAGAGTGTGCATGATCTATAAAAGTTATGCTACATACTCTCCTAGGGCAACATATTCTGCTTCAGTTGTGGATAAAGCTACGCAGTGTTGCTTTCTACACTAGTTGTGGATAATCTTTCGTACCATGCCCTAGGTACTTGTTTCAACCCATAAAGAGCTTTCCTAAGTTTGAATACATATTTGGGTTTGTCTAGGTTCTCAAATCCTGGGGGTTGCTCTACATATACTTCTTCTTTTATGAACCCATTAAGAAAGGCAGACTTGACATCTATTTGGTATAGTTTAAACCCTCTATGGGCTACAAAAGCTAATAATATTCTAATTGATTCAAGTTTGGCTACTGGAGCATAGGTTTCATCATAATCTAACCCTTCGACTTGACTAAACCCTTTAGCTACTAAGCGGACTTTGTTTCTCACAATTTCCCCTTGATCATTTAGTTTGTTTCTAAAAACCCACTTAGTGTCTATAATTGATTTACCCTCAGGTTTAGGTACTAAGTCCCAGACTTGGTTTCTCTCAAATTGGGCTAGTTCTTCTTGCATTGCTATGATCCAATCTGGATCAGGTAGGGCTTCTTCTATAGTCTTAGGTTCAATTTTTGAAATAAGTGCGATCTGACTAAGATTTCTATAAGAAGACCTGGTTATGACTCCTAAGGTTGGATCACCCATAATTTGGTCAGATGGATGATTGAGTCTGGGTTTCTTTGTTCTTCTAGAACTCGGTTCAGCCTCGGGTCCGGCTAAACGGTTTGGTTCAGTGTTTAGTTCAACTACTTGGGTAGGTTCAGTTATTGGTTTAGTTAATACCTCAGTAGTTGGTTCAATTGATAGTTCATTTAATGGTTCAATTAATGGTTCATTATCTTCTTGATCAAGATTTGACTTGTCTAGATTTTGATTGTTAGATTTTGGTTCAACTTCTTCATCAAAAATTAAATTAGTAGTTTCTTCAATTTTATGTGTTTGTCTGTTGTAAACCCTATAGACTCTACTAGTTGTTGAATATCCTAAGAAAGTCCCTGGGTTTGATTTTGATTGGAACTTACCTATGTAGTCCTTAGTATTCAATATATAGACTTTGCACCCAAAAACCCTTAAATAGTGTAAATTAGGTAATCTATGATAATAAAGTTCATAGGGTGTTTTATTGTGTCTTCTATTAATTAAGACCCTATTTTGAATGTAACACGCTGTATTTATCGCTTCTGCCCAGAATTGATTGGTTAGGTTATATTCGTTGAGCATGGTCCTAGTGGCTTCCTGAAGGGTTCTATTCTTTCTCTCAACTATCCTATTTTGCTGGGGAGTTCTAGGACATGAAAACTCATGGACATAGCCATTAATTTTACAGAATTCCTCAAATTTTTATTTTCAAACTCTCCCCCATGATCACTTCTAAATCTTTTAATTTTTGTGTCATTTTGATTTTCAATCATTTTGCACAAATTATTAAATGAGTTAAAAGTTTCATCTTTAGTCTTTAGGAACCTAACCCAGGTAAATCTAGAGTAATCGTCGATGATTACTAAGCAATACCGATTCCCGCTTAGTGACTTGGCTCCATGTGAATCAAATAGGTCAGGTGTAGGAGCAAGTGTGATTTGGGTTAAGTCTGATTGGGTTGGGTTATGAGTTGACTTGGTTTGTTTGCCTTGTTGACATGAATTACAAATTGTATTGTCAAAGTTCTTAATTTTAGGTACACCTTTAATTAATCCAAGTTGATATATTTTTGAAATTAGTTTGATATGAGTGTGGCTTAGTCTCCTATGCCAAAGGTTAGTTTCTTCTAATTGAGTCAGAAAATATTTGGGTACTACGGTAGTTTAATAGTGTAAACATTATTTTTCCTACTACCCTTAAGTGTTATCTCTGAGTTTTGTAGATTTCTAATAAGGCAGTTAGCGTTGGTGAAGGTAATAACATAACCAGTATCACAGAGTTGGCTAATGCTAAGCAAATTGAATTTGAAATTTTCAACCAATAATACCTTCTTAATGATGAAATCTGAGTTAAGTTCAATGTTACCTGACCCAATTACGTTAAGTGTAGCATTGTTGCCAAATGCTACTGAGCCTAGGTTTTTGAACTTGATTTTGGTGAACTTCAATTTATCCCCAGTTATGTGTTTGGAGCATCCACTATCCAACATCCACTGGTCCAAATCTTTATGTTCCTACACATAAAGTATGTTTTGATTTGGATCCAATTATGTAGAGGTAGGGATAGATTAAATTGAATTTCACTACCTAGTCTGTCTCACCCACATCAAATATTATCAAACATGTTGACCTTATAGGTTTTTGTGAGACAGGTTTTTTTAAAAAAAATATTTAATTTTTGAAAGACAATTAATTTTGAAAATGTTGAATTAATTTTGAAAAAATTGTAGAGTTAAGATTATTCATTTTGAAAAGATGTTGAATCTAGGATTTAAATAAAATTTATGTTAGATTCAAATTTATCAAATAATAAATTGAATTTGAGTATTAGTTTGTTCATGTAATTCTAACTCAGAAAATAATTCATCTAATTTTATTTCAGAAAGATTCCTGGAAACCTTGTAGGCATCCACCATAGATGCCCACAGTGTGTTTCTCGGGAATGAGTTTAGGTATACCTTATTAGGTCACGATTTTCGACCTTGTGACCTATGGTGTGCAACCCGTTCATCAACTCCTGGTTCCTTGTGTGGAGCTGTGTTGTAGTTTCGCCGTCGTGCATCTTTATCATGTAGAGTCTGTTGAGTAACAGATCCCTTTTGCTGATCCGTGTATCAGACGTACCTTCGTGTAGCTCGATCAGCTTGTTCCAGAGTTCCTTCGCACTGCTGAAGGGTCCGACATGGTTCAACTCCTCTTTCGTCAGGCCGCATTGTAGAGTTTGTGTAGCTTTAGCGTCGCCCTCGATCTTCTTCTTTAGTGGACCACCCCACTTAGTGTGGTGTTGCACCACGCCTTGTGCATTTTTAGGTATCTCCAATCCAGACTGGATGATGATCCACATGTCCACTGAGTTTTCAGGTGGACCTCCATCCTACTCTTCCAGTAGGAGAAATCTTCTCCACTGAAGAGAGGTGGTCTGGCGGTGCTGTAACCCTCTTGCATGACCATTTAATTAAACTAAAAAAAAATAAAAAAAACTCGTCCCAAGACTAAGTCTTGGATTAGTAGTGCTGGAAAAAATAGTAATACGGAAAAAATCAAGTGGTGTTGCACCAACCTCGATTAACGAGAAAAATACGAGCGAAAAGAAAGAAAATATTAAAATTTGAAAAATTAAAAAAAAAATGCTCAACTGGTGGTTGCACCAGGTTTGAGCCACCCGCTCTGATACCACTTGTGGGCTCGGTTAGAATCGATAGAGGGGGGGGGTGAATATCGATCGACAAATTTTTGGAAAACTTAAGAGTAATTTGCGCAGTGGAAAAACAAATCAATGCTAACACGTTGTTTTTACTTGGTTCGGAGTCGTAGTCGGCTCCTACTCCAAGGCCCACGGCCCTTGACCATTTATGATCGGCAATTCTATATTGGGTAAAATTATTACAATTTGAAGTTCGAATATAGAATTAAAATACAACACTTAATACAAAAAAGTTATACTGACGACCGGAGTAAATTGAATGTCGGAGCCGCGGGTCGTCGTTGGCGCTTGAGTCTTGAGCACGGAGCGTTTGGAGCAGAGCGCTTGACAAAATTCGTAGAAAGAAGTTGTGTTTGAAGCCAAGGTGGTGAACCCCTTTATATACTAGTCGCTGGGGCGCCTGTGTTGAAGGGGGCGCCTGACACGTGGCTATTCTGCGCGAACCTCAATCCGCAGACTTGGCCAGCGCTTATCCATTCAATTGGGGCGCCTGAGCTGACTAGGGCACCTGTATGAACACATGCACCTCATATGCTGTTTTGGAGGCTTGCTTCGATTGTGCCTAGAAACACCCTTGTCTGGGGCGCTTGTATCAACACAAGCGCTTGATCAAACAGGCGCCTGACCTCATTCAGGCGCTTGGGAGCAGAAACTTCCATCCCTTTGTTCCTACAACCAGGGTTAGTTCCAAAACACAAATAACATATAAATGATATAAGTTAAGCATAGTTTAACAGCTTGAGTTGTCTTGGTTCTGACATTGGGCTTCCTAAATGGAACCCTAGGTCAAACCGATGTCTAGTGTTCCCTCCTACGGGGAGCGCGCACCCTCACCTACTCCTCTTAGGAGAGTTTACCTTTTTGCCAACCGGCTCCTCTGGTTGGACTTTTGCCCAATCCCCTGGATCAGGTCTTCATGCCCAGTCCGCGACCAGGACTTATTGCCCAGCTTCACTCACCAGATCTTCGGTGCCTAGTCCACGACTAGGACTTATTGCCCAGCTTTACTCACCAGGTCTTCGGTGCCCAGTTCACGACCGGGACTTTTGCCCAACCTCATGTCAGGACTTAGGTGCCCAGCCTGTGGCCAGGACTTATTGTCCAATTCTTAGAACCAGGACTTCGTGCCTAGTGTACCTAGGACTTTTCCTACACACTTGAGTAGTATTGTTGGATCACAATAAAACCTTAACTTCTGAACCATTTGCCATTATCAAAACACAGTTTGACTTTGGTGCTTCCAGCACCAACAATTATCATCAAGAGAGTGAGCATAAGCAATTTTGAAACTGAGGATAAAGACTTGTTAGCATCATTTGAGTCTAAGGGAAGACTTAAATTTTAAAGCATAAGTAAATTAAAAAATATATAGCTTGGTCGAGAAGATCTATACATCAATTCTGTCTTAAAATTTTAAAGCATAAGTGAAGATTGATTTTCTGTTTCAAAAATATTTTTTCAAAAAGAAAGTTCAAGAATATTGCTTATTTTCTAAGTAGATTTCAAGGATAAGTTTAGGTAGCAAAACAACTTTCAAACATATTAGGAAATCTTGAAAGCTATTAAGAATGCAAAAAAAAAAAAAAAGAAGAGTTTTCAAAAATAATTTAAGGAATAATTTACAACACTATTTGGAAATTAAGTTTTCTCATCCAAGTCAAGTAATCATTTTTTTTAACAAAAGTGAAGATTAATTTTACAAAACTAATTCGTTAAAATATGTCCAAGTATGTGTTAGACTTCACTTAGTCAAAACTAATTGAAAGCTAAAATATTCTCAAAATAAGTTTTGAAAATATCTAAACGAGTATTGCAATAGGCAAACTTTATATTTCAAGAATAGAATAAAAATTTTCATAGGAAAATATGTCAAAAAATAATTCTTAGTCTTAATGCTTCCCTTAAACCAATTAAACATCTAAGTGCTTATTTTTACAAAAAAAATAACCTAAAAAATGATTTTACAAGTATAACTGAAATTCTTTTTTTTTAAAAAAAATTCAAATATTTATTTTCTAAAAAAATTAAGAAAATTTAAAAAAGATGTTTTTAATAACTCAATGCTTCTCCTGAATTAATTAACTCATTTAACACCAATTTTAAAAGTAAAATACATTCATTTAGCAAATAATAAAGAAATTTTTCAATACAATAAAAAGTGCCACGTCATCTGAAACATAAATTTAAACCCCTCAATGCTCCTCAAGATGATGCGTATGTACGAAGTGCAAAGTGCGCCAACAAAGCGCCCATTGTGCATGTGCGTGAGAGCACCAGCTCGCCTGTGAGAAGAGACTAGCTGCGTTTTTGTTTTTAACTCCATTATCACAGGAACACATATAAGAAAGCAAATACTTTTAGAAATTTCAGATGTGGTATTATTCCCCATCTACTTCCTTCTATGCCAATTTTGGACTAACCTTTATATAATTAATTTCTTATTCACCCGTAATCGATTTTGAGCAAATTAATAGTCTAGATTCATCTTCGTGAAATGTAGATTTTATTTTTGAAGTTAATTCTGACTTTCATCGATTGATGGCACCTCGATTTTCCTTTCCAAAATTGTATTTGATCTTTTTAAGACCCAAATATCCAACAATTCCCCACATGAATGGAAATTAATACATGTATGTATGCTGACACTTTACAAGAGTTTAATTGATAAGTCGATGCATCCGGAGAGGTAGTTTGTGGCTTTGAACCTTCCGTAGTGGAATGCTGTCGAGCATACTAGACTGCGCAGTGAATGTGATGTCTTAAACTGCTCAGCTGTTTGTATATACTAAAACAATAACACCCACACAGGGACTTATCTCACCTACTTCTGGTTCTCATGGTTGGTTCCGTTTTGGCCATGGACACCATCTTGGATTCATGAGTGTTTCACTAAAGTGGTCGGTCTTCATACTCACATAGGTGACACTTCTATCAAGAGTATCCTACCATACTCCACCTTATAAAGGTATAGAACTAATTAAAAACATAAGCTTAACCTCGCTACATGTGGTAGAACAACACATATTCATCCTAGGATTGGGATAGAGATAATATATCTCATGTGCTGTAACAGAACTTCTATAACCTCGTTGTCCCATTGAACTAAGATCTTGGGATCACCAGTAAACAAGGTTGGGTTACCTCTACAGTCATTTCAGTTGTAGATTTTTAATCTCATTCCTCTCGATGAGCAACATACTTAATCTTGACTTAGCTCCTTCGTAAGAGGATCTATCAAATTATCTTTAGACTTAATATATTCGTTTCAATCACTCCATTCGAGATCAACTACCTAATGGTATTGTGTCTACGACATATATGTCATGACTTACCATTATACATACTACTTTATGCGCTTTCAATCGTCGATTGACTATCACAGTGTATAAGTACGACGGACACAGATTTCGTCCAGCTCGGAATATCTTCTAAGAAGTTTCGTAGCTTCTTCAGCTGCTTTGTCTAGTGCTATAAACTCAGATTCTATAGTTGACCGAGCAATGCACATTTGCTTAGTGGACTTCCAGGATACCAATCCCCCACCGATCGTGAATACATATCCACTAGTGGATTTGGAGTCTTTTGTATCTGATATCCATTTAGCATCATAGTATCCCTTTTAGATAGCGGGATATCTTCCACCATAGTTCATAGTATATTTCAAATATCTAAGAACTCACATTAGTGCTTTTCAATGAGTGTCGTTTGGATTACTCGTAAAATGACTTAGCTTGTTGACCGCACAGGTAATATCCAGACGTATGTAGTTTGTGAGATACATCAAGCTGCCTATTATCCGAGAATATTCTAATTGCGATATGTACTTACCATGGTTTTTCACTAAGAGACTTAGATTCATAGGTGTTTTCACTATAGAGAGATCATACGCATTGAACTTTTTCAACATCGACTCTACATAGTGGAATTGTCTCATAACTATCCCATCAGATGCCTTGAGAATTTTAATTCCCAATATAACATCTGCTAGACCCATATCTTTCATATCGAAATTGTTGGTCAACATTCTTTTTGTACTCATGATTATCTCATGATTACTGCCCATTATAAGCATGTCGTCTACGTATAGACAGACGATTACATGACTTTCAGGTGTGATTTTGACATAAATATATTTGTCACATTCATTTATTTTGAATTCGTTTGACAACATTACTTTGTTAAATTTTTTGTGCCATTGTTTAGACCCTTGTTCAAGTCGGTATATAGATTTAACAAGTTGACACACCTTTTCCTCTTATCCTGGAGCTATGAACCCCTCAAGTTGCTTGATATAGATTTCTTCTTCCAACTCACCATTAAAGAACACAGTCTTAACATCCATTTGATGTATTTCAAGGTCATATAGTGTTGCGATGGCTATCAACACTCATATGGACGTAATCCTTGTCACAAATGAGTAGGTATCGAAGTAGTCAAGGTCTTCCTTTTGCTCACATCCTTTGGCTATAAGTCTGACCTTATACTTGTCAATTGATCTATCAGCTTTATACTTGCATTTTAGAATCCACATACAACCTAATAGTTTAGTATTAGTAGAAAGGTCTACTAATTCCCAAGTATGATTATTCATGATGGACTCGATTTCATTATTGATAGCCTCTTTCCACAATGGGACGTCGGGACTTGAGAGGTCTTTACTTGATGTTCTTGGGACCATTTTCGACACAAAGGTCATGAAGTCCGGACCGAACGATTTCTCAACTCTAGCATGTTTGCTCCGACATGGCGCTGAGCTTTGATTGTCAATAGTCCTTTTACGACAACTAAGTTCAAGAACATCTTATTCGTTAGAACTTCCGTTGCAATCACTTTGAACGTTTTCCTTCTTATTTGGGAATACGTTTTCAATGAATATTGCATTCCAAAATTCTATGGTTGTTCCCATATGAATATTAGAAATGTTTGACTTGTGAACTATGAAACGATATGCACTACTATTATGGGCATATCCGACAAATATCGCATCAAACGTTTTAGGTCCGATCTTTACTTGCTTTGGCTGGGGTACTTCGACCTTTGCCAAGCACCCCCACACTTTCAAGTATTTGTACAATGGCTCACAGTCTTTCCATAGTTCATATGGTGTTATATCATTTTTCTTATGACGGATTTTATTGAGAATGTGATTTGCCGATAATATAGCTCCCCCACACAAATTCTGGGTAAGCCTGAATTTATTAACAAGACATTCATCATTTTCTTTAGTGCCCGATTTTTATGTTCGGCAACACCATTTGATTGAGGCGAGTATGGCGCCGTTGTCTGATGGATAATGCCAGATTTTGAATAAAATTCATCAAATGGTGCACCATATTCTTCACCTCTATCGCTACGAATTATTTTAATTTGTTTATCAAGTTGATTCTCAACTTTTGTTTTATAGGTTCTGAAAGCCTCTAAGGCTTCATCTTTACTTCTTAAAAGAAAGACATAACAGAACCTTGTGCGGTCATCGATAAAAGTAATAAAAATACATTTTACCTCCTCTAGTTTGCACGAACTTTAAGTCACATAGATCACTATGTATTAATTCTAGAGGAGTCGTTGACCTTTTGACTGAATGAAAAGGTAGTCTCGTCATTTTTGCATTCACACACACTTCACATTTGTGTGTTTCATCATCATTGACGTTTAGTAATAAATTTAATTTGATGAGATATTTCACAGTGTTATTATTAACATGTCCAAGTCAATCATACCATAAATTAAAACACTTAACAACATAGCTGGAAGCTTTTATTTTATTACCATCAAATTCATGGTGTACAGTCATTACAACCATTTTGAACATACTCTATTCTAAATATCCCTTACTACAAAGACACCATTTTTCGTAAGTACAACGTTATTTGACTGAAACACTAGTCTAAATTCAGCCTTGACAAGTGTCGAGCAAGAAACTTGGTTCTTCCTGATGTCATGAACATGGAGCACATCAATGAGTGTTAACTCTTTCCTAGATATCATCTTTAGGATAACTTTTCCGAGTCCAACAATCTGCGATGTAGTGGAATTGCCCATATAGAGCTTTCTTCCACTTATCGGAGTATACTTGGAGAACATCGTCTTATCAGAACAGATGTGACGTGTTGCTCCAGTATCGATTCTCCACTACTTCGAGTTGTCCACCACCGTGTTGGTTTTAAACACGATCGCAGAGAGATCTAGTTCTGAAAAATCAGGGAGCATGTCATCAGATGTTGTGACATGGTTCGCAGCATCCTTCTAACTCTTAGTTGGTTTCTTCAGGCGTCTACAATCCTTGGGCATATGTCCTGACTTTCCGCAGTTATAGCACAAGCCCTTGAATTTCTTTCCTTGAGCCTTCTTTTTGAATTGCTTTGGCTTCTTAGCGTTCGACTCAACCAGGTTGGACATCTCGTCGATAGCCCACTTCGTTCCTCTGGAGTTGGATAACTTTTGATTATCCTCCTTTATTCGTATCCTCAGGATCAGGTTTTTGAGTCTCATCTCTTTTGCTTGTGCTTGAGGTAATTTTTGAAATCCTTCCATGACGGAGGGAGTTTCTCGATTACCGTGGCTACTTTGAATGATTTGTTTAGCTTCATGCCTTCAACATCCAGATCATGCAGTATCAGTTGCATGTCTTGGACTTGAGACATTACGCTCTTGGACTCCACCATCTTGAAATCCAGAAATTGACCGATGATGAATTTCTTCAATCCGGCATTTTCGATTTTATATTTCTTTTCTAGTGATTCCCATAGAGATTTTGCTGTCTCCACGGACTATAACATATCGTCCAATGCATTGAGAACATAGTTATGACACAGGAAATCTCCATGCGATCATGCATCGCATGCAACCTTGCTGTTGGAGTCACCTTCATTAGTGGCTGGTGAGTCTTCACGCAAAAACCGTATGAGGTTTAACATTGTTAGATAGAACAACATCTTTTGCTGCCATTGTTTGAAGTCGACTCCGTTAAATTTCTCCGGCTTCTCTCCATGCGGAATGGTGGTCACAATGTCATTGATCAATGTCATATCAGTTTGCACAATATCGTTTTACGATTGTGAGGTCAGCTGAGGGGTGCTACCAGGAGGATGCAAACTAATATGATTTCGTCGAGACTAGTGTTGGACACTATCTCCATAAAATGATATTGCTCCACTATATGTGCTCATGGATAGCAGCAATTTGTTTTCCAAGATACAATGACGATGTCTCGAAATAGCAGCACTATAAATTTTGAGACCAACGAATCTTCTCGTAGACTTTTTGAACTCTAGATGCACAAGATGAGATGAATACTAATGAACTTTGGATGATTAAATGAAAATCCAGCATCTAAGAGATTCTATTTATACAAGGGAAGAGGTGAGGTACTCTTTGGTGAGTGGGTGTGACCTTTGGTTTAGAATTGATATGGGTCGTTCGATTTGGAGGGTTGTAACCCTTCAGATAGACCTTTGATCTCAACCATTAGATCTGGATGGTTGTAACCCTTCATATCTCACTTTGATCTCAGCCGCCAAATTCGATCTGACACTTTAGATCAAGTCTCATTACCAACGAGCAGATCGTGACTCTTCGCGATCAACGCTCCAGATCGCTTCACTTGCGATCCAGCACCCCGCTTCGATCCAACGGTTACCATTTGTTTGCCTAGTCAGCAGTCTAGTCATCTCTCATCTCCTACCTGAGTGCCACGTAGGCACTGCCACGACACATGACACATCACCAGAATGCCACATAGGCTCTATCACGTCACATGACACGTCACCCGAGTACCACATCACCTGGAGCATAAATTTAAGCCCCCTCAATACTCCTCACGATGATGCGTATGCGCGAAGTGCAAAGTGCGCCAACAAAGCACCCATTGCATGCATGCACGCGTGTGCGCGAGCACCTGCTCGCCTGTGAGAAGAGAGTACTTATGTTTTTCTTTTCAACTCTATTAATACAGGAACACATATATGAAAGAAAATATTTTTGAAAATTTCAGATGTGGGACTATTCCCCATCTACTTCCTTTTATGCCAATTTTGAGCTAACCTTTAAACAATTAATTTCTCATTCACATGTAATCGGCTTTGAGCATATTAATAATCTAGATTTATCTTTGTGAAACGTACGTAGATTTCATTTTTGAAGTCAATTTTGACTTTCATCGATTGATGACACCTCGATTTTCCTTTACAAAACCGTATTTGATCTTTTTAAGACACAAATATCCAACAGTAATCCTATAATTTTATAAGATGAATTGAGTTGATTTAGGAAAGTTAATTTAACCTTTTATTAGATTCATATTTAGCAAGTAGTAATTTAAAAATATATTTCAAAAATTAGCTTTTAGGTCTTGGCAAGGCACAGGAGCCTTCTTGATTATCGGAGCAATGACCCTTTCCTAGACAAAGCCTTTTAAAGAAATTATAGTTTTAACTTACTCTTTGAGAAACCCTGGTCTAACTAGTTTAGGATATGGTGAGGTAGCTTCGGCTAGTTCCACCGAACTAAAAGGAGCAAATAGGGTATGCCTTATCCTACCTGACTTCTTAGACCGACTTTTCTAGTGTACAATCATTTCGCCCCACCCTGGTACTAAGTAGATCGAGTGTCAAATTAACTTTCAAGTTTAGTCCTAATTACCCTAGCAGGTAAGGACTGATTTCGAGGTGTCAACTAATTTGGTGCCTTCCCCTGAATTGTAGGTAGGGTGTTTTGGGTCAATATAGTGGATACCCTTTTTGGGGACATAATATTGATTTTGCCCTACTTGCTTTGTTAGGTAAGCTTTTGGGACCCACACTTTTCTTAGGTTCTTGTGTGAGTGGGTAAAGGAGACAAAAGATCTCTGGGCCAATCTTGTTTTGTATCCTATCCCAGATTTATTGTAAACACTCTTCTAAGATCCAAGAATTAGGTCAAGATTCTTGATCTAGTTGTGAAAGTTTCTAGTAAGTCCTATGTTTTTATACTTCACCATTTAGGGTGGAGTTTTCTTTTTCAAGTTTAGTAGACTTTTCAGATTGCTTTTGATCAATTGATTTGTTGTTAATAATTTGCTCCGTAAGATCTTGATTTTCCTAAGGGAGTTGATCAATCCTAGATTCAGATGCAGTCAATTTTCTATCTAAATAGGATAATTTTAAAAAACTTTTCATTTAATAATTTCTATACCTTGGTCGACCCATCAGAAAAGACTGCGGACTCGTGGCTTGACTCATATTCGGATTCTCTATCTTGTTCTGATTCTGACTCAGGTCCAGTTGTTATCAGTGTCTCGTCCCAAGTTGCTTGTACCGTCTTCTTCTTCTTTGTTCTCTTGGGATGGTCCTCCTTGAATGGGCATTCAAAGTTTGAAGTGCTCTTTCTTGTTGCAGCCAAAGCAGGTGATGTTGCTTTTGGATTCTGTGGTAGGTGGTTTCATCACCTTCTGAATGTCCTTCTTGGAGAATTTTTTCTTCTTCTTGGTGAACATCTTTCTTACCAAGTTCACTAGGTGTTCTTCATTATCTGAGTCTGAGTCTGACTCACTTTCAGATTCCTCTTGGGTTTTATTTTTTTGACTTTGCTTCTTTTGAGGACCCTGCAATCAAAGCAATACTCTTCTCGATTGTTTTGGCGTTAGTTTGTTCATAGAGCTCTTATTCACAGAATAATTCATCTAATTTTAGTTTAGAAAGATTTCTCAAAATTTTGTAGGCATCTATAATAGATGCCTACAATGAGTTCTGAGGAAAGACATTTAGGGCATACCTTATCACGTCTCGATTCTCTGGTTGATGTCCGATCAGGTGAAGTTCATTCATCATATCTTTGATTCGGGTGTCGAGTTGACACGCAGACTCACCTTCCTGCATTTTAATGTTAAGAAATTTATCTAATAGCAGGTCGCGCTTTATTACCTTCGCATCGCTAGTCCCTTTGTGTAGCTCAATCAGCTTATTCCAGAGTTCTTTGGCACTTTCAGTAGGACCAATTCTATTCAGCTCCTCTTTAGTCAACTCGCACTGGAGAGTGTTTTGTGCTTTGAATTCAATTTGCGCCTTCTTCTTCATCTCGATGTTCCACTTGTCTGGTTTGAGTGGAGCATTTCCTCCTTCATCCATTGGTGGTGAGTATCCACTCAAGATGGCAAACCACTGGTCCATGTCAGTCGTCAGATAGACCTCCATTCTTTTTTTCCAATAGGGGAAATCTTCCCCACTAAACATTGGAGGATGAGTTGTACTGTACCCTTCACCTTGGGCCATCAGTTTCGTCACACAATAAATAGAAGGAAAAAAAGGTGCCAAGACTAGGTCTTGGATTAGTAGTGTGGGAGGAAGTAAACAATAAAAGCAACTCGAGTGATGTTGCACTGATTTCGAATAAATCCGGATGAAAAAATTATCTAAAGATAGGTAATAATACCAATATAGACTGTGCACGAAAAATTAAAAATTGATAGAAAAACAGATTCAATTACCCCCGACTCTTACAGTGGTTGCACCGATTCAGAGCGAACCTACTCTGATACCACTTATAGGACCATTGCACGTGAGGGGGGGGGGGGCGGGGTGAATCACGTGACTTTAAAAATATTTCGGTTTCGAGCTTAAGGAGAGTGTGTGCGCAGCGGAAGTAAAAGCGAATAGCACAAAACACGAACACAAGTCAATTTTGCTTTTTTTGGAGTCTTCGACACTTCTGCTTAAAGGCCCAGGTCCCTTGGACCTTTTCGACGGGCAATCCACTAAAAACCCTCTATCGGTAATCTCCCGGTGGAGTGATCGAGTACAAGAAATTAATAGGAAATATAACAACCCTACACTTCCTACGTTATATGAATTCGATACAAGAAAATAAACTCATTACCAACAGTTAAGTAGGATCTAGATTAGTTCGTGTGTTGTAGATCTTTCGGAAGCGGTCGGATGTAGTCTTGTTTGTAGGACCGGTGCCGTCGATAGAGGGGGGGGTGAATATCGACCGTCAAAATCTTTCGTGGAAATCGTAAACTTTCGTATCTTCGTTCTAGACTCAGAGTTGAGTTAGTGCAGCGGAAAATATACAGAATGAAGAAAACACATAACACAGCGCACGCGGGATTTACTTGGTTCCCAACCCCCAGGGTCAGTACATCCAAGGCCTAAGCACGGGAAGGCCCGTCCACTAATGGTCTCCTTTCTGGACTTTCCGGAGGCGTAGAAACCCGTCTTATAGTGCAGAAATTACAATAAAAAAGAGTTAAAGAAATTTAGAACTGAATGTAAATCAAACCAAAAAGAATTGAAGCCTCGGCCGATCTAGATCTTCGAAGTGCCGCACACTTCCTCCCGGAGCCTCCTTGGTCGCAGAGCTTCGTTGTTAGCGCGTTTCTTCTGTTTGGAGTGCTCAAAATGATTCTGGAAGTTATATTCTGAGCCTTGGGGTCGAAGCCCCTTTTATAGGCTTCGTGGGGGCGCCTGTGATCACCAGGGCGCCTCAATGGGCTTGGTCAAACCTTATCTCCGCGCCGAACTCGTCGCAGCAGACAAATCCCTTGACCAGGGTGCCCTCGTTATCCAGGGCGCCTCCATGAACCCAAGCGCCTGATTCCATTAGGGCTCCCCCCATTGATGGGGGCGCCTAGGGACCCCTTTTTCCAGCCTTTTGCCAGCTTTGTCTCCACTTTTGGGTACCTGGAAGATACATGAATACAAGACAAATACACATACTATCTTAGCCTTAATGAGTTGGTTCTGACTTCGAATTCCCATGAAATCCTAGGTGGAACCAACGCAAGTTCCCACCCCCGGGAACACACCTTTCACCTACTCCTCTTAGGAGACGGTTGCCACCCAGTCCATTCGGGTAGACTTTTGCTTAGCCTCCAATACTCTCGGATCTCGAGACGTCCGAACCTCGACCCGTCTCTACTTCTATCCTTAGTCATCCCTCAGCTAAGTTGCTCAATCCCTCGGACCAAGACTTCGTGCCCAAACCCTAGGTCTAGGACTTCGGTGCCCAACCCTCGGTTAGGACTTCGTGCCCAATTCCTCGAACCAGGTCTTCAGTGCCCAACCCTCGGCCAGGACTTCGTGCCCAATTCCTCGAACTAGGTCTTCGTGCCCAACCCTCGGTCCGGTCTTAGGTGCCCAACCCTCGGCCCGGTCTTAGGTGCCCAACCCTCGGCCAAGACTTAGTGCCCAATCCATGATCAGGACTTCGTGCCCAATTCTTCGAACCAGGACTTCGTGCCTAGGTTAACTAGGACTTTGGTTCACCTTGGTCCAGTTTTCTTCACTCACCCTTCCCTTGTTCAATGTATCACTGACTTAAGCATATTGTCAAACATAGAAACATTTAGAGGAGGGCATCACTGATGCAACTTGCACCAACATTGTTGAGGCGGGGCCACAACAGGAAGGCTTGGATTAGCGTGTGAGCTTGATGAATGTGGAAGCAAGTTATACTCTTAGCTCTCGGTCAAGACTCCCTTATAGAGTGCATCTGAGGCGCCTCAGTTCCCAATTGAGGCGTCTCAGATCAGGTAAATCAAATCATGATCTGAAGCCATCGCTCTCGCTGTTGATCCTTTGGAAGGCGCCTCAGATCCCAAGTGAGGCGCCTCAGTTCTCAACTAAGGCACCTCGGATCAGAACTGAGGAGCCTCAGCTAGTTGAAATTTCATCTTTAGTGTAGACTTCACGGAGCCACTCTCATCCACCTGGGTGCCTCCAGTCCAAACTGAAGTACCTCAAGTATTGTTCATCAGAGGGAACTTTTGCAGAAAACCCCCTACAAAACCAAATTAGTCCAAAAACAAATATACCCTGCAAAATAAGGTTAGCAAACACATAGCATGGACTAAATGTAATGAGTATTAAATAAACCCTATCTTCCCAAGACCAGGTTCTAGTTAGAGGCCTCAACTTAGAGATCCAAAATAGTTCTAAGTTGGATTGCGCCTAAAGTCCCTAACTGGGGCTCGACCTCACCATAATTCGCTTCTCCAGTGACTTACCTCACTTACTTTGTGCAGATGTATTCAGCTTCTTAATCCACCAAGAATTTTGCCAAGTCTCTACCAACTTGCACTTTTGCTAGGACTCAACCACCCTAGACTTCGGCCAGTAGCCAACCTCTCGGACTTAATTGGACTTTTGCCAAGACTCCACCACCTTAGACTTCTTGCCAGGACTCCACCACCCTGGACTTCAGCCTGGTGTCAGGTTCTAAGACTTTCAATCGTGCACACTTGGTAACAAGGTTAGATAACCACAAACCTAACTTTAGCTTATTTATCATTCATCAAAACCTGAGTTTGACTATAAGTGCAAACTGCACCAACACGATATGCATAGGAAGCAGCAGTTCTCTGAGTCGCCATTTAATTCTATAAAACAAATACTTCTCATCTTAGTGATCATCTTTAAGATACATTACAATGTATTCTAGTTGCTACAAGGTGGTTACTTCCTTATACTCAGTCAACCACCATTCAATTCACATTACTAAAATCCTTGGAGATAAACAATCACTACACTAAACCCTAAAATATTACTTACTCTTGCATAGAAGATTTAAACAATAGAAACAACGGTCCTTGTGATGTTGAGAGACAAAGACACCGCCACCCACATCGACTTACTTGGAACTTGGAAGGAAGATGTTTTGAAATGTTTCATCGCCTGGTGTACTGCTATATCAATTGTCAAATTCAGAACTAAGAGGGCAAAACGGTAATTCCACTATACCATTGGGTTTTGTCATATATCAGGTCATGGTGTATGGACACGACTTGTAGCATGTATCAGGTCATGGTGTACATGTGTAGTATCTACGTGTATGGTAACTACTACAAATTGTAGCAGCAAATGGACAATTGCTACTAGTACTTATAGCAGTTACTATACACGTAGCTGCTACACGTTGTAGTAGCTATTGTTCACTAGTTGCTACAACGTGTAGTAGCTACGTGTATAGTAACTGCTACAAGTTGTAGCAGAAAATGGACAATTGCTACTATTACTTGTAACAGTTACTATACACGTAGTTGCTACATGTTGTAGCAACTAGTGGACAATAGTTGCTACAACGTTGTAGTAGTTACTATACACGTAGCTGCTACACATTGTAGGAACTAGTGGACAATAGCTGTTACAACATGTAACAACTATGTGTAGTAAAGTTTTGGATATCATAACTTTATACACGTTATAGAATAAGGCAGTATTTGAAAAAAAAATCACCTTATTCAGATATCGAAGTCAAACGTTATGATGTTTGGAAGGTTGCTACACAATTGTAACAACTACTTTTTAAAGATACTTGTACAATAATTGCTACACGTTGTGTACAATAACTGCTACACAATGTAGTAGCTAATTGTACTACTTATAAAAGTAATTTTTCTAACTTAAAATCAATAGTTTATATTTATTTACCAAGTTCGATATATATAAAAATCATTTTAAATAAGGATTTCGTTGTAGCAGCTTGCGGTCCTAAAATGCTACAATTCAGACTTCATACTATAGTAGCTATGAACTCGTAGCTGCTACAATGTAATTTATAACATAATTAACATACTGTAGCAGCCTTGCACAAATCCTTGTAGCAATATCTTGAATTACTCCCTTACTCCCTTGAATAAATAAGAAATTTATTATAATTTAATGAGACACTTTGTTTTATGATAGGTTTCTTTAACAAAAATGATAGAAATGACTAATCGTTAAAGATTAACAATACACATAATATGGTACTTGGAGATTAACATATTTATTTATAGTATGTTAGAATTAATAGACACACCAGGCACCACATCAAAAGGATGGAGACAAATACAAACGCGAGGATCATAAATCCATAAAACGCTAATTTGCTCCTTATTCTGCTCGAGCTCGAATTGAAGCATGCAGTATTTCAATTTCTTGTAACAAAATTTTTTCCCTTTGCAGTGTCTCCTCTAGGGCGATAACACCTTGAGAACATAATTTTTTTCGAAGCTTTTGCTCTGGCTGTTACTAATCGAATTTGAGATTCAAAATAAGGAACACTGATTGAACATGTGTTTAGAGGCAAGGGATGGCTAGGTCCTACGGTCGTAGTAGGGATCTTTGTAGCCTCCAGTATCACCCAAGAAACATAAAATTGAAGGAAAAAATATTAAGGATTTCATTTAAAGACATTCACTTACCGAAACAAGGGAACAAGGGATAGTCTTCAAATGAAACCAGGAGGTGAAGCCTCAAGAAACTCCTGAAATTCATTAAAAGACTCTTCCGATATTTCGATAGGGGATGAAGAAATGGTTGGAATCGTCGCCTTGGGGTGGCCTATTAGTCGCATCGATCGTCTTTTGGGCATTATCGATAATTGTCTAGCCTTTTTCTTTATCTTCTTGGAATCAACCTATGATTACGGAACATCTTTGGATTGTTGGGATGATAAAGACATTAGTCAAGTAATGGAATATGATGATTGAGACATTACCTGCTTCATCTTGCGTTTGTGCGAGGAATCCATCTACGAAACTACAATAACAAAAAGACGACCACTTATTTTTTGCAGAAGAATACTTATGGTAAGAAAGGGAACGTTAACTCTTTCCACCTACAAAGGCAACGGGATTACCAAAGATTTTTGTCCTTTGGTTTATCACTTATTGCTAATCACTTTGGGGGCAATGAGGACAAAAGGGTAATTGCAAAATTATACAAAACCTGCTAGACATTGTAATGGATAATTGTATAATATTTGCTATAACCTGAACACATGGTATTAAAACTACTTTTGCTTTATCGGGTAGTTGCTATAATGTGAATCATCTCCTGTCGACTAACTGCTACAACGTGGTGACAATAACTTTTCATTTGATGTTGTAGAAGTTTTTGTCTAGTAATTGTTACAAAATTGAATATATTTTGACGTTGTAGCAACTACCGGCGATAAGCTGACACTTAATGTCGGGTAGCTGCTACAACTCTAGTCTAGCTGCTACAAGGTGTAGCAGCTACTCAAGAGTTCCTTGGGTAGTAGCTATTCGAATATTATACACAGGAGATGCATTCTCATGTTGTTAGAACAATATTATTAGAACCATCTACTCCACTAGTAGCTGCTACAACTTTAGCTTTTGTTATACACGTTATAACAACTAGTCATTGAGTAGTTGCTACAACATCAAACTCACTCGACTAGCTCATTGTAGCAGCCACTCAACGACTAGCTACTACAACGTGTATAACCAGAGATGAAGTTGTAATAGCTACTAGTGGAGTATGTAGGGTTTTTCGGGCCGCGAAAACCGCTTTTTCGCGTCGCGGAAACCCCGAAAGCCCCAATAGAAAGGATCCGAGCGAAGAAAACCATTTCAAAAATTTACGAGTGCTCGTTTACATGCTTCAAAACCGATCTAGAACCTAGATCTATTAGAGAAGAGAAAACTACCTTCGATGCGTGCCCCGCAATTCCCGCTCGCTCCTCGGTTGGTGTCGGATCTCAAGGATGCAAAGTAGCAACCCTCTAGAAGTATCCACACAAGCAAGAGAGTGGAGAGGAGAGCCCAAAAGTGTGCTAGCACTACTTGGGGTCTCGGCAAGATGAGAGGAGAGGGAGAGCAAAACAAAACAAAACCAAGTGAGGAGAAGAATCAATCACACACACACAAAAAACTCCTTTTTGTGTGTTTAAGTGGCCGGCCACTTAATGGCCATTATTGGCCATTAAGTGGCCGGCCACCACCTTGGGTAACCCCCTATTTGAATTCAAAATTCAAATGGGGAAGTTACTTAGCCTTGATGATGATGTCAAGCCATCACTTGGTCAAGTCAAGGTGATGTGGCTTGAGTCAAGTCAAACTTGCCTCTTATGGACTTTCCATATTTAGCCAAAGTCAAACTTTGACTTCATTATTCTCCCATGATTAGATTTATCCAACACTTAGATCAAACTCGAGTCCAACTCAAGTTGTCTAATTTGAGTCAAGTCAAACTTGTCTTTTATGGACTTTCCATATTTAGCCAAAGTCAAACTTTGACTTCATTACTCTCGGTCCATCATATGGACTTATTCTCCATCTATTGCTCTATGTGTGTGACCCTATAGGTTCTTGTAACGTTGGCAATGCCCTTAAACCTATTTAAGGACATAAGCAATGAGAGGTATCTAGCAACACATCATTGCTACCCAAGTTACAAGAATGTCGAGATCCAACATCACCATTGTGACTAATAATTGTGACCATCACAATATGTGACAACGTCCTTCTATCCTCGATATCTAGATTGATCTTTCATGAGGCATAGACCGTGTCATCCTCAAATCAATCTATATGTCTTGATCTCCAAGTAGACTCACTATAATCAAATAAGCTCAATATCTAATATTGCCTTATTTGGGCATGACCATGCACTTAGTGGTCTTACTCTATCAAGAACGAAGATATCACTCCCGTCATATAGGAGGGATAGATCCCATCTACGTTACTCACATCCCTCCGCATAATTTGTTACAAACCCAGTAATCGCCTTTATAGTCCACCCAGTTACGGGTGACGTTTGACGAAGCCAAAGTACGTAACTCCTTATGTAGGGAACTATGGTAACTTCAGGTCTAGGACTATAGTCATACTAATAGTCACATGAGAAAGTATATGACACTCATATAACGATCCATGATACTTTCTCATGGCGGGCCATTCAGTATACATTCTCTAATGTATACCCATGTGTCAACTTGATATCTCATATCCATGACTTGTGAGATCAAGTCATCATGTTGACCTACATGCTAGTCTCTATGCATTAACATTGTCCTTGAATGTTAATACTTGACTAGGAATAATTAAGAGTAGTGTTCTCTATATCATCTCACTATCGATTCAACTAATCGATTGATATAGATAAGAACCTTCTACTCAAGGACGTTATTATACTAAGTTATTTGGCACTAATACACATAAGTACAATAACCATAAGAAATGCCTTTATATATAAGAAATATATATACAAGAATATGATACAATGAGTCCAAAAAGTAATCATCATATGATTGGCTCTAGGGCTCTCACTAACAATCTCCCACTAGCACTAGTGACAATCGCTGTAGTATCTAATACCCAATGACCTAGTGTGACCATCATGCTTCATCTGTGCCAAAGCCTTGGTCAAGGGATCTGCGACGTTGGCCTCTGTGGGTACTCTGCAAATCTTCACATCTCCTCGATCGATGATCTCTCGAATGAGATGGAATCGCCATAGTATGTGTTTGGTCCGCTGGTGTGAGCGAGGTTCCTTAGCCTGCGCAATTGCTCCATTGTTGTCACAATAGAGCTCTACGGGATCAGATATGCTAGGAACCACCCCAAGCTCAGTGATGAACTTACGGATCCAAACTGCCTCCTTTGCTGCCTCTGATGCAGCAATATACTCAGCTTCTGTTGTAGAATCTGTAACTGTGTCCTGCTTCGAACTCTTCCAGCTCACAGCTCCGCCATTCAAGCAAAACACGAACCCTGACTGTGATCTGTAATCATCCTGGTCGGTTTGGAAGCTGGCATCAGTGTAACCCTTTACAACTAGATGCTCATCGCCTCCAAATATCAAAAAATATTCCTTAGTCCTTCTCAAGTACTTAAGGATATTCTTGACCGCTATCCAGTGACGTTCACCTGGATCTGACTGGTACCTGCTCGTCATGCTCAAAGCATACGAGACATCAGGACGAGTACATAACATGGCGTACATGATAGATCCTATGGCAGAAGCATAAGGGATCTTATCCATGCGGTCTCTCTCCTCTCTAGAAGAGGGACTCTGAGTCTTCGAAAGACTCACACCATGTGACATTGGCAGAATTCCTCTCTTGGAATTCTGCATGGCAAAATTGTGTAATACCGTATCGATGTATGTAATCTGACTTAGGTCAAGCAATCTCTTAGATCTATCTCTATAGATCTTAATGCCTAGAATGCAGGCTGCTTCACCTAAGTCCTTCATTGCGAAACAAGTCCCCAACCAAGTCTTCACAGACTGTAGCGAAGGTATGTTGTTCCCAATGAGTAGTATGTCATCCACATACAAGACTAGGAAGACTACTGTGCTCCCACTAACCATCTTGTAGACACAAGGTTCATCTTCGTTCTTGATAAAACCAAACTGTTTGATCGCATCATCGAATCAAAGATTCCAGCTCCGAGAAGCTTGCTTTAGACCATAAATGGCCCTATGCAGCTTGCATACTCTGCCAGTATGCTGTGGATCTACAAAACCCTCAGGCTGTGTCATGTACACATCCTCGAGGAGGTTTCCATTCAGAAACGCTGTCTTGACATCCATCTGCCAGATCTCATAATCGTGGTAGGCTGCAATAGCAAGCATGATCCGAATGGACTTAAACATCGCTACTGGAGAAAAAGTTTCATCATAGTCAATACCATGAATTTGCTTGAAACCTTTAGCTACCAGTCTACCCTTATAGGTATGAGTAAGTCCATCCATGTTAGGCTTTCTCTTAAAGACCCACTTACACCCAATGGGTTTGACCCCTTCAGGTGGATCAACCAAGGTCCAAACTTGGTTAGTGTACATGGATTCCATTTCGGATCTCATGGCTTCCAGCCATGACTCAGAATCTGGGCTCATCACAGCTTCCTGATAGGTGGTAGGCTCATTCTCAATGATCATAACGTCATCATGGTCAGGCAAGAGAAATGAATATCTCTCAGGCTGACGACGTACCCTATCAGACCTGTGAAGAGATAGGTCTACCTGAACAGGTTGTTGTTCCACAACTTCTTGTGTAACAATCTCATCCACAACTTCTTGTGGTTTCTGTTCAGTATCCATCAAGGGCTTAGTGCTATGGTCGTTGTCTTGAACTTCTTCAAGATCAAACGAACTCCCACTAGTCTTTCTAGAAACAAAGTCCCTTTCTAGAAAGACCCCAGTCTTAGCAATAAACACTTTGTGTTGACTGGGAATGTAGAAGTAATATCCCTTAGTTTCCTTGGGATATCCCACGAAATAGCACTTATCGGACTTGGGTCCCAGTTTGTCTGAGACTTGACGTCTAACGTAAGCCTCACAACCCCAAACCCTCATGAAAGACATCTTGGGACTCCTCCCAGTCCATATCGTATATGGTGTCTTCATGACCGCCTTTGATGGAACACGGTTAAGTGTGAACGCTGCCGTGTCTAGAGCATATCCCCAAAAGGATATAGGAAGATCTGCGTGACTCATCATAGATCGTACCATATCTAATAAGGTACGATTCCTCCTTTCGGATACACCATTCCACTGTGGTGTCCCAGGAGGAGTGAGTTGAGATAGAATCCCACACTCAGCTAAATAGTCACGAAACTCATGGCTCAAGTATTCTCCACCTCGATCTGATCGAAGTATTTTAATACTCTTGCCGAGTTGGTTTTGTACTTTATTTCTGAATTCTTTGAACTTTTCAAAGGACTCGGACTTATGTGTCATCAAGTACACATAACCATATCTACTGAAATCATCAGTAAATGTGATGAAGTATCTATAACCACCTCGAGCAGCAACATTGAAAGGGCCACATACATCAGAATGTATGAGTCCTAACAAATCTGTTGCCCTCTCGCTATGTCCACTAAAGGGAGTCTTAGTCATCTTGCCTAGAAGGCATGACTCGCATGTCTCATATGATTCAAAATCAAATGAATCCAGCAATCCATCCTTATGGAGCTGGGACAAGCGACTCTCATTTATGTGGCCTAAGCGACAGTGCCAGAGATAGGTTGGGTTCAACTCATTTGATCTCAACCTCTTGGTACTTACATTATAGATAGGGCGTTCTAAGTCTAGAATGTAGAGTCCGTTGATAAGATCTGCACTACAATAGAACATTTCATTTAAATAGACTGAACAACATTTGTTCTTAATTATAAATGAGAAGCCTTTCTTGTCTAGACAAGAAATAGAAATTATGTTCTTAGTAAGTGCAGGTACATAACAACAATCATCTAGTTCCAGTACAAGCCCAGAGGGCAGAGATAGAAAATAAGTTCCTACAGCAACAGCAGCAACTCGTGCTCCATTGCCTACTCGTAGGTCCACCTCGCCCTTTGCCAATGCCCTACTATTTCTCAGCCCCTGCACATTGGTACAAATGTGAGAAGCACATCCAGTATCTAATACCCATGATGTAGAAATAGAAAGGTTGACTTCTATAACATATATACCTGAAGTAGAAGGCTCGCTTCTCTTCTTCTTAAGATCCTCCAGGTAGATCTTGCAGTTTCTTTTCCAATGCCCTTTCTCTCCGCAATGGAAATAGGTGGCATCCTTCTGCACCCCACCCTTGGGTTTAAATGCTGCAGAGCTGGCTTTGCCCTTGGTTTGGGTCTTACCCTTACCTTTGGGCTTCCACTTACCCTTGCCTTTGCCCTTCTGTACCATCAGGACGGTACTAGGCTTGGTGAGATTAGGCTCAGCAGTTCTTAACATGTTGAGTATCTCGGGAAGTGGTTTGTCTAATTCGTTCATGTTGTAATTCATGACGAATTGACGGTAACCTGGCAGCAACGATTGCAGAATCAGGTCGGTAGCCAGCTCTTGGCCCAAGGGAAACCCTAGTCTATCGAGGTTCTCGACGTACCCAATCATCTTGAGTACGTGAGTTCCTACTGGGGTTCCCTCTTTCATCTTGCATGAAAAGAGGGCCTGAGTCACTTCGAACCGCTCATGCCTTGCCTGCCCTTGATATAATTTCTTGAGGTGGCCAATCATATCGTAAGCATTCATGTTCTCGTGTTGCTTCTGAAGATCAGAGGACATGCAGCATAGCATTAGGCACGACACGTCTAACGCGTCGTCTTGATGCTTCTGATGAGCATCTTTAATGCTACGGATGGCTGAGGGTGGTGGTGCTTCAGGAACTGCTTGCTCTAGAACGTACAGCTTACGTTCCTGTTTGAGGATTATCCTCAAGTTCCTGTACCAGTCCAGGAAATTAGCTCCAGTGAGCTTGTCCTTCTCAAGGACAGATCGCAGAGAGAGAGTATTCGCGTTTGAAGACATGACAATCTACAACAGATAAATGCAGAGAATAAATATCATATTCTAGTAATCATCTAATTAGGCCTTTAATTAAATGATGCTCCCACTAAATTATAGGAATTTTGGTGGAATCAAGTCATTGGAGTGGTCAAACCACACTACTAGATCCGTACCAATTTACTATAATTTACGTGGGACAAGATCCACATCATACTATGCCTTGAGTTAGCTTTGGCTAAATCGCCCAAGACTTAGTATGATCGGTAGATAACTAATTTATCAATTACATCCCTATGCAACTCTTGTTTATAGGATCAAGATTTAACGTTTACGAATAATCTTGAGTTAGCTTTGGCTAAATCGCTCAAGACTATTTAAAACGGTGATTTTGTCCTACCCTTTCCAACTATTGGAATACGCCTATAGCTTTACTCGATCCAATTGAGTTAACTAGTTACTCAATCTGATTGAGCTCGATCTAACCCGAGCCGTGATAGGCGGGACCAAGGTTGTCCCTCCGCATCCTACCAAGATTAAATGCGTTGCTCTGCTTTGGCAGAATCGACAAGCGCATATGATCGAGGTAGTGATGGGTATCAGGACCCGGTAGGCGTTTACGAGTTGATTCGATTTTAGATCTAATCTAATCGAGGATGTGCATCACATCTAGGCATTTATGAAATCTAATTTAATCCTAAATGTGTATTAAGTGCACATCAAAATGTGGTTCCCACATTACTTGTGCATCTCATACACTTAAGTTTATTTTTACTATTCTACATTATCATGCATCATATACATCACAAGCATAGCAATAATAAAAATAAACATAAGTGACTTGGTCATGGCCCTGCTAAGACCCTCTCAAGCAAATGAGAGGATCCGATGGTCAACCTAGTCTAGCGGCTTCTCCAAGCGCTTCCTCTTGACCGTCTTGGTGTTGTCGGCTAGTTCTCCCGAGTCCAAGTTCTCCGGAATTT
>JAGFNQ010006194.1:0-79923 GCA_024364735.1 Boesenbergia rotunda
GCTTGTGCGTTGGACTTTAAAGGCAGTTGGTGCAAATTTCTGTGCTTAGCTGAGTTCGCCTACAACAATAGCTATCAGGCCACCATCAGGATGGCACCCTATGAGGCATTGTATGGCAGGAAATGCAGATCACCCATATGTTGGCAAGAAGCTGGTGAGAAGAAAGAGATGGAGTCAGGACTAGGCAGCCAGACTGAGCTTATAGATGAGACCACTCAGGCTATCCAGACGATCCGCCAGAGGATTGAGACTGCCCAGAGTAGACAGAAAAGTTATGCTGACACACGTCGTAGGCCACTTGAATTCCAAGTTGGAGATTCAGTATTTCTCAAGGTCGCTCCTATGAAGGGAGTGATGAGATTTGGTAAAAAGGGTAAGCTAAGTCCTCGCTACATAGGACCCTACAAGATCATAAGGAGGGTTGGTAAGGTAGCATATGAGTTGGACTTACCGGAGGATATGTCAGCTATCCACAGTACATTCCATGTCTCCATGCTAAAGAAGTGTATTCACGACCCTAGCCAAGTGATTCAGCCTCAGTCAGTACAGATCCAAGAAGATCTTAGTTATGAGAGCAGACCGACACAGATAGTGGACAAAGCAGTTAAAAGATTAAGAAACAAAGGAGTGCCACTAGTGAAGGTCATCTGGCAGAATCAAAAGCATGAAGAGGCTACTTGGGAACGTGAGGACAGCATGAGAGAAAGATATCCAGAATTATTCTAAGTTCGAGGACGAACTTTTTATAAGGTATGGGGGATTGTAACGCCCCAAAATTCCCATTTTTAGTTCTTAAAGTCCTTAGAATTATTTAAAAATGGTTTAGAAATATTCTAGATATTTTTAGGAATTTTTTTGAATATTTTTATGGAATTTTCCGAGTCCGTTTGGGTATTTTAAAAAAAAAGAAAGGGAAAAAAAAAGAAAAAAAAGGAAAAAACCACTTAAGGGCAGCAGGGGGGTTCGAAGCCGCGACCTGCACGAAACCAGGCAAGCGCGCGACCAGCCAGGCTAGGGTATCAAGCACAGCAAAGGGTGGAGAGACTTATATTTAAGGTGTAGTTAGGTCGATCCGCCCCCATAAGTATAAATAGATAAGTTAAGAGAGGAAATTAGAATTTTTGGTTTTCCTCTTCCTCACCCTAGCCGCGCGACATCCTTCCCCTCTCACGCACGCACGCCAACACCAAGCCCTTTCTCTCCTCTTCCAAGGGGCGCCGGCCAAGGAGGGATCAAGGAAAGCGGAGCGTTGCGTTCGTCTCGACGAGGAGAACGCGTAGGCGCGAAGAATTCTCCGAGATCTCAAGTTTCTCCCGAGTCCTAGACGTCAATCTTGGTTGTAAGTCCAAGATATCAATGTAAGTACTGCTCACCTGCAGTAAGAGGCGGTTTTTCCGCGAGAATTTCCTTTAAAAGTTTTAAAAAGAGATAGTTTCTTTAGTTTATGATTTTTGGCATGTGATATTAGTTCATTATATGTTTGTATAAGTTGATTAAGCACCCTATATGAGATTAGGGCTAAGAAAAGTTATGAGAAAAGAAAAGAGAAGATAAAGATAAGAAAAGAAAAGGCCAAGGCCTTAAGAAATCCCCAAAAGTCAAGACTTAGGGATTTTAGCACGCAAGGTGCTCGAGAAAATGCCAAGGCATTTACAGATAAGAAAGAAAAGAAAGAAAAGCTATTTTATTTTATAAGGCCAGTACCCGGCGTCCAAGGGCGTCGTTAAAGAAATCCAGGTGTCCAATTCCAAGGTCTTGGCCCTGGTAGACCAAGGTCTGCTCTATTAGGATTGGTGGCTCGCTACCCCAACCTTTTAGGGAACGCGCATCAGATGGTACTTACGTCTTCAGTGGATCCAAGTGATTATTATTTTCAAGTATATGCTTTAGCAAAGTTTCTAAAGTTTAAGAAAGTTTTCAAAAAGTTAAAGAATAGCTAAAGTTTCAAGTTGAGCCAAGAAAAGTAAATTGAGATTTATTATTGCTTGAGTATGCATGTTTTGAGTTATACATGTTCTTAGTTTTCTTTCAAGCATATTAGTATCTCATATGATTTTCAGTTTGATCTAGAAGCATGTTTGCACATTTCGAGATTTTGTGAGCTAGATAGTACTTACTAAGCTTTTTGCTTACTAGTTGCATTTCCTCTTATTGCAGATAAAGGTAAAGGCAAGCAATTCTGAAGGAAGACGACGAGGCGGTGCTGAGTAAAGTGTGTGTGGTGGCTGATTATGGAGAGATCTTTGGCACAAGACTATTTAGTTATTTAATTCACAATGTTATAGTTCATTTGAATTTCAAGTTCTTGTTTTATGGAGTTTAGCGAACATTTAAGTTTCGGATAATTTTACATGCTCAATTGCTTAGAGTAAAGATTCCATGTCATTTCATTTAGCTTATATATTCTTAGGTTTGCATTGGAGGAGTAGAAATGTGAGTAGATGGAGATATTGATACTTTGTTAGAAAATAGCCACATGTGCCAAGATAGTATCAAATTCTCTTTGAATTAAGTTTTATTGCTTATAAATGTTTAGAAAAGTTGCATTCACATTCCATAATGCTTTAGCAAGGTTATAGAACATGTACTTGGTGTTATGTATGCATAGGAGTCAAGATTGGTACAAACTCTATTGTTAAAGTTCATTTAAACTTGAATAGCTCATTTCTTCCGCAAAAGTCCAAATTTCAAGTTTATGGATTCGTTTTGATTGGCTAAACTGTTTAGAAAACTGACATAGAGTATAGAAATGGCGTCATGATTCTATATGGCTCGAAAGTATAGGTTTGGTGGAGAGTTGAAGCAACTGCCGAAACCTGAAATTTTGATTTCAGGCCTATCAGTCGACTGATACAGTATCAGTCGACTGATACCCGAAAGTTCAGTTGGGTGAGGCAGGTTTCAATAAGTGCCATTTTGCGAGTTTTCGAGATAGTAAGTGTGATATGTTAATATGCATGATTGCTTAAGTTAGAATATGATTGTTAGATGAATTTAAAAGTTTAAAAAAAAAAGATTTCCGCATTTTTAGTCATGTATCAAAAGTAGAGAAGTAGAGAGAAGTAACGATCCGTCTGAAGCAGAGAAGGCGGGTCGCTACACCCCCAGCGCTCCGGGCGCCCCCAGCGCTCCGGGCGCCCCCAGCGCTCCGGGCGCCCCCAGCGCCAAGTACCGAAGCAGCTCCCCTCGAAGCCAACGGATGGAAGTTTGACCCGGTCAATACGGGCGCCCCGAGCGCTCTGGGCGCCCCGGCAAAGCAGATCCCGAAGGTAAAGGGATTAAACACTGACCGAGACCGAGGCGGATCGGATGACACGTGGGGGGGGGGGGGCGGGCGCCCTCGATGTCTCGGGCGCCCCCAGGCCCTATAAAAGGACCCTCGAACCAAGGCTTCAAGGAATCAATTCATTCAACGCTTCGACGCTCTTCTGCTCCCGCACTCTGCTCCGGAAACTTTCCAACTCGAGCCGACGACATCCCTCCGCTCCGAAAAGTCGATCTACCTCGGACATCGGTAACAAAAGAGCAATATTTTAATTATGTGCTTATTACACTATTATTGTAATCCATTTGTGTAAACTGTTTTTGCGCCTCATATAGAATTGCCCAAAGTAAATGGTCAACGATCGTGGGCCTTGGAGTAGGAGTCGACCTAGGCTCCGAACCAAGTAAAAATAATTGTGTTTGCGTGTGTTGTGTTTTAATTTCCGCTGTGCAATTTCTCTTAAATTTAAATCCGAACGTTTTCCGATATTCACCCCCCCCTCTATTGGTTCTCTCGATCCAACATTATCCTGCTGAGAAACCAGCAGATCGGGTCAACCAGGGCGCCCCCAGCGTCCCGGGCGCCCCCAGAGTCAACCTCAGCCCTATTCGAGAGGGATAAGGGCTGACCGAGAGAATCTCGGATCGGCTGACACGTGGGGGGGGGGGGCGCCCCCGAATTCCAGGGCGCCCCGAAGTGCTATAAATAGCACCCAACGCCAAGGCTTCTCAACAATCATTTCTTCCAACGCACTCACGCTCTTCTACTCCCGCGCTCTGCTCCGGAAACCTCCCGACTCGAGATACAAGCGCCGACGACGTCCCTCTGCTCCGAAAATACAATCCGCATCGAACGTCAGTAACGAAGAGCTGTTTGTTTTGTTTACTGTACTACAATTATCATATCTGTCTGTAAACTGTTTTGCGCACATATAGAATTGCCCGCAGTAAATGGTCAACGACCGTGGGCCTTGGAGTAGGAGCCGACCGCGACTCCGAACCAAGTAAAAGATCTTGTGTTCAAGTTTTGTGTTTATTTCTTCCGCTGCGTAATTTCTCTAACTCTAATCCGAACGATTTACGATATTCACCCCCCTCTATCGTTTCTCTCGATCCAACAAGTGGTATCAGAGCGGGGAAGCTCAAATTTGGTGCAACCACCAGTTTGAAAATTTTTCAGATTTTTTAAATTACTTTTCTTTTACTTTTTCGAAGTTTTCTCGTTAATCGAGGTTGGTGCAACACCCCTCGATAATTATTTCTCTTTATCCCGCACTACTAATCCAAGACCAAGTCTTGGGATATTTTCTTTCCTTTAGTTTACTTTTCAGATAAAATGGTCATACAAGAAGGCTTCAGCACTGCAAGACCACCTCTCTTCAGTGGGGAGGACTTCTCCTACTGGAAGAGCAGAATGGAGGCCCACCTGAAAACTCAGGTGGACATGTGGATAATCATCCAGTCCGGATTGGAGATTCCAAAGAACGTTGAAGGAGTACCTCAAACCTACACAGAGTGGGACACCGCTCTGAAACGGAAAATTGAGGCTGATGCAAAGGCGACCCAGACCCTCCAATGCAGCTTAACAAAAGAGGAGTTGAACCGGGTGGGTCCATTCAACAGTGCCAAGGAGCTGTGGGGGAAACTGATCGAGCTGCACGAAGGAACTTCAGACACTCGAATCAGCAAAAGAGATCTCCTTCTGAACAAGCTGTACACGATCAAGATGAACGACAACGAAACAGCAGCTCAACTCCACGCCCGAATTTAGGAACTAATGAACGGACTACACACCATCGGTCACAAGGTAGAAAATCGTGACCTAATAAGGTACGCTTTAAATGCTTTCCCGAGAAACACCTTGTGGGCATCTATGGTAGATGCATACAAGGTTTCAAGGGACTTGTCAAAAATTAAATTAGACGAACTATTTTCTGAACTCGAATTACATGAACAGACTAATTACAATATGGCCGAGAAAGGTATTTCCTTTGTTGCAGGTAAAACTGGAAGGACAACTAAGAAGAAGCCTCAACCTGCACCCGAGTCTGATTCAGACTCAGACTCAGAAGATGAAGAAGGAGATCGACCTAAGCTGGTCCGACTGGCTTGGGACTAATACAAGGAATTGAAGAACTAAACTAACAGAAGAAAAGCCAGCTGAAGAAAGGATGAACCAGCTGAACCCTCAAATGAAAAGAACAAGCCCAACGTGACCTGTTACAAGTGCAAGAAGAAGGGCCACTACAAGACCGAATGCCCCAACCTGAAGGAAACAAAGAAGACGAGGAAGAAGAAGGCACTCCAAGCAACGTGGGACGAGTCCTCCTCCTCCTCCGAAGAAGAAGTCCCACAGTCGAACCTGCTCATGCTAACCACCTCAGAAGAAATCGAGACCGAGTCAGAATTGGAACAGGACGACGGCAGACTGACATTTTCAGAGGACGGCGAAATCAAGGTAAGTGGTTTTTCTAGAAGTCAGTTAAATGAGTTAATTTCTTATCTTTCTCGAGATTTGGCGAAAGCTAAACTCCGAGTCGAATTCCTCCGACAGGAAGTAAAACTCCTGAAAGAGGGAGGTAACTCTAGATCTTTAACCGAGAAGGTTCAAGAAGGAACCTCTAATCAAGTTGAAAAACTTGAGAAAGAGAACTCCTCCCTGAAAACTCAGGTTAAGGACCTTAGATCAGATTTAGAACGATTCATCTCTGGTTCCAAGGGTCTTGACATGATTCTTGGAAAACAGAAGTCGGTTCTAAATCGATCCGGACTAGGCTATAGAACCAAATCTAGACAAAGATCCTACTATGCTGTACTGAACCAGTCCAGACCTAAAATTCAGGTATGGGTACCCAAACGTACCTGAACAAACAAACTGGATCAAATCAGTATTGGATCCCCAAGGACAAGATTCACATCTTGTCGAACCATTATCGTGGCTTTAGTCTAGGGGAGCCAAATTAAAAACTATATTTATTGTTAGATAAAATTCAATTCTTGTTTTCAAATTGCATGATTGTTTGTTTATTTAATTACTGCAATTTAACATGCTTAGACTTAGCAATGGTTAGTTAAGGACTGAACCAATTTAACTAAAATTTGAACAACATAGTATTGGGTGGCGGTGAGATGATAGTACGTTAGAGAATCCAATTCTAATAAGGTCAAGTATTCTCTACTTGGTCTCTTTAGACTGGTGAAACTAGCCGAAGCTACCGATCCAAGACCCAAACTAGTTAGACCAGAATTTTTCAAGGACTAATTTTGAAAATGAAATTTCATTGAAAGGCTTTGTCAAGGAAAGGGTTGATGATCCAATAAGGCTACGACCAAAGAAGGCCTAGTGCCTCGCCAAGACCTGGAAGCCAATCCTTGAAATTCAAATTCAAATTAGTCTCTGTCAAATTCGAATCTAACACAAGTCATCAGTTAATTGTAGATTCAAATATTTTTTTAAATAAACTCAAAATCAACTATTTTCAAAAATAATTTAAAATTTTCAAAATAAATCATAATTTTTTCAAAATAATTCTATTTACCAAAACCTGTCTCACAAAACCTGTAAGGCTAATGTGATTGCTAACCCTAGAATTGGGTGAGATGGTAAAAATTAATTTAATCGAAATTCGTTTAATACCGGCACTATTGTTTAAATACATTTTAGAACGGAATTAACCTAACACTAGTCAAACCATGGTCACACTAGTCAAACCATGGTCAAACTAGTCAAACCATGGTCAAACTAGTCAAATCATGTCAACAAAACATCAAAATTGTCATTTCCTACATACTCCGGGCGCCCGTGACTCCTAGGGCGCTCCCCCCCATAACTTTCTCTTCATTCAAGGCAAAGCAACAGCCAAATCTACCTGACCGGGGCGCCCGGAACCTTGCGGGCGTCCCCAGTACCAGTCAAAGCAGCAAAGCTGCCAAGACCAAGCCTGACCTGGCCGCCCGGGCCATTGCGGGTGCCCCGAACATACTTAGGACCCTGCCAATGGCAGAAGGCCCTGACCCGGGCGCCCGGAAGCTCCCGGGCGCCCTGGCTAAAGCCCTATAAAAGGGCACCCGAACCCCCTCTTCTTGCCACACCAAAAACCATCCTTCTTTCTAACTTCCTTCCTTCCAAGGAGATCAAGTGACACTTGTGCTTCCTTAACTTCGACCATGCCTCCTCGAGCGGCCATTCGGTACAATTTTTTCAATTTCCTTTTTCTACGCACTTATATTTATTCTTTCTTCTAAATGCATATCTCTTATCTTAGCAAATGTCGAGCAAACCAAGCGAACCCCGGTACCGAACCTAGTCCCGATCCTAGGTTCCCAACTTTAGCACTTTGTAATAAGTTTGCCCAAATAACCTATAAGCCCATAAAAACTAGTTATCTCAATAGACAATTCTTCACCCAATCTTGTCCCTTAGTAATGAATGTTATAAATTTTTACCAACTCGATAACCTAGTATTTTGCACTCATACTATTACAGTCCAAGGGATACCTTTATCCATCACAGTCCAAGGGATACCTCTATCTATCACAGTCCAAGGGATACCTCTATCCATCACACCTACACTACTCAACCGATTTCTTGGACTACGACCCTCACAGTCCACCTTTTGTTGTTACCCTCCTAGGGAGCCTCCCTTTGATGCTCCCTACTCTCACATCACCCTAGATACCCTACACTCCTACTTCTATACGCATGTTAGAAACCCCCTGGCCAGACGATTTCAGTTTGTTGACCTTCAAGTCCAGGACTACGCTCTATATAGAGTTATAGTTCGATGCATTCTGCCGTTATCCACGAGAGACGTCGCTACCATGCGACCATTTCACACCTTCCTCTTATACGCACTGTCTCATCATCTTGATATCGACATTGGACTACACATATTCCATGCGATCCTACATGCGTCCAGTGTTACCACGCAGGGGCGGGTACGCACTCCCTATTGCTACATCATCACTTCCATTCTGCATCACCACGGTCGTAACATTACCGAGGGAGAGATGGCCGCATTAACCGACTTCGATGAGATAGGCTATAGGAACTTCTCCCTAGCTGGTATAGAGATTTCGGGTACCGGGGTTTTTTTGTCTTGGAGACGGCAGAGAGCCGGACCTCAGATCGACTCCGACGAGGAGGTAGACGTTGATGTTGCGGATCTCGCAGCAGAGATGCGGGACCATATAGACTAGCCTCCTCCACTGACCGTCGACCAGCAGTTCGCACAGATGCGGATGGAGATCCACAGTCTTCGAGAGGAGGTCGAGGCTTACCACTTCGAGCAAATGGACGCTCGTAGAGCCGATCGAGAGGTGGACGATGCACGATACAGTGAGATGATGTCACTACTCAGAGCATGGCAGCCTGGCTCATCTGACCACCCTGGTGTTGGAGCAATCGGCCCTAAGATGGTCCGGTGTGACCATGGGTTTTGATGTTTGGGCAAAGGGTTTAAGTTAGGCTTACCCTTGTGTATTTGATATGCGTATGTTGAGTGTGCAGGTTGTACAGGTACGCATATGGACTTGACTGGATGGCCTCAGTACGGTGAAGGATGGCATGGAGGCAAGCTGGAGGCTTGTGTGCGCATCTGAGGGACCTTGGAGTGCAGGGACGATGAGCTGATGGGCACGGACTTTGAGGCGTACGTGAAGGGTGGCATGGATGCAAGCTGGAGGCTTGCGTGCGCATTCGAGGGACGAGGGCCGAAGATGAAGAGGGCGCGAAGGCAACAGTCGAGGCTGCGAAGGAGGAGTCAGTCGAGTCGTGAGGGTATGAGTGCAGTGTGATTGTACTCGGGAAATCCTAGGGTTTGAGTGCGGAGTGAAATGTACTCAGGATGGGTAACCTTAGGTGGGTGAGTAGACCAGTCGACTGGCCTGGGGGCAGTCGACTGATGGAACTCACAGAAAGGTCTCAGCCCTGGGACCAGTCGACTGCCCTGGGGGCAGTCGACTGGTAGGAGGCTGGTGAGCTGGCAAATTTGAACGTTGGGAGTGTCAACGGTCGAATTTGGCTGACACCAGTCGACTGCCCAGGGGGCAGTCGACTGGTAGCGAGAAATCAGCCCCGAGTCCTATTTAAAGAGGACTTCGTGGTGGCTGAGTTTCTTGATGAAACCTGCTTGGGTAAAGCCGGTTAGTAGTCTACTGTGTTCACAAAGCGTCCAAGGTGTTGTGGTGAGGTTTCTCCACCCACAAGGAGCGACACGTGATAGCCGGAGGTTATCTGGGGAGTGATCCACCGACGGATTGTTGGATTAGTCACCCGGCCGGGGTGGATACCAACTAAATACGGTTTGTTAGCGTTTGTTCTTTGTTGTTAGTTTTATTATCTTGTATTTCCGCTGTGCAAACTAACAACGTAGGTTGAAAGAATCAAAGAAACGCTATTCACCCCCCTCTAGCGTACCGGGAACGATCTAACAGTTGGTATCAGAGTGAGGGACCGCTCTTGATCGGACTAACCGCCGAGGGAGCATACGCTAGAAGAAATGGAAGGTGAAGGTCCACTTGGGGACGATATCTACACACCACCGGCCTACGACAATGAAGATTTTGCATATTGGAAGGCGAGGATCGAGACGTGGTTTGGAATGGATTGGGCATGCCGAATTGTGCTTGTAGAGCCCTTCGAAGTTCCAAAGGACAAGCACGGGAAGAAGCTTCGCCCTAGATATTGGGACAAAGAGCAACAAGACCAATTCAGGGCCAATGAGAAGGTAACAAATATTTTGGTTGATATATTACCTAACGACATCTTGAGTTGTGTAGGGTCATATCAAAGTGCATGTGAATTATGGAGCAAGGTGAAAGAGTATCATGAGACTCCTACAAAAATTCAAGAGCCTAAGGAGAAAAGCCCCGTGATTCAAGAAGAGGAAGAAGAAAGTGAAGAATCGTCAACCTCCTCAAGAGAAGAAGAGGAAGAGGTCTTCACCTCAAGGATTGAGGGGGAGGAGAGTGTTAGTAATATGAGAGAAGTGTCCTAAGGCAATCGCCTTATGATTTTAATCATTTATTTTAATAAATGCAAATTCACTATTTGAGTATACATATTTGTGTATTTGATTGGGATCTTAAACTCATTTACTGAATGTCCACAATACAATTCACAGCATGAGAGAATTTGTGATGGAATCACAACTAGTGATTATCTCTACATGTGCAATTGTGAAGTATTGAAAATATCCCTAGTCGATGAATTGATAAATACGGACACTGTCAATTCTGTTGAGACTAGCATGGGTTATTCTCTAATCAGCTGATTCTCACTGGCTGGTGACATTGGGATGTCCGGAGATAAACATGGATGCTAGTTAAGGGAACTAGTTCATTGGAGTGACTGACTGTAAAACTTCATATGGTAATCTACATATAGATATGTCAATGAAAGTTATTACTGCAACTTAAGTGCGATGTTCCTTTGACTTGCGGTGTTCAAGTCATCTTGGTCATGGAGACTTATACTTTAACATCTTAAGCTAGCATCTCCAAGGAGGTGTGGACCCAGGATGGTTGGGTATAAGCCGAAGTGCCCGAAGATGTTTGAACAGCCTACAAAGGATTCACCACTCCTTGCGAGGAGATGTATACCCAGGCCTATCGTCGGATTGTTACTCAAAGCCTCTGGCCAGAGCATGTCATGTTTAGAGTATGAGTCTCTTAAATACATGAGAGTAATTAGAAATCTAAAGGACGAGAAAGACACTACTTGGGCTAGGTGTGACGTAGTCAGCCTAGTGGGGACTGACACACACAGACCATGTCCTGAACCAAGTGGGTATAAGATAGTGAAGGGAATGGGGCACGATTCATTAGAGCTGCTGAAGGGTTTCAGAATTATTTCTGAGGTCAACCGTTGATCTTTCGATTAATTGGGGATCATGATGTACTACTAGGTGCCACTCATGATCGTTCTATGATTGATGAATTATAGACGGCCAACATAAATCGAAAGCCTATTTAGTCACACACACTACGAGTAATCCGAGAGATTTAAAACGAGTTGAAAATTGGATTTTCCGATCAAGAGAAATAAGTCGAATCTGAGTTTATCAGAGGCGCATGGGAAGCTTAAAATGGCTAAGTCTTTTGAAGGCTTATTGGGCAAATTAAATGAGTTTAATTCGCGAGGAGATGGGGCTTGGTGTGGCCGGCCAAAGAGGGTGCCCACCCTCTTTGTTTTGGCCGGCCACCACATGGAGGGAAACCAATTTATTTGGTTTAAATTATAAAATAAATCAAGTGCGATTTGGTTTTATAAAATTATGGATAAATAAATTTATATAAAGAAATTTATATAAAGAGATTTATTTTCATGGAAATTAAAATAAACCTTGGATTGGTTTATTTTATAAAATCAATTATGAATTGATTTTTCCATGATAAGAAAAATTTATATAATAAATTTATTCTTTTTATGGAAATTAAAATAAACTATGGATTGGTTTATTTTATTTTATAAAATCAATTATGAATTGATTTTTTCATGATAAGAAAAATTTATATAATAAATTTATTCTTTTTATGGAAATTAAAATGAACCATGGATTGGTTTATTTTATCAATTATGAATTGATTTTTCCATGATAAAGAAATTTTATACAAATTTTATTCCATAATTAAAAGGAGAGATGTATTTGTTTTATTATAAAGTTAGTTATAATAAAACTTGGCATAACGGAATAATTCATAAGAAAATTTATAGGATAAATTTCTTATGAAAATTTATTCCGTTAATTCCGTTAAAAGGGAGACTTGGCGGTTGAGAGACTACTATATAAAGGAACCAAGGCAAGGCTTGAATTCCAATCAATTAATGAAGAGATTAAGAAGCTCTCTCCCTCTCTTATTCTCTCCCTCTCCTTCTCTCCTCCTCCTAGGGCCGGCGCCTCCCCTTCCTCATCCTAGGGATGGCGCACACCCCTCCTAGGGCCGGCGCACCCTAGGGTTGCCGTGGGTCATCTCCACCAAGTAGGTGCCAAAGAAGAAGAAGAAGAAGCGGGTCGCAACTCCTTCCTTCACGGAATTTTGATTCCGTTACTTGGTGGTTAGTTTCCATCTTTCTCTCTTGTTTTTCTAGTTGTGCCTTTAGAGAATCTAGTAGTTCTCATCGACACAAAACTCGTGGCTTTACGAAGTCATCCCGAAGAGAACTCGGCGTGGACGCGAATAGAGGCGGAGCTTCCAAGGGACGCTACGGTTGGATCTCGTCCCTTACTTCGAGATACGCGAGGTACTAAGTATATTAGTTTACTTTTTCGCAAAATTTTAATTTATGATCATGTCCACACATCATAAGGTCGCATGCTAGATACGTGGTTAAAAATAATTTGAGAAATTATTTATGCTAATTCTTCCGCTGCACGTAAATATTTTAAAATTTACGAACTCGTATCCTTGTCAACATGCACCCGGTCCCAACAAAGAGATCCACTTCCATGCCGGATCAAGAGGAGGCGTCCACATCATCAAAAGTTGAAGAAGTCTCAACCTCCACCAAAGCAAGGAACAAAGATCACATTATATGCTTTGGTTGCAATGAAAAGGGGCACTACAAGGATAAGTGCCCAAAAGGTAAAAAGGAGGTACTCTCTAAACCCGAGTCCATTCGATTAAAATCTAACATGAATTGTAGGAATGGAGGAGCCCAAGAGAGAAAAATGAAGATTAGATGCTTCACATGTGGTGAGCTAGGGCACTACCACACCAAGTGCCCAAAGAAAGGTGAAATAAAGAAAATGGAGCATCTAAGAAGATGGGAGAAAGAAGAGAGAAGGAAGCAAAGATCACAACACGGAAGGACTACAAGGGTAAGGGAGGTAATTCCTAACCCTAGGTCAATTTGCTATTCAAATTTAAATACCTCCATGAATGTTAGAAATAATGCAAATTGTTCATCCATGTATGCTAGATTTCATGAAAACTGCCTAATGGTGCAAAACTTTGGTTTTAAATATAATGATAGGACTAAGGATAACAAGGTAGATCAATATTCTAAGAAAACATGCATCATGGTAAATCTAGGACCTTTGTATCTAAAGATCATTGCACTAATCCCAAGAAGGGAAAGAATGTGCCTGAGAAAATGGGTAGTTCAAGGGATGTCCAAAGTGGACATATGGACTCCAAAATTAATGGTCTAGAGAGGGAAAATCAAGCCTTGAAAACAAGGCTTGATACATTAGAAAAAGCCCTAGAAAGATTCACGGTTGGATCTAAGGGCTTTGTTAAATCCGAGACTTTTATTTCACCCAGAAAATTTTTCAGAAAACACCCTAGAGTTTTCGAGCCCTTGGAGAAAATTTTGGGATTCAGATAGTATAATATAAGCATTAGAAAGGACTAGATTGTGTTAGAATAAATTCCTACAAGGGCTAACGTGTAAATAAATTTAAAAACCTAAGGATGAAATAGCAAAAAGCCAGCCCTTATACCCTAAACCCTTTCCCTCGTTCCTCTATTCATTCGCCCGCAGCCTCCGCCCGACGCCCCTTTTCTTTCTCTCTTCTTCTTTGCGAACTCAGCCAACTCAAGCCTCGCGAACCCTAGCCGTGCCGACGCCATCCCCTTCCTCTTCTTCTTCCGTTCCTTCGTGAACCCTAATCACAGCCGAATCCCATCCGACGACGACTCCTCCGTTGGCCTTCACGCATGCGGACGACGGGCGACGCTAAACTGCGGTCGGAGGTGGGCTCTCGATGTCAGGTACCCACTGATGGAGAAAGGTGGCGAGGGAGTGAGGAGGAATTATTGGGGAGGAGCTGCTGTGGTAGCCTTCGTGTGACTTTTGAACATCAGATCGGGAGCAAGGGAGTTCTGCAGACGCCAAATCAGGTGAGGTCTGCTTCGGTTCAATGCTCTCCTTAGATGAGTTGTGTTTCGATTTTTGGATGGTGGATTAGCAATCAAATCTGGTATTGGTTAATTCTATATTAGAATTTAGTTTCTGTTTAGTAGAGTTTCATCTACTCGGATTCGGTGTTATGATTAGATCTGAGCTTCTATTGATTTGGTTTGGGTTCTGTGATCATTGAATGGAAATGGAGCTGTGAGATGGAGGCTCTTTACCATCAGATCTGAGGTAAGGTCTTTGGGTTCTAATTGAATTGCTGAGTGGATGTTTTTGATTTTGTTCGTGATCTGTTTTGGATGGGATACGGTTGGGAATTTGGTTCGGTTGCTGAGTTTCATTGCCATAGCTTGATCTTGTTGTATTTCAAAGATGGTGATGGGATTTAAATTGTTTAATTGTGGGCTGATCAGATTGAGGAAAGTAGGGGCAGATTTGTTTTGGAAACTATGTAGATTGTATGCTAATTGGATTGGGATTTAGCTAGTTGGTTTTCTGTTGGGGGGCCGGTTCTTGATCTTGATATAACTCTTAGCTTTGGGCTATGGTATTGTGATTTTGAATGGGTTTGGGTCAGTTTAGGAAACTTGTTTGGATTAAAGTTTAGGATTTAACCCAAAGTGAAATATAACCCTAAATCACAATTATGTGAAGGGATTAAGAACCTAATAACCTGATCTTGAAGAGGTTGAATTGGAAATAAACCTAAACCTAAATTAGTGGGGTAATTAGGGACCTTTCCATTTAATTAGACGTAATTAAATGAAAGAGAAATGATTAGGTTAATCCTAGTATGGTTTAGGGATTTATTAGCTAGCTATCATTTGTATAATAGCTAATTAAATACATCCTTGATACAGGAGCTTGATTGGATTATTGCCGGGTGGTTCTATCTTGTTTGATACGGACTACTACTCTTGGAGGCGGGTACCCTTTGACTTATCTCTTTTGATATTGTCATGTGATTATGCATAGACTGTTATTGATAGCAGTAAGATTTTACGCTATCCCTGTTTATTATGCCTGTTCTGGATACTTGTTGTTTATCCCTGTGTTATTATGCTGTTAGTTCCATACAGTCTCAGGTATTGCCATATCTATATGTATGCTTAGAGATCGTGTTGTACCTCTTGCGTTTGACCTTGAGGGATCTGTAGTTTCCAGCCAGTATACCTTGTAGGTTACCTGTATTTCTTGTTATAAGATTTCAGACTGAGACTTAGTATACTGAGGACTTGGTGAGGGAGGTATGTGTATCTATCATACACCATCTCTGCATTATTGCATGCTGACCCACGCGGACGTTGTGGACGATGTCCTGACTGGGTACAGGTTGTCACAGCTCTACCCACGCGGACGTTGTGGACGATCATGACTGGGACTAGGGGGTGACACATGTCATTGCACCAGGGTGCTTTATATGTTTGGGTCATGCACCATCCTTGCATTATTGCATGCTGACCCACGCGGACGTTGTGGACCATGTCCTGACTGGGTACAGGTTGTCACAGCTCTACCCACGCGGACGTTGTGGACGACGATCCTGACTGGGACTAGGGGGTGACACATGTCATTGCACCATGTGCATACTTTGCATCGTGCATTGTTTGCTGCACTTATTTGCTGCACTTGTTTGACATCGCATATACTGGAGACTTGTTATTTGAGAATATATGTCTAATGATATTCCCTTGGTACTGATTATCCTCTTTTCAGGTTAGCTGGATTCTGGTATGTATCTACCTCAGTATTTCCAGTACTAGTTTTTCCATACTGTTGATATGAGACTGTATTAACGTAGATGCTTATTGTTATTATAACATACTATGCATATCTGCTGGGTATTCGCTGAGTTTATGGACTCACACCGTTGCCATATGTTTTTATTTCAGGTTGAGATACTTGGAGTCGCCAGAAGAGCCCAGCAGCCAGTCCCTACCCATCGTGACGACATGGTTTCGTTTTGTACTTTGTAGTGTATTGTTTTATATTTCTTTTAGCGATATGTATATGTCGTATGTGTCATGAGCCCTAAGGGGTTGTTGTATTTGTTGTTTCGTCATAAGTCGGACCGGTCCGCAGTCAGGTATGATTTACTTAGTTGTCTTGTGTTTTATATTGTGTCTATCTATATTTTGAGGCCTGAGGCCAATTAAACTGCGTGGTCGTGTTCTGTGTATGTGTAAATTGTCCGTCGGACAGGGGAGGTGCTGTCCGATTTTATATTGGAACAGCGGCTCTTGGGTCTCGGGGCGTGATAGGCTTAGACATGGTGTTGGGTAGCATCAAACCCAACTATGATAGATCGGGATTGGGGTACCGATCTAAGACCTCCAAGGGCAATGGAAAGAAGCATGTTGGGAAAACATACAATCTTAGTAAGGAGGGAATGCCATCCAAGGGTAAAAAGAGTGACCTAACCAAGGACAAGGTGTCCAAGGTTAAAAAGGTAAATTTTGTAGATAAAGAGTCACCGGTGGCACACCGGTGTGGCCTAGTGTGGATGGAGTCACCTAGGGAGGTGGCTAAGGCTAAGAGCTCAAGGGGGAGCTCTAGGAGCCTTTGGGGTCCATGGTAAATGGATATCAAAAGTTTCTCCCTTAGGAAATTAGATGAAATATGCCAAAAGGGGTTGGAAGACTTAGGTAAGTCTTAATCCTAGATTTTGGCACGTTAAAAGGAGAATTTAGGGGGAAAAAGGTGAAAAAGGAGAGTTAATTGATAAAATTGAGGTTTAACGGTGGAACACCATATAATTCCATGATATAAATGAGTTGTGATCAAGGAGAAGAGGATGCATTGAAGAGAAGTGAGAATTAGCACTTTTAGGATAAGCTCATTTGATACATTTTAGAAGAAGTAGGATTTCGTGCCAATCTTGGGATTTGGAGTACATTTATTTGGAAACATATTTTTCCCACGTAAATATTGGCTTCACAAGTCTCCCCACAAAATTTCAGAATTTTTGGAGATTTGTAAAATTTTTAGGAGATTTTTGAATTTCGACCTGAAAACCTGAAAATCAGGTATCAGTCGACTGCCCTGGGGGCAGTCGACTGGTAAGAGCCCGAAAACTCTCTGTGAGTTTTGGCAGTTGACTGCCATTTGGACAGTCGACTGAGGGTCTGGGCAGAGTGTTAATAAGTGATTTCTGAAGGGGTTTTCAGAAACACTTGGAATTATAGATGAACCTTAGAATTGAGGATAATTTCTTGTGTCAAATTGAAAGGGTTAGAAGAGGAAAACACAAGGAATAATGACTTAATTTCAAAATGCCAAATCTTTTAAGGAACTTAGGTGTGTACCAAAAGTCAAGCACACTTGATATTTCCATGATATCATATTTTTCTAGGATAGGGTATATCCTAGCAAGTGTGCTTGCAAACTTTGGAGTTTTTAGACTTTTGTTGAGTTCTTTTTGGCACTTAGGGAAAGATTGCCTCGGGCAATACTATAAGAGTGTCAAAGGGGGAAGAACTCGGGTGTTGGGTTGTGTATGACTCAACGTGGTGTCTAGGAGGTTAAGTTGGGTAGAACTTGACCTGGGAAAAATGAAAATTGGGAGAAGGCATGGGTAAAGGGGGAGGTTGCCTCCTAGTTGCCTTGATGTTCATTTTGAAATTTTTAGATTTTATGTCAAACTTAGGAACGGTGATAGATACATTTTGGAATGTATTTTTCCCAAGTAGATATGGGTACCACAAATCTCTCCACAAAATTTGGGAATTTTTGGAGATTTGTGAAATTTTTGGCGCATTTCTGAATTTCGTCAGAAATGCTGAAATTTCAAACTTTCAGAGTATCCGTCGACTGGTCAAGGCCAATTTTTGTATCAGCAGCTGGTTTGGGGTCCAAATGATGTAAAACAAGTGTATTGGGGGCTAGTACACATTGTTTATGGTCATTAGGGATTGAAAGAACCAATAATTGGGATATTATTGGGGTCTTTTTGATGTATGGCAAAGGGGGAGAAGTTTGGGTTTAAGTTGGGAAACCAAACTTACCTTTGCATGGAACCCTAGGTTTAGGAGGAGTTGAGATTAAGGGGGAGCATGGTGTTGGATCGAGAAATGCGAGAGAGGGGGGGTGAATGTCGCAATTCGTTCGGATTTCGTAAAGAGCAATTGCGTAGCGGAATAATCAAAAACAGACAATGCGAACACCAAGATTTTTACTTGGTTCGGAGCCTGGGTCGACTCCTACTCCAAGGCCCACGGTCGTTGACCGTTTACTATGGGCAATACTATAATCGCGCAAAACAATTTTACAAAGATTGATTACAGTAAATTGCAGTAAGGAAAAAGACAGCTTTTCTTTGTTACCGACGTCCGGTGTAAATCGAAGTTCCAGAGCAGTTGGACGTCGCCGGCGCTTGTATCTCGAGTCTGGAGGGTTCTGGAGCAGAGCGCGGGAGCAGAAGAGCGTGATTGCGTTCAATGGAATTGATTGTCTTAAACCTGGGGTCGAGGGCCCTTTATATAGGGCTGGGGGCGCCCGGGATGCTCGGGGCGCCCCCCACGTGGCTTCTGATCCGGCATGCTCTCGGTCGTGACTGATCGCTTCGACTTCGGGATAACAGTTGACTGGGGCGCCCGACGCGCGCGGGGCGCCCGGTTGACCGGTCAAAGCTTCATCCATTTGGTTTCGCGAGGGTGAGCTGCAGCTGCCAGTGGCGTGGCACAGTGGGCGCCCGAGACACGCGGGGCGCCCGACATGCGGGGCGCCCGACACACGCGGGGCGCCCCCAATTGCGCTGCTGTCGGGGCGTTTACCTCTCTGCTGACTTTGGGTTGACTCTGGGGCGCCCGACACATCCGGGGCGCCCTACTCAGCTACGGCCTCACTCCTTTGAGGCTCTCTGAGCTGCAGAAACACAGTCCTTCGGTCCTGCATCCAGGGTTAGTCCAAAACAGCAAATAATAAGTTAGTTAGAACAGCCTTAGCTGTCTTGGTTCTGACTTTGGATCTCCAAAATGGAGCCCTAGGTCGAACCGACGCCTAATGTTCCCTCTAGGGGAACGCGTCCTCACCTACTCCTCTCGGGAGAATTTACCTGGTGCCAACCGGTTTCACCAGTTGGACTTTTGCCCAGCAGTCCTTCGCCAGGTCTTGAGTTACCAAGCTTCCCTTCACTTGGTGCCTAGCAGCCCTTTGCTAGGTCTTTTCTTCTGGCAGTCCTTCGCCAGTGCCTAGCATTCCTTCGCTAGGGCTTTTCCTGTCTGGCAGTCCTTCGCCAGTGCCTAGCATTCCTTCGCTAGGGCTTTCTTTCCTGGCATTCCTTTACCAGTGCCTAGCAGTCCTTCGCTAGGGCTTTTTCTGCACACTCAGTGAACAACGTTAGATCACAAATAAACTTAACTTTGAATCCTTTGCCAATATCAAAACCAGGTTCGATATGGTGCTTCCTGCACCAACACATGGTTGCTCCACTTTTGGCGTAAGGGGAACCTTGGAGAGGTTCTTAAAAAGCCTTTGTAAGTCCAGTGTAGGGGGAGCTTGGGAAAATCTTTAAAAACCCATTTTGGTGAAAAGTCCTAACTTGGAGAGTTAGGTGGGTAAAAGTCCTAGCTTGGAGGGCTAGGTGTAGAAAGTCCTAGCTTGAAGGGCTAGGTGTAGAAAATCCTAACTTGGAGGGTTAGGTGTGGGATGCCTTGGGTTAGGATCCAGTTATGCATTGCATATGCATTCATTTAGCATGGTTTTTGCTACTTACTACTATCTTGCTTTCCTAATTTAAACGGATTGCCAAACATCAAAAAGGGGGAGATTGTTGGAGCAATCGGCCCTAAGATGGTCTGGTGTGACCATGGGTTTTGATGTTTGGGCAAAGGGTTTAAGTTAGGCTTACCCTTGTGTATTTGATATGCGTATGTTGAGTGTGCAGGTTGTACAGGTACGCATATAGACTTGACTGGACGGCCTCAGTACGGTGAAGGATGGCATGGAGGCAAGCTGGAGGCTTGTGTGCGCATCTGAGGGACCTTGGAGTGCAGGGACGATAAGCTGATGGGCGCGGACTTCGAGGCGTACGTGAAGGGTGTCATGGATGCAATCTGGAGGCTTGCGTGCGCATCCGAGGGACGAGGGCCGAAGATGAAGAGGGCGCGAAGGCAACAGTCGAGGCTGCGAAGGAGGAGTCAGTCGAGTCGTGAGGGTATGAGTGCAGTGTGATTGTACTCGGGAAATCCTAGGGTTTGAGTGCGGAGTGAAATGTACTCAGGATGGGTAACCTTAGGTGGGTGAGTAGACCAGTCGACTGGCCTGGGGGCAGTCGACTGATGGAACTCACAGAAAGGTCTCAGCCCTGGGACCAGTCGACTGCCCTGGGGGCAGTCGACTGGTAGGAGGCTGGTGAGCTCACAAATTCGAACGTTGGGAGTGTCAACGGTCGAATTTGGCTGACACCAGTCGACTGCCCAGGGGGCAGTCGACTGGTTGCGAGAAATCAGCCCCGAGTCCTATTTAAAGAGGACTTCGTGGTGGTTGAGTTTCTTGACGAAACCTGCTTGGGTAAAGCCGGTTAGTAGTCTACTGTGTTCACAAAGCGTCCAAGGTGTTGTGGTGAGGTTTCTCCACCCACAAGGAGCGACACGTGATAGCCGGAGGTTATCCGGGGAGTGATCCACCGACGGATTGTTGGATTAGTCACCCGGCCGGGGTGGATACCAACTAAATACGGTTTGTTAGCGTTTGTTCTTTGTTGTTAGTTTTATTATCTTGTATTTCCGCTGTGCAAACTAACAACGTAGGTTGAAAGAATCAAAGAAACGCTATTCACCCCCCTCTAGCGTACCGAGAACGATCTAACACCTGGCTCTTCTTCATAGTTAGACTATTTCAGCATTGTACTAGTAACTAAAGCTTGACTCATGTTTGACTCTACTGGACCTCTGTTTGACCAGTTAACTTATTTGGTTTGACTAGTTATTTATCTTGAGTATCTGATCTTTATTATGCTTGGTAGAATAGGCTTACTCTACTTTTTGTTTTTTCTTACTGCTTTACTCATTTTAAAATCAGTTTCTAAAGTAGTTTTTAACTGCTTTCAAAATCAGCTTTTACTTAGTTTTGAAAAGTTTTTTAAAAAATAAATAAAGTTTTCAACTTAGTTTTATTTTAAAACTACCCCCTTCAAAACTAGGGTTTTTTCGTAAATGGACTTAGCCTAGGCCCTAACCCTAGAACTGCATGCACCTATAGATTTAGAAGCCAGCATCTCACAAGCACCTTAGGGTACTCTTGATTGATAACCTAGAATGGGATGAGATGCTTAGGTCTTTGCCTTAATTCAAGATGTAGATCAGTGCATCTGCAGTAATTGGGGCACTAAATATAACTTACACAGTAATCAAGTAAAGTGTCAAGTTTAGAAACTCTAACTTGAACAGAACACTTAACTTGACTAACCCTAGCGAAAACTACTGTTTATAACAATTAGTAAGTAGCTAATTGGGTTAGACAAGACCCTAAAAGAGATAATTAAAATTGATTTGGTTTAGTTCATATCCTGTATTGGTTCAGTACAGCAAATTATGCAGTTTATTTTTTTCTGCAATTATGCAATCTTTTTTTTGCAACATTTCTTTATTTTTGATATATGGCAAAGGAGGAGAGATAGGAAAGGAGAGAAGCTTTAAATTTTTTTTTTCAAAAATTCAAAACCTTATCCTTTATTCAAAAAGTACGTAATCTATCTGTTTTTCAAAAGTACTTAATATATTTTCAAAAAGTACTAAGCTTTTATTCAAAGTTTTTAAATTAAACTTAAGCTGCTTTTAAAAATATTTTTAACTTAAGTTTTCAAAAATCTCTTAAGTACTCAAAACTTAAGTTTTCAAAAATCCCTTAAGTACTTAAAACTTAAGTTTTCAAAATCTTCTTAGTACTTACACTTGGGTTTTCAAAATTTTCCTAAGCATTTAACTTAAGTTTTCAAAATTTTCCTATAAGTATAAATTTTCCAAAGTGCACAACCAAAATTATTTTGAAAAATATATCTTTAAAGTTTCTGTTGAAAATTGTTCTAAGTAAAATTAAATCCATTTTACACTTAGAATTTATTTTCAAAACCCCACGAACTTTTGAAAAATCTAGGGGGAGATTCCTTCCAGGGGGAGGAAATAAAATTTCGTTTTATATGTTCTGATTAACTTAACTTTTTGAACCAGGGTTGCCATAAATCAAAAATGGGGAGATTGTTGGTGCAGAAAGCACCCAAGTCGAACCTGTGTTTTGATAAATGGCAAAGGGTTCAAAAGTTAAGTCTTATTTGTTATTTAACATGCTGCTTGAGTGTGCAGATTGAAGTCCTAGCAAGGGAATACTAGGCACCTAGCAAAGGATTGCTAGGCATTGAAACCCAAAGTCCTGGCGAAGGACAGCTGGGCACCTGGCGAAGGGCTGCTAGGATACGAAGACCTAGCGAAGGACTGCTAGGCACCTGGCGAAATACTGCCAAGAACCAAAGACCTAGCGAAGGCCTGCTAGGCACCTGGGGAAGGACTGCCAGGATCCAAAGACCTAGCGAAGTACTGCTAGGCACCTGGCGAAGGACTGCCAGGATCCAAAGACCTAGCGAAGGACTGCTAGGCACCTGGCAAAGGACTGCCAGGATCCAAAGACCTAGCGAAGGACTGCTAGGCACCGGGCGAAGGACAGCTTGGTATCCAAGACCTGACGAAGGACCGCTAGGCAAAAGTCCAACTGGAGGAGTCGGTTGGCATCAGGTAAATTCTCCTGAGAGGAGTAGGTGAGAGCGCGTTCCCCGTCGAGGGAACAGTAGGCGTCGGTTCGACCTAGGGCTCCATTTCGGAGACCCAAAGTCAGAACCAAGACAGCTAAGGCTGTATAAACCTAATACCTTATTGTTTTATATTGTTTTGGACTAACCCTTGATGCAGGACCGAAGGAACGTGTGTCTGTAGCTCAGAATGCCCAAAGGAGAGAGGCAAGTAGCTGAGCAGGGCGCCCCCAGTGTCCCGGGCACCCCCAAGGCCAGTACAAAACAAGTTAAGCAAAGAAGTGCTTCAGGAGCTTACTGGATGGGGCACCCCCGTGCTCCCGAGCGCCCCGGTGCTCCCGAGCGCCCCCAGTGCCCAGTGCGCCCCGCATTTAAGCCAACGAAGAGGATAAGAATTATCCAGTCGAGAAACCAGCAGATCGGGTCAACCAGGGCGCCCCCAGAGTCAACCACAGCCCTATTCGAGAGGGATAAGGGCTGACCGAGAGAATCTCGGATCGGCTGACACGTGGGGGGGGGGGGCCGCCCCCGACGTCCAGGGCGCCTCGAAGTGCTATAAATAGCACCCAACGCCAATGCTTCTCAACAATCAATTCTTCCAACGCACTCACGCTCTTCTACTCCCGCGCTCTGCTCCAGAAACCTCCCGACTCGAGATACAAGCGCCGACGACGTCCCTCTGCTCCGAAAATACAATCCACATCGGACGTCGGTAACGAAGAGCTGTTTGTTTTGTTTACTGTACTACAATTATCATATCTGTATGTAAATTGTTTTGCGCACATATAGAATTGCCAGCAGTAAACGATCAACGACCGTGGGCCTTGGAGTAGGAGCCGACCGCGACTCCGAACCAAGTAAAAGATCTTGTGTTTGCGTTTTGTGTTTATTTCTTCCGCTGCGTAATTTCTCTAACTCTAATCCGAACGATTTACGATATTCACCCCCCTCTATCATTTCTTTAGATCCAACAAGTGGTATCAGAGCGGGGAAGCTCAAATTTGGTGCAACCACCAGTTTGAGAATTTTTCAGATTTTTTAATTACTTTTCTTTTACTTTTTCGAAATTTTCTCGTTAATCGAGGTTGGTGCAACACTCCTAATTATTTCTCTTTATCCTACACTACTAATCTAAGACCAAGTCATGGGATATTTTCTTTCCTTTAGTTTACTTTTCAGATAAAATGGTCATACAAGAAGGTTTTAGCACCGCAAGACCACCTCTCTTCAGTGGGGAGGACTTCTCCTACTGGAAGAGCAGAATGGAGGTCCACCTGAAAACTCAGGTGGACTTGTGGATAATCATCCAGTCCGGACTGGAGATTCCAAAGAACGTTGAAGGAGTACCTCAAACCTACACAGAGTGAGACACCGCTCTGAAACGGAAAATTGAGGCTGATGCAAAGGCGACCCAGACCCTCCAATGCAGCTTAACAAAAGAGGAGCTGAACCGGGTGGGTCCATTCAACAGTGCCAAGGAGCTGTGGGGGAAACTGATCGAGCTGCACGAAGGAACTTCAGACACTCGAATCAGCAAAAGAGATCTCCTTATGAACAAGCTGTACACGATCAAGATGAACGACAACGAAACAGCAGCTCAACTCCACGCCCGAATTCAGGAACTAATGAACGGACTACACTCCATCGGTCACAAGGTAGAAAATCATGACCTAATAAGGTACGCTTTAAATGCTTTCCCGAGAAACACCTTGTGGGCATTTATGGTAGATGCATACAAGGTTTTAAGGGACTTGTCAAAAATTAAATTAGACGAACTATTTTCTGAACTCGAATTACATGAACAGACTAACTGCAATCTGGCCGAGAAAGGTATTGCCTTTGTTGCAGGTAAAACTGGAAGGACAACCAAGAAGAAGCCTCAACCTGCACCCGAGTCTGATTCAGACTCAGACTCAGAAGAGGAAGAAGGAGATCGACCTAAGCTGGTCCGACTGGCCCGGGACTACTACAAGGAATTGAAGAACCAAACCAACAGAAGAAAAGCCAGCCGAAGAAAGGATAAACCAGCTGAACCCTCAAATGAAAAGAACAAGCCCAACGTGACCTGTTACGAGTGCAAGAAGAAGGGCCACTACAAGACCGAATGCCCCAACCTGAAGGAAACAAAGAAGACGAGGAAGAAGAAGGCACTCCAAGCAACGTGGGACGAGTCCTCCTCCTCCTTCGAAGAAGAGGTCCCACAGTCGAACTTGCTCACGCTAACCGCCTCAGAAGAAATCGAGACCGAGTCTGAATCAGAACAGGACGACGACAGACTGACATTTTCAGAGGACGACGAAATCAAGGTAAGTGGTTTTTCTTGAAGTCAGTTAAATGAGTTAATATCTTATCTTTCTCGAGATTTGACGAAAGCTAAACTCTGAGTCGAATCCCTCCGACAGGAAGTAAAACTCCTGAAAGAGGGAGCTGACTCTAGATCTTTAACCGAGAAGGTTCAAGAAGGAATCTCTAATCAAGTTGAAAAACTTGAGAAAGAGAACTCCTCCCTGAAAACTCAGGTTAAGGACCTTAGATCAGCTTTAGAACGATTCACCTCTGGTTCCAAGGGTCTTGACATGATTCTTAGAAAACAGAAGTCGGTTCTAAATCGATCCGGACTAGGCTATAGAACCAAATCTAGACAAAGATCCTACTATGTTGTACTGAACCAGTCCAGACCTAAAGTTCAGGCATGGGTACCCAAACTGTACCTAAACAAATAAACTGGATCAAATCAGTATTGGATCCCCAAGGACAAGATTCACATCTTGCCGAACCATTATCATGGCTTTAGTCCAGGGGGAGCCAAATTAAAAACTATATTTATTGTTAGATAAAATTCAATTATTGTTTTCATATTGCATGATTGTTTGTTTATTTAATTCCTGCAATTTAACATGCTTAGACTTAGAAATGGTTAGTTAAGGACTGAACCAATTTAACTGAAATTTGAACAACATAGTATTGGGTGGCGGTGAGATGATAGTACGTTAGGGAAACCAATTCTAATAAGGTCAAGTATTCTCTACTTGGTCTCTTTAGACTGGTGAAACTAGCCGAAGCTACCGATCCAAGACCCAAACTAGTTAGACCAGAATTTTTCAAGGACTAATTTTGAAAATAAAATTTCATTGAAAGGCTTTGTCAAGGAAAGGGTTGATGATCCAATAAGACTACGACCAAAGAAGGCCTAGTGCCTCGCCAAGACCTGGAAGCAAATCCTTGAAATTCAAATTCAAAATAGTCTCTGTCAAATTCGAATCTAACACAAGTCATCAGTTAATTGTAGATTCAAACATTTTTTTTAAATAAACTCAAAATCAACTATTTTCAAAACTAATTTAATATTTTCAAAATAAATCATAATTTTTTTAAAATAATTCTATTTACCAAAACCTGTCTCACAAAAACTGTAGCTAACGTGATTGCTAACCCTAGAATTGGGTGAGATGGTAAAAATTAACTTAATCGAAATTCGTTTAATACCGGCACTATTGTTTAAATACATTTTAGAACGGAATTAACCTAACACTAGTCAAACCATGGTCACACTAGTCAAACCATGGTCAAACTAGTCAAACCATGGTCAAAATAATCAAACCATGTCGACAAAACATCAAAATTGTCATTTCCTACATACTCCGGGCGCCCGTGACTCCTAGGGCGCCCCCATAACTTTCTCTTCATGCAAGGCAAAGCAACAACCAAATCTACCTGACCAGGGCGCCCGGAACCTTGTGGGCGCCCCCAGTACCAGTCAAAGCAGCAAAGCTGCCAAGACCAAGCCTGACCTGGGCGCTCGGACCATTGTGGGCGCCCCGAACATACTTAGGACCCTGCAAATGGCAGAAGGCACTGACCCCGGGCGCCCGGAAGCTCCCGGGCACCCTGGCTAAAGCCCTATAATTAATAAAGACATGTTTGGTTATTATACTTACTTTGTATTTGTGCCAAATAACTAAGTATAATAATGTCCTTGGGTAGTAGGTTCTTATCTACATTATATCGATTGGTTGAATCGATAGTGAGATAATGTAGAGAACACTACTCTAAATCATTCCTAGTCAAGTATTAATATTCAAGGACAATATTAATACATGGAGACTAGCATGTAGGTCAACTGATGACTTGAGCTCACAAGTCATGGATATGTGATATCAAGTTGACACATGGGTATACATTGGAGAATGTGCACTGAATGACCCGCCATGAGAAAGTTTCATAGATTGTCATATGAGTGTCATAAACTTTCTCATGTGACTATTGGTATGAATAGTCCTTATACCTAAATTCACTACGGTTCCCTACATAAGAAGTTATGTAATTTGGTATCGTCAAACGTCACCCGTAACAGGGTGGACTATAAAGGCGATCACTGGGTATGTAATGAATTATGCAGAGGGATGTGAGTGATGTAGATGAGATCTATCCCTCCCATATGACGGGAGTGATATCTGTGGGCCCCTTGATCGAGTAGGACTGCTAAAATGCATGACCATGCTCAAATAAGTCAATATGAGATATTGAGCTCATTTGTTTGAGTGAGTCTACTCGGGGATCAAGAAACACAGGATTGATCGAGGATGACATGGTCTATGCCTCATTGGTCAATCTAGATATCAAGGATAGAAGGACAAGGTCATACATTGCCATAGTCACGGAGGTTAAGTCGGATCTCGACTTTCTTGTTACTTGGGTAGCATTGATGCATTGCTAGATGCCGCTCATTGCTTTTGTGTCTAAATTGGTTTAGACACATTGTCAACGTTACAAGAGCCTATTGAGTCACACACTAAGGACACAATGCTTCGAAGATTAATTGATCTTGATTTGTCTAAGATTTAATTGGAATTGGATTAATTGAGTTAGACTCAAGTGAATCCAATTGGATTATGGATTGAGATCTAATTTGAGTTAAACTCATTTAGATTAGACTCAACCACATTTGGATGAAATATTAATTCATTAAAATGTTTAATGAATTAATAAGAGAGGAAGATGAAGAGTTTCTCACCATTAGAGTGTTACATGAAAAGTTAGAGAGTTACCTTAAAATGATTACTGAAGGGAAGTTTAAAAGGCAAAAACTCCTCATGAGATAAGTATAAAAGAGTTTTTCCCTTGTCATTTGGATGACAACTTGTCATTTTCTTTCACCTCTTCCTTCTCTTCTCCATCTTGGCCGAAACTCACATCTTGGGTTCTTGGTGTTTTATGAACTACCTCAAGTTGCTAGCACAACTAAGGTAGTTCTTCTCCGAAGTAGAGATATCGTGTTCGTATGGATACGAATAGAGGCACGGACACTTGAATGTGCAAGAGATCCGGCGACGCTTGGACGAGCGGGATAAACGTAAGGGCACGCTCTAAAGGTATAAACAGTAGATAAATCTATTAGATAGATATACTTTGTATGAGTTTTCTTTCGCATGGATCGCTCGTGGGATCTTGTTTCCGCTGTGTTTTGTGTTTATGTCGCCTGAAGATCCCAACAGTGGTATCAGAGCCACTTGCGAAAGATCGTACAAAGTTTTTGTACTTTTATATGTGATATAGAAGTAGGTCAAGATATATTATGAGTTGCATAATCTGTATGATATAGTAGTTGGGCTCCCGACCTCCCACTCGGGAAGACTGACCTCTGAGGTCATACCGAGCAGAAAGCTTCCCAAGGTCACTCGGGAAGACAGAAGCTCGGGTCATCCCGAGTGAGAAAACCTCGAGAATGTCTCGGGAAAGCGGAGTCCGAGTGATCATACCATTGCTATATGGGTCTCGGATTCATGTTGATGAATCTGGGCAGCGACTCACTCGGGGAACAACAAAGTAAATTTTGTTTTTGTACTCATAATAAAATCAATGTCCTAAATCTATTGTGTATAAATTGTTAGTAATATGAGAGAAATGTCCTAAGGCAATCGCCTTATGATAGTAAATATTTATTTTAATAAATGAATATTCACTATTTGAGTATACATGTCTGTGTATTTGATTGGGATCTTAAACTCATTTACTGAATGCCCACAATACAATTCACAGCATGAGAGAATTTGTGATGAATTCACAACTAGTGATTATCTCTACATGTGCAATTGTGAAGTATTGAAATGATCCCTAGTCGATGAATTGATAAATAAGGACACTATCAATTCTGTTGAGACTAGCATGGGTTATTCTCTAATCAGCTGATTCTCACTGGCTGGTGACATTGGGATGTCCGGAGATAAACATGAATGCTAGTTAAGGGAACTAGTTCATTGGAGTGACTGTCTGTAAAACTTCATATGGTAATCTACATATAGAGATGTCAATGAAGTTCTTACTGCAGCTTAAGTGCGATGTTCCTTTGACTTGCGGTGTTCAAGTCATCTTGGTCATGGAGACTTATACTTTAACATCTTAAGCAAGCATCTCCAAGGAGGTGTGGACCCAGGATGGTTGGGTATAAGCCGAAGTGCCCGAAGATGTTTGAACAGCCTACAAAGGATTCACCACTCCTTGCGAGGGGATGTATACCCAAGGCCTATCGTCAGATTGTTACTCAAAGCCTCTGGCCAGAGCATGACATGTTTAGAGTATGAGTCTCTTAAATACATGTGAGTAATTAGAAATCCATTGGACGAGAAAGACATTACTTGGGCTAGGTGTGACGTAGTCAGCCTAGTGGGGACTGACACACATAAACCGTGTCCTGAACCAAGTGGGTATAAGATGGTGAAGGGAATGAGGCACGATTCATTAGAGCTGCTGAAGGGTTTCGGAATTATTTCTGAGGTCAACCGTTGATCTTTCGATTAATTGGAGGTCATGATGTACTACTAGGTGCCACTCATGATGGTTCTATAATTGGTTAATTATAGACGGCCAACATAAATCGAAAGCCTATTTAGTCACACGCACTACGAGTAATCCAAGGGATTTAAAACGAGTTGAAAATTAGATTTTCCGATCGAGAGAAATAAGTCGAATCTGAATTAATCAGAAGCGCAACGGAAGCTTAAAATGGCTAAGTCTTTTGAAGGCTTATTGGGCGAATTAAATGAGTTTAATTCGCGAGGGTTATTGGCTTGGTGTGGCCGGCCAAAGAAGGTGCCCACCCTCTTTAGTTTGGCCGGCCACCACAAGGAGAGAAACCAATTAATTTGGTTTAAATTATAAAATAAATCAAGTGCGATTTGTTTTATAAAATTATGGATAAATAAATTAATATATATAAAGAAATTTATATAAAGAAAATTGTAGAAATTTATTCTTTTTTATGAAAATTAAAATGAACCATGAATTGGTTTAATTTTAATTTATAAAATCAATTATGAATTGATTTTTCCATGATAAGAAAATTTTATACTAATTTTATTCCATAATTAAAAAGAGAGATATATTTGTTTTATTATAAAGTTAGTTATAATAAAACTTGGTATAACGGAATAATTCATAAAAAAATTTATAATATAAATTTCTTATGAAAATTTATTCCGTTAATTCCGTTAAAAGGGAGACTTGGCAATGGAGAGGCTACTATATATAGGAACCAAAGGCAAGCCTTGAATTCTAATTAATCAAGAGATTAAGAAGCTCTCTCACTCTCCCTTATTCTCTCTCTCTCTCTAGGGCCGGCGCCCTCTCTCCTCCCCTAGGGCCGGCGCCACCTCCCCTTGCCGTGAGCCACCACCAAGACGAAGAGGATCACGACTCCTTTCTTCCTTCGCGGAATCTTGATTCCGTTACTTTGTGGTTAGTTTCCATATCTCTCTCTTGATATTCTAGTTGTGTCTTTGGAGAATCTAGTAGTTCTCGTCAGCACAAAACTTGTGGCTTTGCGAAGTCATCCCGAAGAGAACTCGGCGTGGACGCGAATAGAGGCGGAGCTTCCAAGGGACGCTACGGTTGGATATGTTGGTGCAGGAAGCACCATATCGAACCTTGTTTTGATATTGGCAAAGGATTCAAAGTTAAGTTTGTTTGTTTTCTAACAATGTTACTCAAGTGTGCAGGAAAAACACTAGCAAAGGACTGCTAGGCGCCAGGCGAAGGATAGTCTGGACCGAAGCCCTAGCGAAGGAATGCTAGGCACCGAGCGAAGGGCAGCTCGGCATCCAAGACCTGACAAAGGGCCATCAGGCAAAAGTCCAACCAGAGGAATGGTTGGCATCAGGTAAATTCTCCCGAGAGGAGTAGGTGAGGACGCGTTCCCCGTCGAGGGAACAGTAGGCGTCGGTTCGACCTAGGGCTCCATTTTGGAGACCAAAGTCAGAACCAAGACAACTAAGGCTGTATAAATAAATATTTTAATTGCTTTATTGTGTTTTGGACTAACCCTGGATGCAGGACCGAAGGAACGTGTGTCTGCAGCTCAGAGAGCCTCAAAGGAATGAGGCAATAGCTGACCAGGGCGCCCGGAGTGTCCCGGGCGCCCCAAGGTGAACACCAAACACAACAAATGCAAAGTAGCTTCGACAGTTCATATTCGGGGTGCCCCCGTGCTCCCGGGCACCCCCGCTGCTCCCGGGCGCCCCCAGCGTCCCGGGCGCCCCCATGCGCAACCCTCGAACCAGAACCCCTCGAAGCCAAGGAGATAGAACTTTGACCCGGTCAATCCGGGCGCCCCGAGCGTTCCGGGCACCCCGGTCAAAGCGGATCCAGAGGATAGACGCTGACCGAGAGCTCTGCGGATCAAAGGCCACGTGGGGGGCGTCCCCGACATCCCGGGTGCCCCCAGGCCCTATATAAAGGGCCCTCGACCAAGGCTTCGAAGTATCAGTTCTCTCAACGCCCCAAAGATCTTCTACGCTCGTGCCTTGCTCCGGAAACACTCCAACTCGAGCCGACGACGTCCCGCTGCCCCGAAAGAGTCTATCCACTCCGGACGTCGGTAACGAAGATCGAATTTTTTATTATTATTGTTAGTGCACTTATTTGTAATAAATTATTGTAAACTATTTTGCGCGTATATAGAATTGCCCAAAGTAAACGGTCAACGACCATGGGCCTTGGAGTAGGAGTCGACACAGGCTCCGAACCAAGTAAATCGACTGTGTCTTTGTGCTGTGATTGTTTTTATTTTATTTCCGCTGCGTACGTGCTCTTTACTAAAATCCGAACGATTTTCGATATTCACCCCCCCTCTATCGGTTTTCTCGATCCAACAAGTGGTATCAGAGCTGGGAAGCTCAAATTTGGTGCAACCACCAATTTGAGAGTATTTTCGGATTTTACGAAATAATTTTAAATTTTTTTCTATCTTTTTCGTTGATTGAGGTTGGTGCAACACCACTCAATCTCGTTCAATTTTGAATGCTCATTTTTTTCCTATAAGTCAGAATTAATAAAACGATCAATTTCTAAAAATTTGTCATAAACTTTTTTTTATTATTTTAATATTTTTTCTCGAAATTCGTGCAAAGCAAAATTTTTTCCAAACAGTAAATTCTCACCTTTTCATCATTAATCAAAATTGATAAAGTCAACATTTTCAAAAATTTGTCATTAACTTTTATTTTATTTTATTACTATTTTACCTCGAAATTCGTGCAAGCACTTTTATTGAGCTAGTTCTTTTTCTCTCCCGCACTATTAATCCAAGACCAAGTCTTGGTACATTTCTATTTTTTCTTTTTGTGTGCAAGATCTATCATTAATGGACAATCAAGAATGGAACAGTGTTCGTCCGCCTCTATTCTCTGGCGGAAACTTCAGAGCCTGGAAGGGTCTAATGGAATCCCACATAAAGGCCCATCAAGATCTATGGACAATAATCCAAACGGGGTTTACAGTACCTACAGAAGATGGAATGTCGATCGCCTGGGATAAATTGGACGAACCAACTCTGAGGAAGATCGAGACTGATGCAAGGGCAACATCAATCATACAGTGTGGCCTAACCAAGGAGCAACTCGAACTAGTAGGTACATTCAGATGTGCGAGAGAAATTTGGGAAAAATTGATTAACCTTCATCAAGAGATCTCAGATGAAGAAGAGGATCAGGTAAGTCATCTTGCCCTCTCGGTCCAAGCACAGACAGCCGAGTCAGAGTCTGAACCTGAATCCAAAGTCGAAATCGAACCTGAGTCAGAAGACGAATTGGCTGAGACAAAAATGGTAATCGATTTCGAATCTTCTTTTAAATTAGAATTAAATAATCAAACAGATACTATAATAGTCGAGGAAGGTGTAAATTCTATTGCAGGGAAAACTCTAAGAGAACTACAAAAGAAGATTCAACCTGTACCTGAGTCCGACTTAGACTCAGAATCTGACGACGAAGGAAGGGATCCTTGGAAACTGGTCTGGTTGGCTCGTGACCGCTACAAAATACCAAAGAAACAATCAAGCAAAAGAAAGATGGCTAGAATCAAGGGGGAGATTCCCAACCGGGAATCAAAAGGTAAATTTACAGTATTTGAAAATCCATTATTTACCATGAATAATATGAGTGAATCTTATAAGGCTAATGTGTTTGAAATTCATAATATTGCTGTTTTTGATAATCTAGAATATTATTACGATTATGATGTAACTTAGATAATTTTTTTTGCTTTAATTGTATGTTTCTTTTTATTTCATTTTTTTTGAATTAGGATTGATTAGTTTAAGGATAAAACAGTTTAACTGAAATTTGAACAACATAGTATTGGGTGGCGGTGAGATGATAGTACGTTAGGGAAGCCATCTTGGCGGAACTAGCCGAAGCTACCGATCCAAGACCCAAACTAGTTAGACCAGAATTTATCAAAAAGTAATTTTTGAAGATGAAATTTCACTAAAAGGCTTTGTCTAGGAAAGGGTTGATGATCCAATAAGGCTACGGCCAAAGAAGGCCTAGTGCCTCGCCAAGACCTGGAAGCCAATTTTTGAAATTCAAATTCAAGTTACTTCTTGTCAAATTCAAATCTAACACAAATTTCAATTGATCTTAGACTCAACTACTTTTTCCAAAATAAAGTTAAAATTCATTAAAATGGTTTTCAAAGCTGATTCAATTTTTCAAAATTAATCATGACTCTTTAAAGTAAAATCCTTACTTCTATTTAAATTTGTCTCACAAAACCCATAAGGTTAACATGCTTGATCATGTAGAACTGGGTGAGACATCTAGGACCTAAAAGAATAATTCACTATCCTTTTAAATAAATAAAAAGGTTTGCAAAAGTTATTCAAAATTTTTCAAATTAATTCAGTTTACTGTACCCTCCTTTTCATCTCTATTTTTCCTAAAATATTGAATTTCATGTTAAAATAGACCCATTTTAAATAGAATCTTGTTTGGTTTAGTTGTTGATTGGTAAAACATAGTCAACTGAGTCAAGCTTGGGGAACACAGTCAAACCCTAGTCAACATAGTCAAACCTGGTCAATACTGAAGTTCCTTAAAGAACTTAGATAAAAATCAAGACTGTGTCAGATACAGGGGGAGTTTTCTTTTAATACTTTTCAAAAAATTAAATTGTTTTTCAAAAACCTTATACTCTAAATCTTATTATCATGTCGATAAGGTTTTCAAAAATTGATTCAAAAATCTTCGTATACTACTATCTGTTTGAAAATTATCATCATTTCAAAATATTTTTCGAAAACTATTTTCAAAAATGTATCTCCTTGAAAGTTATCATACTCAGAAGGTCATTCAAAATTATTCTTTTGATTTTAATAAACCCTAAAGACACAGAGGAAGGTCCACTTCATGATCTATAAGGACTCCTAGGATGTGTCAAATTTAGGGGGGGTTTTGAGTCAAAAGAAGAATTTCTGAATTTTTTTTAGTAATTATTTGTTTTGAAATTATTAGATAAATTCCTTTGATCTGAACTAAACCCTAAAGACTTAGAGGAAGAATACTTGTGGTCAACAAGCTTCCGAGGACTATATCAAATTTAGGGGGAGGTTAAATTAAATGAATTATTGAACATTTCAAAATAATATGTTTTAATACATTAAGTTTTCAAAATTATTTTGAAAGTACAAGTAATTTGCCTTTAAAAATATGGTTTAGTAAATCATTTTTGAAATACCTTTAGAAGTAATATTTGCTTGAATCTTGAGAATTTTCAGGACACTTAGGAAAATATCCTTGTAGTTAACAAGGGTTCCTAGGATTGTGTCAGACTGGAAAAGAAATCTAGTCAAGCAATGTATTATGTTTCCAAAATAACATTAAATTTTTCTCAAAATATTATGTTTAAAAGTACTCATAATCTTCAAAAAGTACTTCTATTTTTTAAAGTATAATGTTTTGAAAAGTACTAATACTTGTAAAGGCAATAGTGTTCTAAGTGCATGAAGTTTCTAAAAGACTTGCCTACAAATATAAAATAATTTTTAAATGGAGTTTTGTTGATGAAGTTTATAGTTTTTACTATACTTTCAAGAATTATGCTAAGTATTTTTATGTTTTCAAAACTCATAGGCTCTGATACATAATTTTTTTTTAAATCTTCTTTCAAAAAGTTCCTTATTGATATATGGCCAGGAAAGAGAAAATTTTAAATATCGTCTTGTTTTCACTAAGTATTTTTAAGTGCTTTAAAATTGGTCTAAGTATCTTCAAAGTACTTTCAAAACCTCTAAAAGCACTAAGTACATTTATTTTGAATTTTTTTTTAAAGCAAAATCCTTCTTAGTAAACAAAGTTTGTCTGAGCAAAAACCTTTGAAATTTTTGACAAATGTTTCTAAGCAAAAATCTATGTTTTAGCAAAAACTTGTCTATTTAAAGATTTTTCCAAGTAAAAATGGGTTTTAATGCACAAAATATGTTCCAAGGAAATTTCTCTATGAGTGCAAATGTTGAACCTTTTTAAAAAGGAAAACCTGTTTTCAAAATATTAGCTAAGTTACTCTTGAAAACTATGTTTTTAAACTCTCTTACTTAAATACCTTGTTCGCCCATGTATGTTTTTGATATATGTTAAAGGGGGAGGAAAGGTCAAAGTTAAGGGTTATAACACAAGTATTCAGGGATTTAGGGGGAGTATAAATTTTTTTTAATCTACACTTATACTATTCATACTCCTTCATTTCTTAACTGTTATATGTTGATACTTAACTTTGAATTGTGTTGCCATAAATCAAAAAGGGGGAGATTGTTGGTGCAGGAAGCACTATATCGAACCTTGTTTTGATATTGGCAAAGGATTCAAAGTTAAGTTTGTTTGTTTTCTAACAATGTTACTCAAGTGTGCAGGAAAAACCCTAGCAAAGGACTGCTAGGCGCCAGGCGAAGGACAGTCTGGACCGAAGCCCTGGCGAAGGAATGCTAGGCACCGAGCGAAGGGCAGCTCGGCATCCAAGACCTGACAAAGGACCGTCAGGCAAAAGTCCAACCAGAGGAACGGTTGGCATCAGGTAAATTCTCCCGAGAGGAGTAGGTGAGGACGCGTTCCCCGTCGAGGGAATAGTAGGCGTCGGTTCGACCTAGGGCTCCATTTTGGAGACCAAAATCAGAACCAAGACAGCTAAGGCTGTCTAAATAAATATTTTAATTGCTTTATTATGTTTTGGACTAACCCTGGATGCAGGACCGAAGGAACGTGTGTCTGCAGCTCAGAGAGCCTCAAAGGAATGAGGCAATAGCTGACCAGGGCACCCGGAGTGTCCCGGGCGCCCCCAAGGTGAACACCAAACACAACAAATGCAAAGTAGCTTCGACAGTTCATATTCGGGGCGCCCCCGTGCTCCCGGGCGCCCCCGCTGCTCCCGGGCGCCCCCAGCGTCCCGGGCGCCCCATGCACAACCCTCGAACCAGAACCCCTCGAAGCCAAGGAGATAGAACTTTGACCCGGTCAATCCGGGCGCCCCGAGCGCTCCGGGCGCCCCGAGCGCTCCGGGCGCCCCGGTCAAAGCGGATCCAGAGGATAGACACTGACCGAGAGCTCTGCGGATCAAAGGCCACGTGGGGGGCGCCCCCGACATCCCGGGCGCCCCCAGGCCCTATATAAAGGGCCCTCGACCAAGGCTTCGAAGTATCAGTTCTCTCAACGCCCCAAAGATCTTCTACGCTCGTGCCTTGCTCCGGAAACACTCCAACTTGAGCCGACGATGTCCCGCTGCCCCGAAAGAGTCTATCCACTCCGGACGTCGGTAACGAAGATCAAATTTTTTTATTATTATTGTTAGTGCACTTATTTGTAATAAATTATTGTAAACTGTTTTGCGCGTATATAGAATTGCCCAAAGTAAACGGTCAACGACCGTGGGCCTTGGAGTAGGAGTCGACACAGGCTTCGAACCAAGTAAATCGACTGTGTCTTTGTGCTGTGATTGTTTTTATTTTATTTCCACTGCGTACGTGCTCTTTACGAAAATCCGAACGATTTCCGATATTCACCCCCCCTCTATCGGTTTTCTCGATCCAACAGGATCTCGTCCCTTACTTCGAGTTACGCGAGGTACTAAGTAAATTAGTTTACTTTTCGTAAAATTTTAATTTATGATTATGTCTCCACACCTTAAGGTTGCATGCTAGATACGTGGTTAAAAATAATTTGAGAAATTATTTATGCTAATTCTTCCGCTGCACGTAATTAAATTTTAAAATTACGAACCCGTATCCGTGTCAACATGCACCCGGTCCCAACATAAATGATGACATGGTGAATGGTTATGGCCTTAACCCCAATGTGATTGGATGTATGTGTGTGTGTGCATGTTGTAATTCATAATACGGCCTGCGTGTCGTGCCTTGTATCTATTCTTCCTAATTGTAAAATTAGATTTACACTCGAATGTAACTCGAGTTTTCCTACATTGTAATGTACAAAAGAGGAATGGAGTGTCCATTAAAGAATGAAGTTACGAGGATGCCAACCACACATGATGACCGGATGATGCTCTTGGAGAAGAAGTTATCCTTAGATTGACCATCGATCTTCTCATTGGCTTGAGAAGATCGTAGTATACTGGCTATAACCATGTCACATTTTCTTGCCTATATATTGATATATGCTATGTGTGTGTATGTGATGCATGCTTAGATGTTAATCTTAATTAAGTTAACTCAATATGCCTACCAAGGTTCGGTACTCATAAACTACCTCGATCATTTGTTGTTGGGTTTGCCAAAGCAAAACAACGCATTTTATCTTGGTAGAGTGCGAGTGGACAATTGTGATGTCCCGCTATCGAACTTTGGGTGAGACTTAACTAAGTCACCTCAATTGGATTGAAAAACTTAGAGGCATATCCCAAAAGTTGGAAAAATTGGGTAAGAGGAAAATTATGCTAAGTCTTGGGTGATTAACCAAAGCTAACTCAAGATGATGTGTAATGTGAATCTTAACCCTTTTTCAAGAGTTGCCTACGATATAATTGGTAACATGTTACCTACCTAATTGTACCGAGTCTTGGGTGATTAGCCAAAGCTAACTCAGATGAAGTATAATTTGGATCTTGTCCCACATAAATGTAGTCGCTGTTTGGTTTGGAACTAGTAGTGTGAGCAAAGTAAGTTTGCCTACATCCATGACTAGCCCCTATAAAAGCTCTACGATTTAGTGGGAGCATCATTTAATTAAAGGCCTAATTAAATGATCTAGATATGATACTTATTTCTGCATGTTGTGTTTTTGTAGATCACCATGTCATCTAATACATCGAAGACTCTCTCTCTGCGATCTGTCCTTGAGAAGGACAAGCTCAACGAAGCTAATTTCCTGGACTGGTATAGGAACTTGAGGATAGCCCTCAAACAAGAACGTAAACTGTACGTTCTAGAGCAACCCCTTCCAGAAGCACCCGTCGCTACCGCCACCCGTGCTAAAAAAGATGCTTACAAGAAGAATCAGGATGATGCATTAGATGTATCATGCCTAATGCTTGCCACCATGAACTCTGAGCTTCAGAAGCAACACGAGAACATGAATGCACATGATATGGTTGAACATCTAAAACAACTATATCAAGGGCAAGCTAGGCACGAGCGCTTTGAGGTGTCCAAAGCCCTATTTGCATGCAAGATGCAAGAGGGAACTCCTGTAGGAACTCACGTACTCAAGATGATTGGGTATGTGGAGAACCTTGAAAGACTAGGATTTCGACTGGGCCAAGAATTGACAACAGACCTTATCCTGCAATCGTTGCCGGAGGGTTATAATCAATTTGTCATGAACTACAACATGAATGAAATTGATAAGCCTTTACCTGAGATGCTCAGCATGTTGAGAATTGCTGAGCCCAATCTCAAGAAAGCCAAGACCAGTAATGTAGTGATGGTTAACAAGGGCAAAGGTAAATGGAAGCCTAAAGGCAAGGGTAAGACCCAAGCCAAAGGCAAGGCCAATTCTACTACATCCAAGGGCAAAGGCAAAGTGCCTAAGGAAGGGACCTGCTTCCATTATGGTGAGACCGGACATTGGAAGAGGAATTGCAAACTCTACCTGGAGGAAGCAAAGAAGAAAAGACGTGAGACTTCTGCCTCAGGTATTTTTGTTATAGAAGTCAATCTATCTATCTCTCTTCTTGGGTATTAGATACCGGATGTGCTTCTCACATTTGTACTAATGTGCAGGGCCTTCAAAGAGCTAGATCATTGACCAAGGGCGAAGTGGACCTACGAGTAGGCAATGGAGCAAGAGTTGCTGCTATTGCTGTAGGAACATATTCCTTGTCTTTGCCCACTGGGCTTATCCTAGAACTAGAAGAGTGCTTTTATGTACCTGCATTAACCAAGAACATTATTTCAGTATCTTGTTTGGACAAGAAAGGTTTTCCATTTATCGTAAAGGACAAGTGTTGTTCTATAATGTTAAATGATATGTTCTATTGTAATGCACCACTGATAAATGGACTCTATCTTCTAGATCTAGAGAACCCAATCTATAACATAAATACCAAACGGTTCAAACCAAATGATTTGAACCAAGCATATCTCTAGCATTGTCGCTTAGGACATATAAATGAGAGTCGCATATCCCAGCTCCATAAGGATGGATTACTGGACTCATTTGATTTTGAATCATATGAGACATGTGAATCTTGTCTTTTAGGCAAGATGACCAAGACTCCATTTAGTGGACACGGTGAAAGAGCGACAGAGTTGTTAGGACTCATACATACTGATGTATGTGACCCTTTCAATGTCGCAGCTAGAGGAGGCTATCAGTACTTCATCACTTTCACTGATGATATCAGTAGATATGGCTATGTGTATCTTATGAGACACAAGTCAGAATCCTTTGAAAAGTTTAAAGAATTCAAGAGTGAAGTACAAAATCAACTTGGCAAAAGTATTAAGATACTTCGATCAGATCGAGGTGGTGAATACCTTAGCCAAGAGTTTCGTGACCATCTAGCAGAGTGTGGGATCATATCCCAACTCACTCCACCTCGAACACCACAGTGGAATGGTGTGTCCGAGCGGAGAAATCGTACTTTATTAGATATGGTACGATCGATGATGAGTCAGACGGATCTTCCTACTTCCTTCTGGGGTTTCGCTCTAGAGATAGCTCTTTTCACACTTAACCGAGCTCCATCAAAGGTTGTTATAAAGACACCATATACGATATGGACTGGGAAGAGTCCCACGATATCTTTTATGAGGATTTGGGGATGTGAGGCTTACGTTCGACATCAAGTCTCAGATAAACTAGGACCCAAATCTGATAAGTGCTACTTTGTAGGATATCCCAAGGAAACAAAGGGATATTACTTTTACAATCCCACACAAGGCAAAGTGTTTGTCGCTAGAAATGATGTTTATCTAGAAAAGGAGTTTATTTCTAGAAGGACTACTAGGAGTGAAATCCATCTTGAAGAAGTTCAAGATGTAGATAGTACTGAGGCCTTAATGGACATTGAACAGGCACCACAAGATGTTGTGGATCATGAGGTTGTTACACAAGAAGTTATGGAACAACAGGCTATTTAAGTAGACCAACCTCCTCGCAGATCTGATAAGATACGTCGTCAGCTTGAGAGATACTCTTTTCTCTTGTCTGACCATGATGATGTGACGCTCATTGAGTTGAATGAGCCTACATCCTATCAAGAAGCTGTGATGAGCCCAGATTCTGAGAAATGGCTAGAAGCCATGAGGTCCGAAATGGAATCCATGTACACTAACCAAGTATGGACTTTGGTTGATCCACCTGAGGGGATTAAACCCATTGGGTGTAAGTGGGTCTTTAGAAGAAAGATTGACATGGATGGACTCATGCATACCTACAAAGGGCGATTGGTAGCTAAAGGTTTCAAGCAGATTCATGGTATCGACTATGATGAAACCTTTTCCCCAGTTGCGATGCTTAAGTCTATTCGGATCCTGCTTGCTATTGCAGCTTACCATGATTACGAGATCTGGCAGATGGATGTCAAAACCACATTCCTAAATGGGAATCTACTCGAGGATGTGTACATGACACAACCTGAGAGTTTTGTAGATCCAGAGCATGCTAGAAAGGTATGTAAGTTGCAAAGGTCCATTTATGGGCTAAAGCAAACTTCTCAAAGCTGGAATCTTCGATTCGATGATGCAATCAAAGCGTTTGGTTTCATCAAGAATGAAGATGAACCTTGTGTCTACAAGAGGGTTAGTGGGAGCACAGTTATCTTCCTGATCTTGTATGTAGATGACATACTCCTCATTGGGAATGATATCCCTTCAGTACAGTATGTGAAGATGTGGCTTGGGAATTGCTTCTCAATGAAAGACTTAGGTGAAGCAGCCTATATCCTAGGCATTAAGATCTATAGAGATAGATCTAAAAGATTGCTTGGCTTGAGTCAGAGTACATATATTGATAAGGTGCTTAATCGTTTTGCCATGCAGAATTTCAAGAAGGGATTTCTGCCGATGTCACATGGTGTGAGTCTTTCAAAGACTCAATGTCCCTCTTCTACGGAGGAGAGAAACCGTATGGATCAGATCCCTTATGCATCCGCTATAAGGTCTATCATGTACGCCATGCTTTGTACTCGTCCAGATGTCTCGTATGCTTTGAGCATGACGAGCAGGTACCAGTCAGATCCAGGTGAAAGTCACTGGACTGCTGTCAAGAATATTCTTAAGTACTTAAGAAGAACGAAAGAATATTTCTTGATATTTGGAGGCGATGAGGAGCTAGCTGTAAAGGGTTACAGTGACGCAAGCTTCCAAACAGACAGGGATGACTATAGATCGCAGTCAGGGTATGTATTTTGCCTGAATGGTGGCGCTGTGAGCTGGAAGAGTTCGAAGTAGGACACAGTCACAGATTCTACAACAGAGGCTGAGTATATTGCCGCGTCAGAGGCGGCAAAAGAGGCTGTTTGGATCCGGAAGTTCATTACAGAGCTTGGTGTGGTTCCTACCATAGCAGACCCGATAGACCTCTATTGTGACAACAATGGGGCTATTGCGCAGGCTAAGGAACCTCGCTCTCATCAGCAGACCAAATACATACTATGGCGCTTCCATCTCATTCGAGAGATCATCGATAGAGGAGATATGAAGATATGCAGAGTACACACTGATTCTAACATCGCAGATCCTTTAACCAAGGCTTTGGCATAAAAGAAGCATGATGGTCATACCAGGTCACTGAGTATTAGATATTGCAGTGAATGACACTAGTGCTAGTGGGAGATTGTTAGTAGGAGCCCTAGAGCCAATTATGTGATGATTGACTGAGGACATTTTTGTATCATATTCTATCATTAATAAAGGCATGTTTGGTTATTATACTTACTTTGTATTTGTGCCAAATATCTAAGTATAATAATGTCCTTGGGTAGTAGGTTCTTATCTACATTATATCGATTGGTTGAATCGATAGTGAGATAATGTAGAGAACACTACTCTAAATCATTCCTAGTCAAGTATTAATATTCAAGGACAATATTAATACATGGAGACTAGCATGTAGGTCAACTGATGACTTAAGCTCACAAGTTATGGATATGTGATATCAAGTTGACACATGGGTATACATTGGAGAATGTGTACTGAATTACCCGCCATGAGAAAGTTTCATAGATTGTCATATGAGTGTCATAAACTTTCTCATGTGACTATTGGTATGAATAGTCCTTAGACCTGAATTCACTACGGTTCCCTATGTTGATGCAGTTTGACCCTGATTGTTGTTTTGGTGTTGACACCGATTTGAGTTTAGGTGGATGATTATTGATTATGATTAAGTCCTGATCGGTGATCAGGCATAGTATGGAAAATCCTAGTCTGGAGGGCTAGGTGTTGGAAAATCCTAACCTGGAGGGTTAGGTGTGAAAAATCCTTGCTTGGAGGGCTAGGTATTGGAAAAGTCTTAATTCGGAAGGGTTGGGTGAAAAGTTCTAGCTTGGAGGGCTAGGTGAAAAGTCCTAACTTGGAGGGTTAGGTGCAAATTCCCATCCTGGAGAATTAGTTGAAAAAGTCCTGGCTTGGAGGGTCAGGTGCCTAGCTTGGAGGGCTAGGTTGGATGATGTTCTAACTCGGAAGGGTTGGGTGAAAAGTCCTAGCTTGGAGGGCTAGGTGAAAAGTCCTAACTTGGAGGGTTAGGTGCAAATTCCCAACTTGGAGGGTTAGATGGAAAAATCCTTAGCTTGGAGGGCTATGGTGGATGAATTCCTAGCTTGGAGGGCTAGGTTTGAGTCCCTGGATCAGTCTGGTGACCGATCAGGGACATTGGCACGCTGCTCCTTCGTGGATCGGTCTGGTGACCGATCCAGCGATGTTTGATCGGACTGGAGACCGATCAGAGAGCGCATAGTGAGGTTGGGAATCTACTGTGTGGCTCCTGATCGGACCGGTGACCGATCAGGGAGAAGGCTGCTTCCTCACTGCCTTGCTCCTGATTGGTCTGGTGACCAATCAGGGAGCGGACGGTGAGTGAGTTCCCTTGCTGATCAAAGTCTTGGATTAGTCCGGTGACCGATCAGGGACTTTGGATCTGATTAAAAAATCACTGTTCATCTGTCCTGATCGGTCTGGGTGACCGATCAGGCTTCACTCTGATCGGTCGGGTGACCGATCAGGAGTGTATAGCCGCGAGAGCTGGGAATCCCAGCGAAGCAGTGGATCGGTCTGGTGACCGACCCACATGCCCTGGATTGGTCCGGTGACCGATCACTTTAATTCAAATTGCGCTGTCAGACGCTCTGATCGCGTCTGACCATATCCGATTTGCTGCCACTTACATCTGATATTTGATTTACTGTGTGATACGCTTCTCTAACACTCTGATTAAGCTACAGGTGACAGGGGAGGATTCAAACACTCAAGGAGAGGTCAATGGAGGCTTTCCTTGGAGCAGGTTTGTCCGATTCTCCATTTCAGGTTGCAACGGCTGAGCTGCAAACTGGAGCCGAGACTGTGGCTTGGCTGAGGGGATCTCAGGAAGACCAGAGAGGGCTCAGTGGTAGCTGGCGTTGGCAGTGTGGTAGCTGGAGGCTACGGAGGATGTTGTCACCTGATGCTGTGTGGAGAATCAAAAGCGTGGAAGCAAGCTTCGTGGAAGCAGTGTTTGTGAAAACAGCCTTCTTGCTGTGCCTTGAGTTCTCCATTCCAAGCTTGCTGCGTTCTTGAAGTTTCATCACTTTTGAGCAAGCTACTGATTTCGAGAGGCTATCATCCATTACTTGAGCGCTTGAAGGAGAGAACAAGGAGCTTGGAGTCCGACAGTGGGAAGACGCGAAGAAGGGTTCTTGCGTGAGATCGCCACTGGGTGGAGCTTAGGGAAGCTTGCTGTGTTCTTGTCCTTGCTAAGTGTTTGAGTAAGATCTTTCTAGTTGTTTCTTTGTGCTTAAACTTCATCTGTGATTGAAACACTGTGGAGAGGTTTCTCCACCGAGAAGGAGGTTGCTTCCTATCCGGTGATAACCGGGGCTTGATCTGCCGACGATCAAGGGATCGCCCACCTTAAGGGCACGCCAAGGAGTAGGGGCAAGTTATCTCCGAACCTTGTAAACCCTCCTTGTTAGCGATCTTGCTAATTGTGGTTGTTTGTTTTCGGTTTCTATTTTGGTTTTCTGCACTGCTCTATTGCTGTATTTCTTCCGCTGTGCTACTGATAAGTTTGAGTGCAGAAATCATGATAAGTGCCAAAAAAAAAAAGAAATTGGCTATATTCACCCCCCCTCTCTAGCCATCCATTTCCAACACCCTACATAAGGAGTTATGTACTTTGGTATCATCAAACATCACCAGTAACAGGGTGGACTATAAAGGTGATCACTAGGTATGTAATGAATTATGCGGAGGGATGTGAGTGATGTAGATGGGATCTATCCCTCCCATATGACGGGAGTGATATCTGTGGGTCCCTTGATCGAGTAGGACTACTAAAACGCATGACCATGCTCAAATGAGTCAATATGAGATATTGAGCTCATTTGTTTGAGTGAGTTTACTCGAGGATCAAGAAACATAGGATTGATCGAGGATGACACGGTCTATGCCTCATTGGTCAATCTAGATATCAAGGATAGAAGGACAAGGTCATACATTGCCATAGTCACAGAGGTTAAGTCGGATCTCGACTTTCTTGTTACTTGGGTAGCATTGATGCATTGCTAGATGCCGCTTATTGCTTTTGTGTCTAAATTGGTTTAGACACATTGCCAACGTTACGAGAGCCTATTGGGTCACACACTAAGGACACGATGCTTCGGAGATTAATTGATCTTGATTTGGCTAAGATTTAATTGGAATTGGATTAATTGAGTTAGACTCAAGTGAATCTAATTGGATTATGGATTGAGATCTAATTTGAGTTAAACTCATTTAGATTAGACTCAACCACATTTGAATGAAATATTAATTCATTAAAATGTTTAATGAATTAATAAGAGAGGAAGATGGAGAGTTTCTCACCATTAGAGTGTTACATGAAAAGTTAGAGAGTTACATTAAAATGTTTAATGAAGGGAAGTTTAAAAGGCAAAAACTCCTCATGAGATGAGTATAAAAGAGTTTTTCCCTTGTCATTTGGATGACAACTTGTCATTTTCTTTCCCCTCTTCCTTCTCTTCTCCATCTTGGCTGAAACTCACATCTTGGGTTCTTGGTGTTTTGTGAACTACCTCAAGTTGCTAACACAACTAAGGTAGTTCTTCTCCGAAGTAGAGATATCGTGTTCGTGTGGATATGAATAGAGGCACGGGCACTTGAACGTGTAAGAGATCCGGCGGCGCTTGGACGAGCGGGATAAACGTAAGGGCACGCTCCAAAGGTATAAACAGTAGATAAATCTATTAGATAGATATACTTTGTACGAGTTTTCTTTCGCATGGATCGCTCGTGGGATCTTGTTTCCGCTGCGTTTTGTGTTTATGTCACCGGAAGATCCCAACAGGATGGTGTGAGGAGACAAGCCGTAAGCTTGTATGCATCCGAGGGACCGTGGACAAAGCAGGAACAATTAGCCGAGGGAAGGGAACTTCGAGGCATACGTGAAGGATGACATGGGAGATGAGCCGTGGGCTTGCATGCATCCGAGGGGCTAGAGCCAAAATTGAAGAGAGCAGGAAGGCAACAGGTCGAGGCTGCTGGAGCAGGGACGATGAGCCGAGGGAAGCAGACTTCAAGGCATACGCGAAGGATGGCAAGGGGGGGTGAGCCGCGGGCTTGTATGCATCCGAGGGACGAGAGCTAAAGTCGAAGAGGGCTTGAAGGCAACATATCAAGGCTGCTGGATGAAGAGTCAGCTAAGTCGTGAGGATTCGAGTGCTGAGAGAACTGCACTCGGGAAGGGAAATCCTAGGGTTCGAGTGCTGAGAGAATTGTACTCGGGAAGGGAAACCTTAGGTGGCAGTCGACTGATGCTTGATAAGTCGACTGAGGTAGAGCACAGAAAGATCAGTCGACTGATGCAGTCGACTGGTGTCGACCAGAATGCGAATCGTCAGACTGTGACATTCGAATTCGCGAGGACCAATCGACTGCCCCAGGGCCAGTCGACTGATAACGGTCAGAACAGTATCGAGCTCTATTTAAGAGGGCTTGTTTTTGGCTGTTCTTCCTTGGCAAAACAAGCTTGGGTAAAGTCTGTTAGTAGCCTAAACGTGCTTAGTGATTGTCAAAGGATTGTGGAGAGGTTTCTCCACCCACAAGGAGCGACAAGAGCTAGCCGGAGGTGTTCCGGGGAGTCACCGAAGGATTGAGATCGTCTACCTTATGGACAGTCATGGAGTAGGAGTACCATCTCCGAACCACGTAAAGGTTGTGTTAGCATTGTTTTGTTTGTTTTTGTTCGTTTTCCGCTTGCGCTTGCTAACCCTTATAGGAAGAAAATCGAAAAGTAGCTATTCACCCCCTCTAGCTAAACGACAATGTCCCAACAAGTGATATCAGAGCGAGGTTCGCTCATCTATGGACTAACCGCCGAGAGAGCAAAAAGCTAGAGGAAATGGCGATCGAAGAAAGATTAGGGGATGATATCAATGTTCCACCTCCCTACGATCGTGAGAGTTTCAAGTATTGGAAGATGTGGACAAAGACATGGTTCGGTATGGATTGAAACTTCATGATCATGCTAGAAGAGCCATTTGAAGTCCCGAGAGATAAACCTGGGAAGAAGCTCCACCTAAGATATTGGACCAAGGAGCAACAAACACAATCAAAGGCAAATGAGAAGGTAATTTCAATATTACTTAGTGTTTTGCCTAATAATGTGATTAATAGTGTAGGTGAGTACAAGTGTGCTCATGAGATGTGGAGCAAAGTAATTGCTCTACATGAAAACCCTACACAAGCTCAATTAGTAGAGGAGTCGAAAGCAATGAGCTTAATGATCCAAGAAGAGGAGAAGGGTCAATCGGTTGAGGAAAGAAGCTAAACATCCGAAGAGGAGGAGAAAGGAGAAAAATATTCATCCATCTCCTCAAGTGAAGTGGCACAAGAAGTTGAAGAACCATCCACTTCATCAAAGAGGGAAGAAGTGGTCTCCACTTCAAGGATTGAGGGGAGGAGAGACCATCTTTGATATTGGAGCAAGAAGAAGCATCCACCTCCACCAAAGAAAAGTCAAAAGACCACATTATTTGCTTTGGGTGCAACAAGAAGGGACACTACAAGGACAAGTGTTCATTAGGTAAAAAGGAGGTAAACCCTAAACTCAAGTCAATTCATTTAAAATCTAACATGGGTTGTAGGGAAAAGAAGGAGAAGAAGCATATTAGGTGTTACACGTGTGGTGAGCTAGGACACTACCACACCAAATGCTCAAAGAAAAGAGAATTCAAGAAATTGGAGCATTTGAAGAAGTGGGAGAAGGAAATGAAGAAAAGCTCACATCAAGGGGGAGCTACAAGGGTAAGGTATTAGGGCAATCGACCCAAGGATGATCTGGAGGATCATGGGTTTTGATGTGTGTGTCAATATGGTTAAGTTAGGGTTTTATTGTGTTCTAATATGTGTATGTGACTGTGCAGGTTTGTAGGTACACATAGACTTGGTTGGATGCCTTTAGGTGAAGGGTGGCATGGAGACAAGCCATGAGCTTGTGTGCATATCCGAGGGACCAAGGATAGAGCAGGGACGATGAGCCGAGGGAAGTGGACTTCGAGGCGTACGTGAAGGATAGCATGGAGGCAAGTTGTGGGCTTGTGTGCGTATCCGAGGGACGAGGGCCAAAGTCGAAGAGGGCTTGAAGGCGACGAATCGAGGCTGCTGAAGCAGAGATGATGAGCCAAGGGACGCAAACTTCGAGGCATGCATGAAGGATGGCATGGAGGCAGGCCGAGGGCTTGCGTACACATCTGAGGGACGGGAGCCAAAGATGAAGAGGGCATGAAGACAACAGATCGAGACTGCTGATTGAAGAGTCAACCAGGTTGTAAGGGACCGAGTGTGAGTGTTTGTACTCGGGAACTAAGTCGGGAGGGTTCGAGTGCGGAGAGAAATGTACTCAGGAAGGATAACCCTAGGCTTATGGAAGGACCAGTCGACTGGTGATGGCTGTAGATTCAAACGTTGGGCGCAATGTTCGAATCTGGGTGGGACGAGTCTACTGCCCCAGGGGCAGTCGACTGGCAGCAACCATTTTAGAACTCGAGCTCTATTTAAGGGAGCTCGTTTAAGGCTTGTCTTTTTTAGCGAAACTTGCTTGGAGAAAGCTTGTTAGTAGCCTGTATTGCTCAGGTAGTGTCCAGGAGTTGTGGTGAGGTTTCTCCACCCACAAAGAGGTACGAGATCTAGTCGGAGGTGCTATGGGGAATTATCCACTGATGGATTAGGGATCGCCCACCTTACGGGCATCCGTGGAGTAGAAGTTCTATCTCCAAACCACGTAAATAGGTGTGTTCTTTCTTCGTTAGGTTTTGTTTTTGTTTTATATATTCTGCTTGCGCGCTAACGATTGTAGGAAGAAAATCGAAAGACGCTATTCACCCCCTCTAGCTTGACGGTCACGATCTATCAAGTAGTATCAGAGTGAAGGCCCGCTCTTATTGGAATAACCGCCAAAAGAGCACAAGCTAGAGGAAATGATGATTGAAGATAAGTTGGGGGATGATATCAACACTTTACCTTCCTATGATTATGAAGATTTTGGCTATTGGAGGACAAGGATGGAGACTTTGTAGGAATGGATTGGGAGTGTATGATGGTAATAAAAGAGCCCTTCGAAATTCCAAGAGACAAGCATGGGAAAAGACTTTGACCTAGATATTGGACTAAAGAGTAACAAGCCCAATCTAAGGAAAATGAGATGGTAATTGGTATATTAGTTAATATTTTGCCTAATAATGTGTTGAGTGGTGTAGGTGGGTATAAAAATGCATATGAATTGTGGAACAAGTTGGAAGAATATCATGAGAACCCTACACAAGCTCAAATAGTGGAAGAGTCCAACGAAATAAGTTCAATGGTCCAAGAAGACCCAGAGGAAAAAGAATTGTCAACCTCATGAGTTGAAGTGACACTATCAAGTGAGAGATCATCCACTTCATCGAGAGAAGAAGAAGAGATATCAACTTCAAGAATTGAGGGGGAGGAGAGACCTACTTCAATCCCGGAGCAAGAAGAAGCTCCAACCTCCACCAAAGCAAAGTCAAATGACCACATTATATGCTTTGGATGCAACAAGAAGGGGCACTACAAGGACAAGTGCCCACTAGGTAAGAAGGAGGTAAACCCTAAACCCGAGTTCATCCATTTAAAATCTAATGTGGGTTGTAGGTAAAAGAAAGACAAGAAGCACATTAGGTGCTACACTTGTGGGGAGCTAGGACATTACCATACCCAATGTCCAAGAAAAGGAGAGCTCAAGAAAATGGAGCATTTAAGAAGATGAGAAAAAGAGGAAAAGAAGAAAACCTCACATCAAGGGGGAGCTACAAGGGTAAGGGTGGTAATCCCTAACTTTACTTATGCTTCAAATGTTTTTATAAGTGCTAGAAATATAAATGATTGCTTGCCTATGCATACTTTTGGCTTCAAGTATCATGATAAAAATAGAAATACTATTGCATGCTAAAATACTAAAGAATCCATGGGTCATGATAAATTTAGGGGTTTTAGACCTAAGGACCAAGGCATTAACCCTAAGAAAGGGAGACACATGCCTAGAAAAATGGGTAGATCTAGGAATGATAAAAAGGGTCATGGTGATATTAAGGTTAGGAATCTAGAGAAGGAAAATCAAGCTTTGAGGGCAAAGCTCGATAAGTTAGAAAAGAACCTAGATAGACTCATTAGGGGATCCAAGGGACTGAGTGTGATATCAAATGATCAACACCTTAGAAATGGTAGGCCGGGAATAGGATACAAAGCTAGGGGGTCTAATGTTAGTAAAAAGACTAGTGAAAAATCATATGGCAAGGTGTCATATGACTATAGCAATGAAAAGGTCAAAAATGACAAGGAAAAGTCATTTAAAAGGGAAAAGAAGAAGTCCACCAAGGACAAGGTGTGGAAAGTTAAGAGAGTGAGAGTTGAAGGTCAAGAAGCATCGGAGGTACACCGGTGTGGTCTTGCCTTTGTAGATGAGTCACCTAAGGAGGTGACTAGGGCTAAGAGCTCAAGGGAGAGCTCTAAAGGTCAAAATGAGATCTATGGTCAATGGATCTCAGGAGGATTTCTTCAAGGAGATTAGATGGATTTAGGGATGTGCCAAAGGATTTCATTTGAGTCTTAATCCTAGGGAATTGACACACTAAAAGGAGATTTATGAAGGAAAAGATGAAAATAGGATCATATTGGATAGAAATTGATGTTTAATGTGTAAACACCATATAACTCAGTGCTAGGGATGTATTATGATTAAGTATGGGAAGATAGACCAAGGAAAGGCCAAAATTAGAACTTTTGGATAGGTTTTAATGATACAATTTAGGTAGTTTTGAATTTCATGCCAATCTTGGGATCTGGAATAGATTTACTTGAAAACATATTTTTTCCAAGTAAGCATAAGATCTACAAATCTCGCCACGAAATTTTAAATTTTTTAAAGATTTGTGGAATTAGTTATGCATTTCTGAAATTAGGACTGAAAACTTGAAATCAGTGTACCAGTCGACTGGTTTAGTACCAGTCGACTGGTCTAGTGCAAATCGGTAAATAGGATTTCAAAATTACCAGTCGACTGCCCTTGGGGCAGTTGGCTGATCTTACTGATTAGTTTCGCAGTCGACTGCCCAGGGGCAGTCGACTGATATGCGTGATTTTAAATAAGAAAGGGCCGCGCGGGGGTGGCCGAACCTAGGGTTTTGGGCGCCACCCCCTGCGAGATCTCTTCTTTCTCGACCTCCTCTCTTGATCTAAGGTGTTCTCAAGCCCTAAAAACCACTTCTCTAGCCTCCTCCCACCTTAGATTCGAATCTAGGGTTAGTGAAACTTCTCCTTTCAAGTTGATCTTCATCAAGTCTCATTATGAAGCGAGTGGGAAAACGGTAATACCTTGCATAGTTTGATTTTTCCCATTTAAATCATGGTTTGGAACTAATTCGGCCTATTTTGCTTGGTTTTCCTTGTTTTTCACTTGTTATGGGATGTTGGGGGTACATGCATTGGTATGTCACATGTTTAGGGTTGCGCATAAGAGGTAAAAGGGTGAGGGGTCATCTCACCAAGGTCACGAAGAAATGGAGGGACCTTGTTTTCGTTCCGAGGAGTGTCAGAAAGTGTTTAACAGTGTTGCTTTCATTTTAATGAATTGTCGCTACCTCAACCGAGCATATTTTGAGGATATCGATCACCCCCCACATCATTGAGATCATTGTATATTTTGGGTTACAAAAACTGGTCTATTGTCAGCATTTCATCAATTTTGACTTATGTAAGGAATTCTATGCAAACCTTACATCTACTGATGTCCAAAACGATGTATGTGAGTCAATGGTACAAGGGATTACCATTCCATTCACACCTAACCTGATGTGTTACGGTCGTTTTTAGGATGTATAGCTTCAACTAGCCAGTTTACTTGTTTCCCCACAGTTGCTGAGCCTTTATCTTTACCGGGAGCCACTATAGATCAGATCTACCGGCATTATTTTAACCGACCTCGATGTACTTGATGTAGGACCGGTGCCGTCAATAGAGGGGGGGGTGAATATCGATCGTAAAATCTTCGCGGAAATTTGTAATCTTTCTATCGTTCTAAAATCAGAGTTAGTAGCACAGCGAAAAAGTAAAACAGAAAAATAAAAGAAATAACAACACAGCAGACACGCGGGATTTATTTACTTGGTTCCCGACCCCCCTAGGTCAGTACGTCCAAGGCCTATGTACTCGGCGTGAGTCCACTATTGGTCTCCTTTCCAGAATTTCCGGAGGCGGAGAAAACCCGTCCTACAGTTGATAATTACAAGCACAAATATAGAAAATTAAATGTGGAATAATAAAAAGCAAACCGAACAGAACAAGGTTTGAAGCTCGGCCGATCTGGATCTCTGAAGTGCCGCGCACTTCCTCCTGGAGCCTCCCGGTCGTACAACCTCGTCTTTAGCGCTTTGTCATCGGTCAGAATGCTCAGAATCATTCTTGGAAGTTGTGTTTGAAGCTGAGGGGTCGAAGCCCCTTTTATAGGCTTCATTCGGGCGCCTGTGACGATGGGGGCGCCCCTATAGACTTGGTCAAACTTTATCCCCGCGCCGAACTCGTCGCAGCTGATAAAATCTCTGACCAGGGCGCCCTGGACCTCCCGGGCGCCTGAATGAAAGCTTATCTCTGTTTCAAACTCGAAACAGGAAATACAGCTTTCAACTTGGGCGCCTGTATCATCCCGGGCGCCTGAATGAAAGCCTATTTTGTATTCTTCACGAAACTGTGTTTTTGCTCTTTGGGCCAGGCGCCCCTATTGATGGGGGCGCCTGGAAGCTGTTGGGCGCCCCTATTAATGGGGGCGCCTGGCCTCTTAGTTTCCAGCCTCCTTCTGTGTGATTTCCTTGCTTTGTCTTCCATTCTTGGTACCTGCAAGATACACAAATACAAAGCAAATATACACACAATATTAGCCTTAAGGACTTGGTTCTAACTTCGGATTTCCACGAAACCCTAGGTCAAACCGACGCAAGTTCTCACCCCCGAGAACCCGCATATCACCTACTCCTTTCAGGAGCCGGTTGCCACCCAGTCCTTCGGGTGGACTTAGCCTCCGACACTCTCGGATCTCGAGACGTCCGAACCCCGACCCGTCTCTACTTCTGTCCTTAGTCATCGCTCAGCTAAGTTGCTCAGTCCCTCGGACCAAGACTTCGTGCCCAAACCCTAAGTCCAGGACTTCGGTGCCCAACCCTCGGCCAGGTCTTCTTGCCCAGTCCTCGACCAAGACTTCGGTGCCCATCCCTCAGGCAGGACTTCTTGCCTAGTCCTCGACCAAGACTTCGTGCCCACCTTCCGAGCAGGTCTTCGGTGCCCAGCCCTTTGCCAAGACTTAGTGCCCAATCCATGATCAGGACTTAGTGCCCAATTCTTCGAACCAGGACTTATTGCCTAGATTTACTAGGACTTTGGTCCATTTTGTTACTCCTCTCTTAACTCTCCTTCTCTTGTTTAATGTATCACTAACTTAAGTATATTGTCAAACATTAAAACACTTAGAGGAGAACATCACTGATGCAACTTGCACCAGCACTTGAGACCGTATTTTTGTAGCCGAAGACATGGGCCCGGTTAATAATGTCTTGTATAAGGTTGTTCTAGATTGCATCTTGCCCATTGTCACCAAAGGGAGGTCGAAGATTTGACTTCCCCACTTGGTGATGATGTATGCTCTGGAGAGGAGATTAGATATAGACATAGCCTGCCAGGTATTTGCATCCATTTGTTATTTTTCCCGTGATGTCAATAGGAAGATGTACATGTTATTCGGTCATATTTTGACTGAATTCTTTAAATCTAGAGGGGTCAGAGTCACCAAGGGTCAAATTCATGAGTTATCTAAGGACTATGACCAGATAGGATTGAAGGATCGTTTATGGCGTGCTAGAGGGGGGGAGGTGAATAGCACTTTTTCGGATCTCGGATCTCTACAAAGTTGTTAGCACAGCGGAAACAATAATATGCAAAGTAAATAAGAAATAAAACACTGCTAACACCTCGATTTACTTGGTATCCACCCCGGTCGGATGACTAATCCAAGAATCCGTCGGTGGATCAACCCCTGGATAACCTCCGGCTAGATCTGTCGCTCCTTGTGGGTGGAGAAACCTCGCCACAACACCTTGAACGCTCTCTGATCGCTTAACCAAGCAAGTTTCGTCAAGAGAGATGGTAGGAAACGAGCCCCTTCAAATAGGGCTCGAATATGAAACAACCGCTTACCAGTCGACTGCCCCTGGGGCAGTCGACTGGTCCCACTCAGATTTGACCGTTACAGTACAACGTTTAAATCTTACCAGCCTGTTCCAGCGTACACCAGTCGACTGCCTCTGGGGCAGTCGACTGGTACACACCTAAACCTAGGGTTTTACTCCCGAGTACAAGTCTCTCCACACTCAAACCCTCCCAGCTTAGTCCCTGAGTACAAACACTCGTACTCAGCCCTTCACAACCCAGTTGACTCTTCACCAGCAGCCTTGACTGTTGCCTTCACGCCCTCATCATCATCGGCCCTCGTCCCTCGGATGCGCACGCAAGCCTCCAGCTTGCCTCCATGCCACCCTTCACGTACGCCTCGAAGTCCGCATTCCTCGGCTCATCATCTCTGCTATCAATGGTCCCTCGGATGCGCACGTAAGCCTCCAGCTTACCTCCATTCCATCCTTCACCTGAAGACATCAACCAAGTCCATGTGTACCTGTACACCTGCACACTCATGTACACATATGAGAACAATACAAATCCTAACTTAAGCATATTGCCCACACATCAAAATATCATGATCCTCCAGATCATCTCAGGGCCGATTGCCCCAACAATCTCCCCCTTTTTGATGCGTGACAATATGTTAAGTTAGGTAAACATATAGCAATAACAATAGCAAGAGCAATTGAAATTCAAGCATAACACACAAGAGGCTACCTCCCCCTTAACCTATGCTTTCTCCCAAATTTCAATTCTTATTGCTAATCCCAAGTTAAGTTCTCCAACTCAACTCTCAAGTCACAACCAAACCTAAGTTAAGTTTCAACCCAAACCTAACTTAACACTCAAGTTCTCCCCCTTTGACACCATCAAAAGATCGCCCCAAGTAACCCCACCCTAGGTGCCAAATAGAACCTAACCAGATTTCTGAAAAAAACTTTCAGAAATCACAAAAAAACATTCTGCCCACACGACCAGTCGACTGCCCCCAGGGCAGTCGACTGATACGCCAGATTTTAGAATTTCAGCCGAAATTCAGAAATGAATAAAAAATTCCAAAATATCTGGAAAAATGTGAAACTTTACAAGCACAGTTGTTAAGGTATTCCCTACCCTAGAAAAATTGGTTCATGAAAAACATCAACCGTGCTTGACTTTTGGTACAAACTCTAAAGTGCTCAAATTATGTAAACTTTGTATCAAGGTTGACCTCTACTCATGATATCCCATACTTTTCACTTTCTATCAACTCCCATTGACATTTAAAATGATTCCTAACTCCCCCTTTTCCATATAAATGTATCCATAATGTCAACATCTCTTCCCTATTTTCTCTTGAGTCTAAATGATGATCCTTTTTATACATAATACCTTTATGTGATTTTCAATCAAACCATGTTAGATGATATAGAATATAGAATTTTAGATCACATCATGAACACACATATATACATAAAAGAGACCAAAATATTTTAGCAATATACTAGCACTTAAGATCCAACACATTATCAAAATAAATCATAAACTTAATAATATAGCATAAGACCAGTGCATAATACATATAGTCATAATTCAACGAGTAAACATCACAATAACACCTAGGGCCAACAGGCCGGAAGTCATCCAAATCAGTACATCAGAAAATAAAGCGTTTGAGAGGTATATAAAATATCAAGCCAAAACACTCTCAACACTAAAACCCAACAACTACATCATCTGATCAGAAGTACATGTGGGCGTCACCGTCTGGAGGAGGAGGAGGAGCCGGAGGACCCTGATATGCTAAATCCCATCGCTGCATCATCGCATACATGTCCTCCTTCCTGGTCATGAATCCCTGACAGAAGTCTGTGACGCCCTGCACCTCCCTCTGAGTCACCGCCTGGCCCTGCTGGAGGCTTCGAACATCCCCTGGATAATATGAACATCCTCACGGAGCCCATGAACATCCTTATGGTACTGAGTAAACTCTGCGCGGGTGACCAGCTCGGTAGGCTCCTCATCTGCAGCAGCGGCCTCTGGTCGCTCCCTCCAAACAAATGCTCCCTGTCTACTCTCAATCCCTGCCAAGGACAATTGGTGGGTGCCAATCTGATCATAGTCCTTGGATAGGTGCCTGACCTGACCACTAGTAACACGAATGCCAAATCGTAGCTGGAAGAACTCAGTCAGCATATGGCAGAAGGGCATATAAATTTTCCCATTCACACTCTGCGAAAAATGACAGATCGAGGCAAATGCATGCAAGGACACATCTATATCTAATCGCCTCTCAAGAGCATACATCATCACTAAGTGAGGCAACCGAATCCTCGCTCTCCCCTTGACAATGGGTAGGATGCACTCTACCACAATCTTATACAGAACATGGCTGGATGGACTCATGGGCTTTGCATCAAATGTATGCTCAGATTCATGCCTATGCCGTCTAAAGTAGTGAAGATGAATCTGATCAACGGTGATGTTTTGAAACTCAAGTGGCTCAATGACATTGGGAAAATAGGTGTTGACATTGTTGGACGTCCGACACTCTAAGAAACTAGCTAAAATAATGGGTGTGAAAGGAATGGTGACTCCGGCTACTCTTGATTCATAAATATTATTGTCTGAATCAATACAAGTTAAATTCGCATAGAACTCCATGCATAGATCAATGTTAATATCATGTTGGCAATAAACCAACTGTTCTATGCCGAAGTGAGTCACTGTAACGACCCGGAAAATTCTCTTAATATTTTCTTAAAATGTTGAGCATGTCTAGATAATTTTCCGAGGGGCCCAGAAATAATTATGTAAAATTGGGCCTAGAAATCCATGTTTTCTCATTTAAATTGAGAAAACTAAGCACAAATGAGCTTTAAATGGGCTCCAAAAATAGGTATAAATTAGGTAAAATTAATATAAATATAAAAAAATTTTATTTAGGAATATTGGCATAATTATGGGTGATTTTAGGGGGATTTTCGGAATTTAGGGAATAAGAATAATAAAATAAATGAAATAAAAATAAAATAAAAATAAAGGTGCATGAGCCAAGGATTGAACCTTGGACCTCTTGTACAACCATGTAAGCCTTAACCAACTCACCTAGCAAGAGATTCTTATGAGGAAATAAAGTGGATGGTGGTTAAGGAGTAGAAGAAGATGAAGAGTCATGGAGAGACTCTTCATTTACCTTCTTAATGGGCTATTAAAGGGGGGTTTTGGAGTTACTTCTTCTCCTCATTCCTTGAATTTTCGAAACTCATTCTTCCCCTCATCCTTGCCGAGCACCAAAGGGAAGAGTGCCTTGGAGAAAACTCCACAAGGGGTCTCATCTCTCAAGATTTAAAGTTCCTACAAGTGACAAGGACTAGTTGTGGTCAAGAGATACCAAGTCCTCTTCCTTCTCCTCTTTCAAGGTTCGAAAAATCAAGAAAACTAAGGTAAGACTCCTTCACCTGTGGTATAATAGTTACCTATGATTTCCATGATTTTTGGCATGATATATGGGTTAGTTTTCGGATTTAATGTTGAAGGGAAACAAAATCAAGGTTCCCATGTTCAAAGGTTCCGGCCAGCATGTTTTAAAGGTCTAAAAATATGTTAAAAATCATGATAATGTTATTTAGTGTTCCCTTATGATTTTTAGAAGTTAAGTATAATTTTTGGGAATTTTTGGAGTACCCTAGGGCACCCTAGGGTCTCGGCCAACATGAAAGAAGCAAAACCCAGAACCCTAAGTTCAAGGGTTTCGTCCACCATGTTTTTAAATGTCTATAAATATGTTAAAAATTATGATAATGTTATTTGATGTTCCCTTATGATGTTTATAAGTTAATTATAATTTTTGGGAATTTTTAGAGTACCCTAGGACACTCTAGGGTTTCGGCCAACATGAAAGGGGCAAAACCAAGGTCCCTATGTTTATGGGTTTCGGCCACCATGATTTAAATGTCTATAAATACGCTAAAATTCATGATAATTCTATTTAATATTCCCTTATGATGTTTAGAAATTAATTGTAATTTTTGGGAATTTTTGGAGTGCCCTAGGACACCCTAGGTATTCGGCCAACATGAAAGAAGCAAAACCCAGAACCTTAAGTTCAAGGGTTTCGGCCACCATGATTTAAATGTCTACAAATATGTTAAAAATCATGATAATGTTATTTAATGTTCCCTTATGATGTGTAGAGGTTAAGTATAATTTTTGGGAATTTTTGGGGTACCCTAGAGGCCCATATGGTTCGGCCAACCCCAAGGACCCAATGATTGGGGTTGAGTCTTTAACTTCAACATATGTTTATGATGTGCCATGTTTATGGATGATATGCTATGTTATGAATGATATGCCATGTTATGAATGATATGCCATGTTTACGAAGGATATGCCATGTTTATGAATGATATGCCATGGTTAGGCACGATATGCCATGTTTATGAATGATATGCCATGTTATGAATGATATGCTATGTTTACGAATGATATGTCATGCTTACGAATGATACGCCATGCTTATGCATGTTATGTCATGTTTATGAATGATATGCCATGTTATGAATGATATGCCATGTTTACGAATGTTATGTCATGTTATGAATGATATGCTATGTTTACGAATGATATGTCATGCTTACAAATGATATGCCATGCTTATGCATGATATGCCATGTTATGAATGATATGCCATGTTATGAATGATATGCCATGTTTACGAATGTTATGTCATGTTTATGAATGATATGCCATGTTATGAATGATATGCCATGTTATGAATGATATGCCATGTATACGAATGCATGCTATGCTCTATGAATGATGTGTACATACACCATGTCTAAGAATGAAAATGATGAATGACAAGTATGATGAATGAAAGAATGATGCTTATGCCTTTAAGGCATAAATATGCTAAACGGCACGGTCGATGGTCGATGGTACGACGGTCGAGAGGACCGGTAAATTGGCCGGTAGACGGGCCGAGCCGTAACAAGTTATGTTATGATAAGTATGCCATGAATGGCTTATGAATGATGAAGCATGAAAAGTATTTTTACTTTATGTATGGGCTTGTACCGGACCAAAGTATGGGTCTAAGGGATGGGCACCTTAAGAACGCCCCGGTGATGGACTACCGCAGCTGTCCACGGTTCTGGCACTACCGTAGCTGTGCAACAGGGATGGGCTCCTTAAGAAGCGCCTCGGTTCGGGGACTACCGATTATGCTGTCCTTACCCTAGTAGGTCGGGGCTAGCTACCTCGGATTTACTAGGGATGCGCGCTATGATGTATGTATGTGGTACAAGCCGGGGACCCCAAATGATGTTATGATGATTATGTTTAAGAAATGAAAAGTATGTTTTTAAAGATTAAGCATCCTTATGATATATATGCATTGCCCATGCATTCATTATGGAAAAGTATGTTTATGAAAAGTATGTTCATGAAAAGTATGATTTTAAACTAAGCATCCATATACGTATATGCATTCCACCCATGCATTCATACACGTTATGCATTATGTTATGATAATGATGTGTTATGCTTATGCTCCATGTTAAAAGATATGTATGAGAATGAATGATCCATGATATGATTAGGGTAAGAAAATGCTCTTATGATATCCTAGAATGTATGCCTATGTTTATGCCATATAGGTTGGTTTATATCTTATGTTTATAGTTATGCCATGAAAGATGCCATGTTACTATGTATATGATTTATGCCATGAAAGATGCCATGCTACTATGTTTATGATTTATGCCATGAAAGATGCCATGCTACTATGTTTATGATTTATGCCATGAAAGATGTCATGCTACTATGTTTATGATTTATGCCATGAAAGATGCCATGCTACTATGTTTATGATTTATGCCATGAAAGATGCCATGCCACTATGTTTATGATTTATGCCATGAAAGATGCCATGCTACTAGGTTTATGATTTATGCCATGAAAGAAGTCATGCTACTATGTTTATGATTTATGCCATGAAAGATGCCATGCTACTATGTTTATGATGTCTGCCATGAATTATGCCATGCTTAGAATGTTTACCATGTTTATGTGCATGCCATGCTAAAGTGATTTAAGACGTTATGTTTTAAGTAGAGCACCCAGTATGTTAAAGTTCACGTGCTCATTATGAGATGATGAACGATGAATGATTTTTGTGAGTAGGAAAGAGTCTTACTAAGCCTGTGTGCTTATAGTCTTCTTTCCTTATACCGCAGATCATGCAAGGGGATAACGAGGAAGCAGCAGGAGGGCCTGAAGTATGTGTGTGTTGGTGACTTGGCCCATGAAATCGAATGTGTTAACCGTTTATGCTAAGAACTTTATTTTTGCTACCTATATGCTCGAATAGTGACTTATGGAACTTTATGATAAGATATCCAGTATGACATGATATGAACCTTATGGTATGATGTTAAGCATGTTATGATATGATGATTAAGCATGATGTTCATATGTGAAGTTCCATGTCATTATATTAGGGATGGTAGTAGGGGCATGTATATGTAATGTTTAAGTTATTCCGCTGCAGTATGATGTTACATGCCTTAAGTATGTTAGCGTAACGCCGCTGTAGAAAAAAAAAGCGGGCGTTACAGTCACCATCTTAGTAATTTGTGGCGCTTTTTCATCAAAATAGGATTTGTTCAGATATCGACAAGGCAACACAACAAACTCATTCTCCTCGAATCTCTTCTTGCACTCCCGGCTCCTAAATATTGACTCCTCTGGAGCTTGGGAACCTGGTCGGGATGAACCCTCACCCCTAGACCTCTTAGACACAACCCTAATATCCCAAACACATGCATGCATACCAAGATAACCCCCCCAAAAGAGAAAATATCAAGGAAAACATACACAAAACATCATATTAGTATCAATGCAAAACCTAAATGGAGAAATGAGCCTTAAATCATCATACCTCTTGACTGCTCTTTTCATGATTTTCGGTTTTGAGAGAATACCTTGAGAAAAGAGGTTTTCCACAAACCCTAGAGATAGATCGGAGTTAGGGGAGGCCTTAAGGACTGATTTTAGGGCTTGAAACGGACTTAGGACGCAAAGAGAAGTTGAGAGGAAGAGAAAATCGCCGGGAATGATCAACCAAAACCCTAGGTTTGGCTTTCCCGTCGCGCCCTTTCCTTTTATAAAACCCGCGCACCAGTCGATTGCTCCTAGGGCAGTCGACTGGGTCAGAGTGTAATTATATTCTCTGGGTTTTGCCAGTCGACTGGCCTCCAGCCAGTCGACTGGTGTCTGATGTTCTGATTTTCAGTCCGAACTTCAGAAATACCTAACTAATTCCATAAATTCCCAAAAATTCTGAAATCTTGTGGGGATATTTGTGGATCCTATATTTACTTGGGAAAAATATAATTTCAGTCAAAGTCATCCCAAATCCCACGATTGGTACAAATTTCGAATTTCTCTAGAATGTATCATGAAACCCTTTCCCAAAAGTTCGAATTCGGACCTCACCTCGATGCTTTCTCCCATACTTATTCATAATCAATCCTTAGCATCGAGTTATATGGTATTTAGGTATTAAAATCGATTTTTCTCAATCAAAACCCCAATTTCACCTTTTTCCCTATAATTTTCCTTTTAGTGTGCCAATTCTCTAGGATTAAGACTAACGTTAGCCTTTTAAACCTCTTGGCGCACCCTATAGTCCTTTTCAATCTCCTAGAAGTAGACCACCTGAGATCCATTGACCATGGAACTCATTTTGGCTTCCAAAGCTCTCCCTTGAGCTCCTAGCCCTAATTACCTCCATAGGTAACTCTTCGGCAAGAGCTAGGCCACACCGGTGCTCTTCCGGTGCTTCTTGATCTTCCACTATTACTCTCTTAACCTTGTAGACCTTTTCTTTGGTCAACTTCCTTTCTTTTCCTTTAAATGACTTTTCCTTGCCATTTTTGACTTTTTCTCTACCATAGTTATAGGGCATCCTTGAATATGATACTCGATCAACATTAGCCCTCCTAGAATAGTATCCTAAACCCGGCCTACCATTCCTATGATTTTGGTCCTTTGAGATCATGTTCACATCCTTGGCCCCTTGAATAACTCTACCTAGGTTTCTTTCTAATTGATCAAGTTTTGCTTTTAAAACTTGATTTTCCTTTTCTAACTTCCTAACTTTAGAATCACTAGATCTAATTTGATCACTTCTAGGTTTGCCCATTTTTTTAGGCATGTTTCTTCCTTTCTTGGAGTTTGTTCCTTGGTCCTTATTCCTAGAATTCCTAGATTTATCATGAAACATGGAATTGTTGGTGTTTTGACATACAAAATTATTTCTATTCCTATCATGATATTTAAAATCATAAACACGCATAGGCACACAACTATTATTAATTCTATCATTCAAACAAACATTTCGAGCATTTATTGAAAAGTTTGAAGCATGAGTAAGATTAGAGGGTACCTTCCTTACCCTTGGTGTTCCCCCTTGATGAATGCTCCTCTTTCTTTCTTCTTTCTCCCATTTCCTAAGATGCTCCATCTTCTTGAGCTCTTTACTTCTTGGACATTTTGTGTCATAATGCCCAAGCTCCCCGCATGTGAAACACCGAATTCTCTTTCTTTTGTTTTGAACTTCCTCATTCCTATAACTCATATTAAATTTAAATTGAAAAGATTTTGGCTTAGGAATTACCTCCTTTTTACCTAGTGGACACTTATCCTTGTAGTGCCCCTTTTTATTACAACCGAAGCATTCGATATGCTCTCTTGACTTAGCTTTGATGGAGGTGGAAGTCGTCTCTTGTCCTTGTGAGGATGAGGGTCTCTCCTCCCCCTCAACACTTGAAGTTGTCATTTCTTCTTCTTCTCTTGACAATTCAACTCCTTTTTCATTTTCTTTAATACTTGAGTCGATTTCCTCAAACTCTTCCACTCTTAGAGTTGATGTAGGGTTCTTATGGATTTCTTCTAACTTATTCCACAATTCGCATGCATTTGAATATTTCCCTACATCACTCAAAACGTGGTTAGGCAACATATTAACCAAAATATTTATTACCTTCTCATTGGCCCTAGCTTATTCTTGTTGTTCACTTGTCCAATATCTAGGGCGAAGCCTTTGGCCATACTTGTCCTTGGGGATTTCAAATGGGTCTTCAATAGTCATTCTACACTCCCAATCCATCCCGAGCCACATCTTCATTCTATCTCTCCAATAGTCAAAATTTTCATGCTCATATGATGGTGGTGAGTTGATATCGTCACCCAACTTGTTTTCCATGGCCCTTATCCTCTAGCAAGTGCTCCCTCGGCGGTTAGTCCGATCAAGAGCGGTCCTTGCTCTGATACCAACTGAAGGATCTTTTATGGCGTGCTAGAGGGGGGGTGAATAGTACTTTTTCGGATCTCGGATCTCTACAAAGTTGTTAGCACAGCGGAAACAATAATATGCAAAGTAAATAAGAAATAAAACACTGCTAACACCTCGATTTACTTGGTATCCACCCCGGTCGGGTGACTAATCCAAGAATCCGTCGGTGGATCAACCCCCGGATAACCTCCGACTAGATCTGTCGCTCCTTGTGGGTGGAGAAACCTCGCCACAACACCTTGAACGCTCTCTGATCATAGTAGACTACTAACTTACTTTAACCAAGCAAGTTTCGTCAAGAGAGATGGTAGGAAACGAGCCCCTTCAAATAGGGCTCGAATTTGAAACAACCGCTTACCAGTCGACTGCCCCTGGGGTAGTCGACTGGTCCCACTCAGATTTGACCATTACAGTACAACGTTTAAATCTTGCCAGCCTGTTCCAGCCTACACCAGTCGACTGCCTCTGGGGTAGTCGACTGGTACACACCTAAACCTAGGGTTTTACTCCCGAGTACAAGTCTCTCCACACTCAAACCCTCCCAGCTTAGTCCCTGAGTACAAACACTCGTACTCAGCCCTTCACAACCCAGTTGACTCTTCACCAGCAGCCTTGACTGTTGCCTTCACGCCCTCATCATCATCGGCCCTCGTCCCTCGGATGTGCACGCAAGCCTCCAGCTTGCCTCCATGCCACCCTTCACGTACGCCTCGAAGTCCGCATTCCTCGGCTCATCATCTCTGCTATCAATGGTCCCTCGGATGCGCACGTAAGCCTCCAGCTTACCTCCATGCCATCCTTCACCTGAAGACATCAACCAAGTCCATGCGTACCTGTACACCTGCACACTCATGTACACATATGAGAACAACAAAAATCCTAACTTAAGCATATTGCCCACACATCAAAATATCATGATCCTCCAGATCATCTCAGGGCCGATTGCCCCAACAAGGTTCTCGACAGCTCTCTTTAGTTGGGACCGAGAAACGTGAGGGGGTGGTGATCGGGCGGCATTGGGCTAATTCTTCGAGTTCAGATGATGAGGAGGCTGCAGCTGCAGGAGTTTCAGAGGAGAGGTTGTCCAAGCTGGAGTCAGAGGTTCACGGCCTCCGAGAGGACTTCCACGAGTTTCAGCAGAAGTAGATGGGCTTTTAGCAGACACAGAATGCCATTCAGGGGGAGGTCCATGGGCTCACCGAGACATTTCAGAGGTTTCAACTGCGGCAGGATGAGATGTACGATATGATATAGCAGTTGCACCTCATGTATCAGGTTCCTCCTCCTCCTCCTCCAGGCAACGAGATGTAGTCAGTTTGACTTGATGGTTTTGGTGTTGAGAGGGTATGGTTTAGATTTTATATTTTATCTCTCAAACATCTATTTTGGGATTGTAATATTTAGCTACTTCGGGGCTACGACCCTTGTCATCCTCTTATGATGTGGTTTGACTATTGTATGAAACATCTATTTATGCTTTCATGTTATTTTATGAGTTTTGATTTCATGACTTGCTAGTATTTATATTGCTTGAAATTCAGTGCTTGCTATTGAATGATAAGATCTTGCTAAATATGGGCACAAGGGAAGGTTCATGTATATGTGTTTAGGGTTAAGAAATATAAAAGAAGGGGAGGTTGTATCATCATGAGTATATATAAAGAAAAGGGGAGAGTTGTGAACAATTCTAGGTTTAAAAAAGGCATAGGATAGCTGTGGCAAACACATGGATTCATCTATGAACTTAAAAGTTGATACAAAATGACAAGTTTTGAGAAAATTAGAGTTTGTACCAAAAGTCAAGCACATTTGGTATTTTTCACGAAACAATATTTTTCTAGGGTAGGTTATATCCTAACAAATATGCTTGCAAAATTTTTCATTTTTTCGAAATTTGAAGAATTTTCTACAAGTTTCTGAAATTGGGCTGGAATTTCAGGTTTAGATTGTATCAGCCGACTGCCCTAGGGGCAGTCGACTGATATTTCTATAATTTATGAAAAACAGAGGGGCAGTCGACTGATGTTGCTGTTTGGTGATTTCTGAGTAGTTTTCTAGAAATAAAGTGGGTTCTCATTGGCACTAGGGTTAGGATTGCTTGGGGCAATCTTTATGATGGTGTCAAAGGGGGAGAATTTGTGGTATTAAGTTAGGTTTAACTTGACGTGAGAAAACTTGTGGTGTTAAGTTGGGTAGAACTTAACTTGGTATTGTGATGTTAAGTTGGGTAGAACTTAACTTGGTGTTGTGAGTGAGAATTGAAAATTGGGAGAGGGCATAGGTTAAGGGGAGGTTGCCTCTTGTTTGCTATGCTTTTAATTTTCAATTGCTATTGTTGTTTTTGTTTACCTAACTTAAACATATTGTCACACATCAAAAAGGGGGAGATCATTGGGGCAATCGACCCAAGGATGATCTGGAGGATCATAGGTTTTGATGTGTGTGTCAATATGGTTAAGTTAGGGTTTTATTGTGTTCTAATATGTGTATGTGAGTGTGCAGGTTTGCAGGTACACATAGACTTGGTTGGATGTCTTCAGGTGAAGGGTGGCATGGAGACAAGCCGTGGGCTTGTGTGCATATCCGAGGGACCATGGATAGAGCAGGGACGATGAGCCGAGGGAAGCGGACATCGAGGCGTACGTGAAGGATAGCATGGAGGCAAGCTGTGGGCTTGTGTGCGTATCCGAGGGACAAGGGCCAAAGTTGAAGAGGGCTTGAAGGCGACGGATCGAGGCTGCTGAAGTAGAGACGATGAGCCAAGGGACACGAACTTCGAGGCATGAGTGAAGGATGGCATGGAGGCAGGCCGAGGGCTTGCGTGTGCATCTGAGGGACGGGAGCCAAAGATGAAGAGGTCGTGAAGGCAACAGATCGAGACTGCTGATTGAAGAGTCAACCAGGTCATAAGGGACCGAGTGTGAGTGTTTGTACTCGGGAACTAAGCCGGGAGGGTTCGAGTGCGGAGAGAAATGTACTCGAGAAGGGTAACCCTAGGCTTAGGGAAGGACTAGTCGACTGCCCCAGGGGCAGTCGACTGGTGATGGCTGGAGATTCAAACGTTGGGCGCAACGTTCGAATCTGTGTGGGACGAGTCGACTGCCCCAGGGGCAGTAGACTAGTAGCGACCATTTTAGAACTCGAGCTCTATTTAAGGGAGCTCGTTTAAGGCTTGTCTTTCTTGGAGAAACTTACTTGGAGAAAGCTTGTTAGTAGCCTGTATTGCTTAGGTAGTGTCCAGGAGTTGTGGTGAGGTTTCTCCACCGACAAGGAGCTACGAGATCTAGCTGGAGTGCTCCGGGGAATCATCCACCGACGGATTAGGGATCACCCACCTTACAGGCAGCCGTGGAGTAGGAGTTCTATCTCCGAACCACGTAAATAGGTGTGTTCTTTCTTCATTAGGTTTTGTTTTTATTTTATATATTCCACTTGCGCACTAACGATTGTAGGAAGAAAACCGAAAGATGCTATTCACCCCCCTAGCTTGATGGTCACGATCTATTATAACGGAGGTAATCCCTAACTTTAAGCATGTTTCATATTCCTCTATGTGTGGTAGAAATAATGAGAATTATTTACCTATGCATAATTTTGGTTTTAGATATTGTGATAAAAATATGGCTAATGTTATATCTCAAAACCCTAAGGAATTTATGTATCATGATAAACCTAGAAGTTTCAAACCTAAGGACCAAGACATTAATCCAAAGAAAGGGAGACACATGCCTAGACAAATGGGTAGATCTAGAAATGTCCAAGATGGACATAGTGATGCTAAGGTTAAGAATCTAGAGAGAGAAAATCAAGCTTTGAGGGCAAAGCTTGATAAGTTAGAGAAAACCCTAGAAAGATTCATTAGTAGATCTAAGGGTTTAAGCATGGTGTCTGGTAGTCAAAACCCCTACAATGATAGATCGAGTCTAGGATACCGATCTATTGGATCAAATGCTATTGAAAAGTCATATTCAATGATGTCATATGATTATAGCAAAGGGAAGGCAAAAAATGGCAAGGGAAAGCCATTTAAAGGGGGAAAAAAGTACTTAACCAAGGACAAGGTATACAAAGTCAAGAAGGTTAGGGTTGAAGGTCAAGAAGTACTGGAGGTACACTGGTGCGGTCTTGCCATTATAGATGAGTCACCTAGGGAGGTGGCTAAGGTTAAGAGCCCAAGGGGGAGCTCTAGGAGTCAAGATGGGACCCATGGTCAATGGGTCTTGGGAGGAGTTCTTCTAAAAGTCTAGATAGACAATAAAGTGTGCCAAAGGATGTGGAGATGAATTTGAGTCTTAATCCTAGGGATTTGACATATTAAAAGTAAGGTTCATGCATGGAAATATGACAATGCAACCATATTGCATGAAAATTGGTTGTCAATGTGTGGATATCATATAAACCAATGCTAAGAATGCATTGTGGTTGGGAATGAGAAAATACATCAAGAAGAGATCAAAACTAGGACTTTAGGTCAAGGTTCAATTGAACCATTTAGATAGTTTTGATTTTTGTGTCAATCTTGGAATTGGTAATAGATACGCGTGTGAGTGTATTTTTCCCAAGTAGACACGGGTTCCATAAATTTCTCCACAAAATTTTAAATTTTTTGGAGATTTGTGAAATTTCTGGTGCATTTCTGAAGTTGGGTCAGAAATGCTGGTAATATAGAGTATCAGTCGACTGATGCAGAGGTAGTCGACTGGTACAGTTCGAACCAGAAACTAGGATATTCCATGCAGCAGTTGACTGATCCACCATCAGTCTACTGATCTTTCTATTTAGTTCATTAGTCGACTGGTCTAGGGGCAGTCGACTGATGCTGCGATTCTTTAAAAGAAAACCCCGCGCGGGGACGGCCGAACCTAGGATTTCAGGCGCCGTCCCTTACTGCTACTTCTCTCCCCCGACCTCTCTAGCCACTCCAAGCCTTCCCAAGGTCCTGAAATCGAGTTTCTAGCCCTTCACCTTAGATCTAAGTCTAGGGCAAGAAAAACACCTTTCTTGAGTCAAACTTGGTCATCATTCATTATACAACGAATGGAGCGACGGTAACAAAGTGTCTACCTTATTTTTTCTCCATTTAGTTCATTACTCACGACTAACTCTCGATATTTTGCATGTTTTCCTTGTTTTTCTTCTTGATTGGGTCATTCATGGACATGCATACGGTATTTGCATTTTAGGGCTAGGTTAAAGAGAAGGGTTGGTGAGGGATCATCCCAACAGCAACCCATAGATCCGGCGGCACCTCGGTTTCGTTCCGAGGCTGGCCGGCGAGTCTTTGAAAATGCTGACTTTATTCTAATAAATTGTAGATATCTCAATCAGTCGTATTTTCAGGAGATTACTCCTCACATTATTGAGATCATCACACATTTTGGATTAGAAAAGTTAGTATACTGTCAGCATTATGTCAACTTTGACCTCTACAAGGAGTTTTATACCAATCTTACATGTAGTAGTTCCGATAACAGGACGTATGAGTCTATGGTATAGGGAGTTACCATTTCTTTTTCATCTGCATTATTAGAATCTTTCTTAGGATGTCAGATTTCAGAAACCCTATTTATCTGTTTTCCCAATGTCACTGAGCCATTAACCTTGCCCAATGTAACCATTGATCAGATTCATCGTCATTATTTTGATAATCCTCAACCTCCTCTAGAGCGTATCTATATAGCTAGGCGCATGAGTCCAGTTAGCAACATCTTGTACAAAATCGTCCTAGACTATATTCTGTCTATTGTCACCAAGGGGAGGTCAAAGATCCGGCTACCTCACTTGGTGATGATGTATGCTCTAGAGAGGAGGCTAGACATTGACATCGCTCGCCATGTATTCGCCTCTATTGTGCATTTTTCTCATGATGTCAATAGGAAGATTTATATGTCATTCGATCATATTTTAACCGAATTCTTTGCATCTAGGGGTATTAGAGTCATTAGAGGTCAGTTGCATCATCTGTCAAAGGACTACGACCAGATAGGCTCTCGGCAACTGTCCTTGGCTGGGATCGAGAGGCGGCAGGGAGTGATGGTCTGGCGACGTCGTCAGGCTTCCTCCAGCTTTGATGATGATGAGGAGGCTGCTCCTACTGCTGCACCTGCTGGGATTACAGAGGAGCATTTCTCCCAACTAGAGGTAGAGGTTCATGGACTTAGGGAGGACTTTCAGAGTTTCCAACAACGGCAGGTTGCTATTTAGGGGGAGGTTCACGGGCTCAGGCAGTACTTTCAGAGTTTCCAACTGCGACAGGATAATATGTATGAGATGATGCAGCGCTGGAACCCATATATCAGACCCCTCCTCCTCCTCCTTCTGACGATGATGATGTCTAGCCTCCATATGACTTGGGTGTAGTAGTGTTGAGAGTGTGTTAGATTGAGCATGTTCTTCATTTGTCTCTCAAACACTATATTTTATATTGTAATATTTGGATATTTTTGTAAGCACTTAGGGGGCGCTTGGTAAGCGGGTTTAGAAGGTGGGAATGGGAATAAAATCTATTTCATTCCCATTGATGATGCTTGGTATGCCAGAATCGGAATCAAAATAAGGATATGATACCCTTGATTTCATAACCCACCCCCACTTGGTTATCACCAAACCCATAAACCCCTCAATCAAACCCATTACCATTTCCATTGCCAAATTTATACCAAGCGCCCCCTTACTTATGGTTCCCTATAAAATTCATCTCTTAGTATTGCTTATATGAATTGTTATTTCCTTGTTATTATGGTTGCATGATGAATTTCAATATATTTTCTATCAAATGCTTTGGTATAAAGGGGGAGTCATCATCAATTCTTCATTCTTTACTATTGATATGAGAAAAAGTGGGAGGTTTGAAAACATTTCTATGTTTTAAATAGTATGGGATAGACTTGTAAAACATGTGAGTTCAAACCTAGAATAGATGATTGATACAAAATGGATGTTTTCAAAAAATTTAAATTTTAGTCAAATAGTCAAGCATATTTGGTATTTTCATGAAAATATATTTTTCTAGGTTAGAATAAGTGATCCGCGAAGATATTGTAGGACCAACCACTAGATTTAGTCTAGTCAGTCAGACTCGCGCCTCCTTCGACTAGACTTGAATGGGAGATATGTGATCTGGAGAGATATTATAGGACCCCCTAAAAAAGACCAAATTGGTAAGCTGATGTGGAGTTAAGGCAAAGAGAATTAATGGGATCCTACACTCTATGTTACAAAGGGTCAATTGGCGGCTCTTTGCGGCAAATGACCAACCGACCACCATTTATGACCAATCCGGCCGACTCGACCCGACCCGGACAACCCGGCGGACCACGACCGGCCGACCCCGACCGGCCGACCGACCGACCGACCGACCGACCGACCGACCGACCGACCGACCGACCGACCGACCTCGACCGGCCGACCGACCGACCTCGACCGACCGACCGACCGACCCCGACCGGCCGACCCTGACCGGCTAACCCCGACCCGACCGACAAACCCGACCGGCCGACTTGCCGACCCGACTGGCCGACTGGCCAGCCCGCCCGACCGACTGGCTGACCCGACCGGCCGACACGACCGACCGACCCGACCGGCCGACTGGCCGACCTGACCGGCCGACCCCGACAAGCCGACTGGTCGACCCCGACCGAGCTACCTCGGCTGGCCGATTAGCCGACTGGCCGACAGGTCGACCCTGACCGATCGACTGGCCAACTCAGATCAGCAGACTGGCCGACCCCGACTGGACGACCCCGACCGGCAGACCCCGACCTCGATCGGTCGAGCCCGATTGGTCGACCCCGCCGACCCGGCCGACTCGACCGATCAGACCCGTCAACATCCCCAGCCGGGAGCTCTCGGTCGGGAGCCTTAGGTCTGTCCCAAAGACATAAATAGTCCAGAAGTCCAGCTTGTCTGTCTGATCATTTCCACTCGGCCGCTCAGGCTTTGGTATGTTGATGCAGTCTGACCTGATTGTTGTTTAGGTGTTGACACCGATTTAAGTTTACGTGAGTAAGATAAGTTCGGCTTAAGTCCTGGTCGGGGACTGGGCACGGGTCTTGGTGAGTGAAGCCGGGTGACGGAAATCCCGGTGAGTGAAGCCGGGTGACGGAAACCCCGGTGAGTGAAGCCGGGTGACGGAAACCTCGATGATTGAAGTCGGGTCCTGGTGAGTGAAGCCGGGTGAAGGAAACCATGGTGAGTGAAGTCGGGTCCTAGCGAGTGAAGCTAGGTGAAGGAAACCTTGGTGAGTGAAGCCAGGTCTTAGCAAGGGAAGCTAGGTTGGACAAAGTCCCGGTGAGTGAAGCCGGGCATGAAGTCTTGGTCCGGGGACTAAGCATGAGTCAGCTAAGTGTCTGGATCGGTCTGGAGTCTGATCAGAAGTTGGTACGAGCTCCCTTGTTAATAGATCGGTCTGGTGACAGATCCAGGGAGTCTGATCGTTCTGGTGAACGATCAGAAAGAGAATAGAATGTTTCTGTTTGACTTCTGATCATTCTGGTGAACGATCAGAGAGAGAGATCAGAATGTTTTTGTTTGGCTTCTGATCGTTCTGGTGAACGATGAGAAAGAGAACAGAATGTTTCTGTTTGGCTTTTGATCGTTCTGGTGAATGATCAGAGAAAGATCAGAAGATCTCTATAAGAAACTTGATCGATCTATCTGACCGATTAGGATGGCTCCTGATCGGTTAGGGAGTGACCTGATCGGTCACTTTGACCGATCAGGCCCTAACCTGATCGGTCAAGTGACCGATCAGGGAAGTGAGCTAGTAGGAGCTGGAGGAAACTCCAGCAAGCTGATGGATCGGTTTGGTGACTGATCCTCGATCCCTGATCGGTCAGTGTGACCGATCACAGAGTCACTAGATCGATCAGGCCCATCACTGATCGGTCTGTTTGATCGATCAGTGCCTTGCTGGAAATCACACAGAATGTTCTGTGTTTGAGGATCAGCCTAGTGACCGATCCCCAATCTCTAATCGGTCAGGGTGGCCGATCAGATCCTTGCTGGATCGATCAGGAGGTGACCTGATCGATCAGGGTCTTCACTGATCGGTCAGAGTGACCGATCAGTGTCTGATAACTTTAATTTAACTTCGTTGTCAGACTTCTGATTTCACTCTGATCGCTTCTGATTTCTCTGTTACCCTGCTGATTTACTTTTTGATTTGTTGTGCTAAGCCTCTGTTGAGTGTGTAGGTAATACAGGGATGACACAAACCAAGAAGGAGGGTCAATTGGCGACTTTCGGTCAGGTTTGTTTGTTTTCCATTCGCAGGATTCAACGGCTTCTGGCGCGGGCTGGCAATTGTCTGGCGAAGCTGGCGACTGACCTGAGGCTCGGATGAAGAGGTTTCAGTGGACTGAGCCCAGTAGAGGTTAGTGGGTTGGTGACGGAGGTTGTTGCAGATGCTCCTGGTGAGCTGCAGACGCGCCTGGGATGATCTGGCGATGAGCAGAGGTTTAAGAGTAGGCGACCAAAGTGGAGAGAGCAACTCTTGCAAACTCTGAACTTTGAATCTATTGTGAAGGTTGCGAGTCGATCAGCAAGCAGACATGAAGAGCTGAAGGTTCTTGCGTTGGTTGTGCTGTGTTGTGCTCGGTGATCTGTTCTCTTCTTTGCGCCTTCTGTCTTAGCGCTCTGTAAGCTTTTCTTTGTCTCTGTGCGTTGTTTGATATCATTCTGAGACTATCTGTGGAGAGGTTTCTCCATCGAGAAGGAGGCTATGATATCCGGATTTTCGAGGCTTGATTTGTCGACGATCAAGGGATCGCCCACCTCATGGGCACGCCAAGGAGTAGGGGCAAGTTATCCCCGAACCTTGTACATCTTTGAGTTAGCGTTTGTTCTTTCTGTTTTCTGTTTTCTGTTTGTGTTTTTATTTCTGTCTATTTGTCTTCCGCTGCTAACCCTAATCGCAGAAACAAGAAAAGAAGAGAAAAGTTTAAGTGTCTGGCTATTCACACCCCCTCTCTAGCCATCCAAGGTCCAACATGGTAGACTCATAGTTGCCAGATAGGATGAGCCCGAGTGACCAAATGGTCAATTCGGCAATGAGATCTCCCCAAATCTTTCCATTATGAGGAAAAGATCTCTGACATAATCATAACCTGAGAGCCGCAAAACATTAATGAGGGTCAGAGGAGGCAATTTGGACAGATTGTCAAGCGGCTGTGACAGTCTCATAAAGCAACTACGGCTGCCATTAGTCAAGTCTGTTGATGCAGTTTGACCCTGATTGTTGTTTTAGTATTGACACTGATTTTAGTTTAGGTTGATGAGATGATTATGATTAGGATTAAGTCCTGGTCATGGACTAGGCATACCTAGTGGGACTAGGTTTGATGAAATCCTAGCTTGGAGGGCTAGGTGTGAAAAGTCCTAACCTGGAGAGTTAGGTGTGGAAAAATCCTAGCTTGGAGGGCTAGGTGTGGAAAAGTCCTAACCTGGAGGGTTAGGTGTGAAAAATCCTAGCTTGGAGGGTTAGGTGTGAAAAATCCTAAATCCTAGCTTGGAGGGCTAGGTGTGAAAAATCCTAGCTTGGAGGGCTAGGTATGGAAAATCCTAACCTGGAGGGTTAGGTGTGGAAAATCCTAGCTTGGAGGGCTAGGTGGTGAAAAGTCCTAACCTGGAGGGTTAGGTGTGAAAAAGTCCTGGCTTGGAGGGTCAGGTCCTAGCCTGGAGGGCTAGGTTGATGAAATCCCAGCTTGGAGGGCTAGGTCCTAGCTTGGAGGGCTAGGTTGGATGAAATCCTGGCTTGGAGGGTCAGGTCCTAGCTTGGAGGGCTAGGTTGGGTGAAACCCAAGCTTGAAGGGCTAGGTTGGAGCCCCTGGATCAGTCTAGTGACTGATCAGGGAGGTTGGCACGGTGCTCCTTCGTGGATCAGTCTGGTGACCGATCCAGCAATGACTGATCAGTCTGGTGACCGATCAGGGAGTACATGTTTCACTCACTGCTCGGCTCCTGATCGGTCTGGTGACCGATCAGGGAGCCCACGAGTGAGTTGAGTTCCCCTGCTGCTCTGCTCCTGATCGGTCCGGTGACTGATCAGGGAGCATCTAGTAGGTTTTTGGGAACCTTACTGATCTGCTCCTGATCGGTCTGGTGACCGATCTGGAACACTGTTCAGACCGTTCTGGAGAACGATCAAGTGTCGCGGACTCCGTCTTATAACCGATCAGGCTGGAGCCTGATCGGTCAGAGAGGAGCCTGATCGGTCTGGTGACCGATCAGGCCCGATTGGCCGCGAAAGCTGGGAGCCCCAGCAAAGCGATGGATCGGTCTGGTGACCGATCCACAAGCTCTGGATCGGTCCGGTGACCGATCACTTTAATTCAAAATGTGCTGTCATACGCTTTGATCGCGTTTGAACACAACTGCTATCTCTGCACTTAATCTCTGATACATGAATCTCTGTATGATTTGTTGTGCTAATGCTCTGATTAAGATTGCAGGTGACAGGGATGGATTCAAACACTCAAGGAGAGTCAATGGAAGCCTTTCCTTGGAGCAGGTTTGTCCATTTGCCATCTCAGGTTGCAACAGCTGGAGCTGCTGACTGGAGTTTGGCTGAGGGAAGCTCAGGGAGTCCAAGAAGAGCTCAGTGGTAGCTGGGTGTTGCAGGTGAGCAGCTAGAGGCTGCAGTGAGGTGGTGACCTGGAGCTGAGTGGAAGAGACTTATGCGCTTGGTGGCAAACAAGTCTCCAGAACTCTCAGCAACTTAACGAAACTACTCTGCGACAACTTGTGCTTGCGGTGTAATCTGGTTCCATCATCTTGAGCAAGCAACTGTGATCTCTGAAGCAACCTTGCGTTACTTGAGCATTTGGAAGAGGAACCAGGAGGCTTGGCGAGTCCATCAGCGAGAAAACACGAATAAGGGTGTTCTTGCATGAGATCTGCGCTGGGTGGAGCTCGGTGAGAAGTCTGCTTGGGTTCTTGCTGTCCTAAGTGCTCAGTAAGATCTTCTTGTGTTTCATTGTGCTTAAAACTCTATCTTTGTTGAAACGCTGTGGAGAGGTTACTCCACCGAGAAGGAGGTTGCATTTTATCCGAATTTTCCGGGGCTTGATCTGGCGACGATCAAGGGACGCCCACCTTAAGGGCATGCCAAGGAGTAGGGGCAAGTTATCCCCGAACCTTGTAAATCCTCTTGTTAGTGTTTTACATTTGTGCTTAGTTTAGGGTTTAGTTTTCTGCATACTCTATTTTCTTGTGCTTTCGCTGTGATACTGATCTTTGAGTCACAGAAATTTCAAAAGCGCTAAAGTTCCGTGTCTGGCTACATTCACCCCCTCTCTAGCCATCCAAGTTCCAACAAGTGGTATCAGAGCTTGGGGCTTTGTACAAGCGGATTAACAACCGAGAGCTATCATAAATGGCTTTGAGAGAAGGTTTTAGCACCACTCGTCCACCCTTCTTCGATGGAGCAGATTTTCAATATTGGAGATCGAAGATCGAGTACTACCTAAAGATGGATATCAACACTTGGTTCGCTATGAAGGAGGGTTTTACTCCTCCAAAGGATGATGAAGGCAAAGAAATAGAATCATGGCGTTGGTCGGCTGAACAAACTCGGAAGAGTTAAGCCGATGCGAAGGCGGTGGTGACCCTACAATGTGGCATGAACAAAGACCAACTCATCAAGGTTGGTCCATTTACATGTGCAAAAGATTTGTGGAATAAACTTATTGAACTCCATGAGGGCACCCGAGATTCAAGAATTGCCAAGAGGGATTTGTTCCTCAACCAACTTCAAAACCTCACCATGAAGGAAAATGAAACGGTGAGTGAACTTCATAGCCGGTTCAAGGAAGTCCTCAATGGTCTCCATTCTATAGATGAAAAGGTCGAGATCGCGACCTTGTGAGGTATGTGTTGAAAGCATTTCCAAGGAATGCTTTGTGGTCATCCATGGTGGATGCCTACAAAGTTTCCAAGGACTTATCAATTGTCAAATTAGATGATTTGTTTTGTGAAATGGAATTGCATGAAATGACTAACAAAGGCCCCAAGGAGAAGGGGATTGCTTTAGTTGCAGGAGAAAAGAACAAGAAGAAGGAGGAGAAGAAGGAGAAGGAAGTCTCATCATCTTCTTCCTCATCCTCATCCGAATCCGAATCCGAGGAGGATGGCAGCGGCTCTTCTTCCTCTGAGATGGCCAATTTCGTTAGAAGGATGATGAGGAAGGGTCGACGCTTCAAGGGTAAAGTAACCCTAGTGAAGTTAAGCTTGATAAGAATAACATTACTTGCTATGAGTGTAGCAAGAAAGGGCACTTCAAGAAGGACTGCCCAAAACTCAAGAAGAAGGAGGATAGATCCAAAAAGAAGAAGAAGGCCTTGAAAGCCACTTGGGATGAATCCTCCTCTAGCTCATCCGATGAAGAGAAGGAGGAGAAGAGTATATGACATGTGGCACTCATGGCACTTGAAGGAGATGAAAGCAGTGATGAATCCTCCGACTCCTCAAACATGGCTTCATCATCTTCGGATGATGAAGAGGTAATCACTCCCGAACTTGAAAAATATTATAGAGCTATTGCATGTTTAACCAATATGTTGAAAAAGTCAAAAATTAAGGTTAAATCATTACAATTAGAAGTTGAACAATTAAAATCCTCTAGGGATGAGGATGTAGACGACTTGCATGTTGAAATATTAGAGGATGAGATTAAATCTTTGAAAATTGAAGTTGAACAATTGAAGTCCTCTAGGGATGAGGATGTAGATGATTTGCATGTTGAACTGTTAGAAGATGAAAACAAATCATTGAAGAGTGAAGTTGAGAAACTCAAGAGCGTTCTTGAGAAATTCTCAACTAGCTCAAAGACCTTAGACATGATCTTGAATGCCCAAAGGGCAGTCTACAATAGGGCTGGTATTGGTTACCGATCCAAAGAACCATCATTTGTGTCTTTGATGTCTAGGACTGATATTAGACAATCTAAGACACCTAGAGTCCAAAGAAAAGTAGTCAAGGCATAGGTGCCTAAGTCTTGTTTAGTAGGTGCTTTAGGTCCCAAGGTTTGGGTACCTAAAACTTCTATTTTTTGAATTGTGTAGGTTATGATTGAGGGGGAGCATCTATCAACTTGGTTCGTTGATAGTGGGTGCTCCAAACACGTGACCGGGGATAGATCATTGTTTACCACACTTCAAAGAAAAAGTAGAGGTAATGTTTCATTTGGTAACAATGTAGTCTTAGGGTCATAGGAATAGGAGACATTCAAATATCCGAATGTCTTACGATTAAGAATGTCCTTCTAGTCAAGGGGATGACATTTAATCTCCTAAGTGTCAGTCAATTGTGTGATGCGGGTTACACAATTGATTTTCAATCAAGTCAATGTCTAGTTAGACAACATGACAATGTTGACACGGTACTAGTAGGAACAAGAGTAGATAACATTTATCAAGTTTCCTTTAAAAGTGCTACTAATACTTTTGCTAAGTGTCTCATGTCAAAAGAAGATGAGTCCACCCTTTGGCACTGGAGACTAGCACACGTGAACATGAAGAATATCCGGAAGTTGGCTAACAAGGGTTTAGTTCGTGGCTTACCAAGCATCAAGTATAAAAAGGACAAACTTTGTGATGCATGTCAAATGGGTAAGCAAACAAAATCTGCACATAAAGGTAAAAGCGATGTAAGTACATCTACCACTTTAGATTTACTTCATATGGACTTGTTTGATTGTAGCACTATCATATCATTGAATGGTAGTAGAAATTGTTTTGTTATCATTGATGATTTTACTAGATATACATGGACTTATTTTCTAAAATATAAGGACCAAACCTTAGATGTTTTTATTTCTTTTTGTAGAATAGTTGAAAATGAAAAATCATCAACTATTAAGACAATAAGAAGTGATCATGGAGGTGAATTTCAAAACCAACAGTTTTTAGAGTTTTGTCAAGATAGAGGGTATAGACACGAGTTTTCTACTCCTAGAACACCACAACAAAATGGTGTTGTAGAGAGGAAGAACCGGGTCTTACAAGAGGTTGCGCGAAGTATGCTTAATGAGTACTCACTACCGAGCTACTTGTGGGCCGAAGTTGTAAACACAGCTTGCTACGTGCAAAATCGAGTCCTCATCCATAGGTTCTTAGGAAAGACTCCTCATGAACTTTGGTTTGGAAAACCACCTATGGTTAAACATCTTAGGGTGTTTGGTTGTAAGGTGTTTATCCTGAACACCAAGGACCACCTTGGAAAGTTCACGGCAAAGGCTGATGAAGGGATACTGGTTGTGTACTCCCTTGTTAGCAAAGCCTACCGAGTCTACAACAAGAAGTCTAGATTGGTTGAAGAATCTTCTAATGTTGTCTTTGAGGAAATTCCAAGATCAAATGATCAATCAGAAAATGTAGAAGGAGTTCAACTCGAACTTAGGAGACTAAGTTTGAATGCAATTCCAAATGTTGTTGATAATGGTGATGAGTCTGATGACGGTGAGCCTAGACAACCCATTGACCAGCCGGATCCTTAGGCTGAGCCGGTGTCTAGTGAAACCATTCAAGAAGCACCACCAACTCCTAGGACAACTAGGTTAGTCTCTAGTCATCCCCAAGACCAGATTGTTGGAGACATCCATCATGGGATTAGGACTAGATCATTCTATAGGAATGAGGCTAATGAAGTTGCCCTAATTTCCGAAATAGAACCTAGAAAAATTGATGAAGCATTAAATGATCCCGATTGGATCATTGCAATGCAAGATGAACTAGGTCAATTCGAAAGAAGTCAAGTTTGGGACTTAGTCCCTAGACCCAAGAAGACCACCATCATTGGAACCAAATGGGTCTTCAAAAATAAATGGAGCCATAAGGTAGAAATCATAAGAAACAAGACACGCTTAGTAGCCAAGGGCTACAGTCAAGTTGAAGGCCTTGATTATGATGAGACCTATGCTTCCGTGGCCCGATTAGAGTCCATCCGATTGATGCTTGCATTTGCGGCACATCGTGGTTTCAAGCTATATCAAATGGATGTCAAATCGGCCTTTCTAAATGGTTTAATAAGAGAAGAGGTCTATGTCGAACAACCTCCGGGGTTTG